>JAHRHJ020000210.1:0-347500 GCA_019776745.2 Taxus chinensis
AGGGAATATACCCTGTTTTCGAACCTAGAATTCTCATTGTCAAACTGGAATCCTTTATTACCGACATCCTTTGATATGACAGCAAGTGCTGTTTTGATTGCTGAAAATAAGGATCTGGATTCCACGGCATCTTTCACCTCATCCTTAAACTGCATTCTTACGTAAGAGACAGAGATATGCTTCATTCGACCGAGCATCTGCCACTCTATTTTCCTTGCCTTTGATGTAGCTTATATAAAATCATACTGGAATGAGACCGAAATTCTAACCATCTTCGCTGCTTGCATTAGATTTGGCTGAGTAAAAATATACTTCAGCCCCAGATGGTTGTTTTAAACTCAAAAGGCTTGCCTAAAAGTGAATGCCTCCACATTGAAGTGCATGAATAATGGCAGTGAGTTCTAGGTCGTGTGGAAGAGCATAATTTTGTTCATGTTGTAAATTAAGCTTTTCTGCTTTCATAAGCGATCACATGCGTTATTCTGTAACAGAATACTCCAAGGCCCTCTCGAGCATCCGTTACAACCATAAAACTTTCATTGATCAGGTACAGTAAAATAGGTTGTTTGTATAACTTTCCTTAAATTTGTAAAGGCAGATTCACATTTGTCCTTCCAGACAAATTTTTATCCTGCTTTTAAGCGAAGGGATTGGGGCCAGCAATTTTTGAAAGTCCTTAACGACTTTCGAATAATATCCTTCCACGCCCATGAAGGTCCTTACTTCGTGCACATTCTTTAGGCGCAAGAGGCACTCGGTTATAGCTGTTGATAGTTGAGGGATCAACAGCTATTCCTTCTTGATTATTAATGTTCCCAAATAATGCCCTCGGCATCATAAAAGGAACATTTAGACAGCGTTTACCATCAACTTCCTCTTTCGTAAATTTGAAGCACATCCTTAGAGGGTTCTTGGTGCTCTTCGACATACACTTTTAGAGTCTATAAGAATGTCGGTCTAAAAATACAAGCACAAACTGTTAAGTATTCTTGAAAAAATTGTTCATCAGAGTCCATGAAGGCGGCAGGTTGAATTGGTCAACCCAAAAGGGTAACACCATGAAACTCATAATGCCCGTACCTTGTTCTAAAAGTTGTTTTATGAATACTCCCTCTTCCTTTCTTCTCGCTGCATGATCCAGATCGAGATATATGTTTGAATAGGACGGATTGCTCCTGATCTGATCACAATAGATCACAAACTTCTTAGGAACGTGGGTATCGATTTTTATAATCCTAGTTTCTTGGTCAGCATTCTGTAATCAATGCAACAGTCCTCATTTGTGGCCACTCCTTTTTCTTTACAAAAACAAATTTACAGGTTGCTCCCAAGTGAGGACGTCGGTCTTATAGACCCTTAGTCAAAATTTTGTTAACTGAGCCTTTAGCTCTCACCAACTCATGGGGGTATTTGTAAGGTCCTTAGATATGGTTAAGTTCTCGGTTTTACTATCATGTGCAACCCCCGTAAAAATCTGTTTGGGTGGGAAGGGACCTGGACAATTCCTCTAGAAACACATCACCTGAATACCCTCTAACAATGGATATCTGTCATTGGAAATTCATTATTTCCTCAGCATTTTCTGTCATTTTTACTGCTACCAAGGTGTAGCCTTGTTTTTTTTAGACCTTTTAGTTGCATAGATGTCAGTTTCCTCAAACTGAACTTCACGTTTTACACCTTCGAATGACTGGCTACTTGCTCTGCAGGTCATCAAAACAACAAATTTGTTTTTCATAACAGACGACCCTTCTTTCCTCTATGTCAGCCCACCAGTTAAAACTCCTAATAATGATATCAGTATGATCCTAAAAGGAGTGGACATAACAGGTCCACTTTGGACTGGGAGAAAAACTAGGCAAAGTCAGGAATTGCCCCAAAAAGGCAAAAACAATTTTCGACTTGTATGTGATAGCATTATTTCATAATGCACTGGTCCCATGTTTTATCCCTTGTTCCACCTTTCTGTTTAATTTACCAATGCATGCTTTAGCAGCAAATAAAGCAATCCAGTAGCTCACCAGTATTCAAAACGTATGATACAGGTGTTACTGACCTAATTAACCGGAACTCTCTATAAGGCGTAACTGCCATTTTCAGCTTTCTCTTGTAGCCACTGCAGACTGTATCCATATGTGATCGACCGCGATTCCTCTTTCTTTAGAGCCGATTAGTGTTTTGGATGTGGTCCTTCCATACCAGTTGACAGCATCCCTCCAACTGGGCCCTTTTACTAGGCTCAAATTTGTTACAGCTTTGAAACAGTTATCATTTGGCTCCCATAGGAATTTGGCTCCTGCACTTACACTATTTGTGAAGCCTGTGCGCACTTACTATTACCGGTAATTCCTCCACAGATTTCTTGTTGTTATCCACAACAATACTTGTTTTTCACACCAAACATTTCCAAAGGTCAACCTTTTGTTGGGCGAAGAGATGACGCAAGAATTGGGAATCTTCCTTTCCTTACTCTCTTCACCATGCTTGTGAGGCAAAAAAATTGCTCCATTCTATTCCGTCTAATTTTTCCCCGTTTCGACAACTGCCTCCCAGGTGGTTGGGCATGGAATCCACTTTCGCCACCAAATGAGGGATTCAGTCCCATTAGAATTTCCGTATTCTGAACTTTGTCAGCTTGGTACTGCGGCAACATACTTAAGGAGTTTCGTAAAACCCCTTCCCCAGTATTCTTCACCGACAGCTCCTGCAACAAAGTTCTTGAAATTCAGTTCATTTTCCATATCAAAAAGAGTTGACGCAGCCCATCGTTTACTAAATAACCCTTTAAATTGGATCCCAAGTTATTTATTGATCGACAATATTCAACTAACACCTACGGTTGTTCCAACATGATATCTCTTGTGACGTCATGAGAAAGCTGATTGCTCCCCATAATCGCTTTGGTCTCGTCAGAAGATGTTTGGCTTATTACAAAGATGTATAGTTTCCCATTTCAATGAGCCATAGTCTCTAGCTCCGTCCTCCAAGGAGCTTGTTCCAGCAAGACTTGCGAGGGACTTATTCTCGTTTATATCTTGTAGTCAGCCTGCTAATCTTTTCCCTTTTATTGTCAGGAATGATTTAGGAGCATTTTACATTATTATTATCAACACCCAGATTCCCTCGGACGTTGATGTTCTCCAGCAGGGAGGTGGACGATTCATTGATATCAGCTTCATCTCTTTCCTCCCTCTTACATGAAACATTGACTGTGTCTCCAGACAGTTAAAACGATTCTCTCGTATTAGATGAAGAGGCACAGCAAGGATTTCATCCAGCTTTAGCAGTAAGCTGCTTCACCTGTAACGGGTTCTTCATAGATTCCATCTTGTTCTGACACATTTTCTGTTCAATAAGAAAATTAAACCTTAATAATTCATGGAATCATAGGTCAAAAGAGCTGTTGGTAACCTTCAGCCTCTGAATACCAAGAATAATGTCAACAGCCCCATTTTAAAGATACTAGAAAAGAGGGAAATTTTTTTTATTTTTTTTATAAACGTTCTCTGTTATGAACTATATTTAAATTTCAAACACACGTTTTCAAGTTTAATAATGTTCTCTGCCCAAAACAATTGCAGTTTGGAACACCACAATTTCCTTTGTTAAACAATGTTCCTGTCACAATTTGCAATATGGAACACACATTCAGTGCCACAATCTTTACTAAACAGATTCTATATGCTGCTTATAAATTGACTCAAAGAAAAAACTCCGAATCTCCCATTTTCCTGGCTCAGATTTCAACGATCTCTCATTTCATGATCGCGAAACTACCGATCCTTCATGTTCATTTCAGCATTAGTATAATATAACATACAATGGTTCTCTTTACCGGTTCGGTTAGTCGAAGATGATCCATTAAGAAGCCTATATGAATATAACTGTTACGTGATATTCAGCTGAACATCCTGCATCTCAAATTAGGTATTAGGGACAACACAACCAGCAACCCTTGTGATAATTTGGCCAAAGATTTTACATGCTTGCAGATCTATATTCACTGGATGTGATACACACCTAATGGAAACAATCCTTCACCGGTCCACTCACCCGTATCTAGAAATGGTCTTTCCTGGTTCCTACCAGTCATCTTTGTTTAAAGGTCAGTTTTTTTAAACTTCCAATCTCCAATCTAGTTAATCATCGAACGAATATAGGAAGGCCACACTACCTGGGAACTAAAAGATACGCCAGGACATCTTCGGTGTAGTTTCCCCACACGACCCTGGGTGTCGAGTATCTTTTAGTATCTGACGTCACTCTATATAGCCAGAGAATACTCCTTACCCCTGCCAACAATACCACATTCAGCCTATGTATTATTATGTTTTTAATGTGGGAGGGCATTGCAATAGCAAGTACAAAGGTGTTGTCAATCATGAAGACCCTTAGTCCTTCCTTGGAGACCACTTGTTGTAGGCTGGGCGGTATGCCAATGTTCTACTAAGGAATTCTCCCGTCGAGATACACCATCCTGCTCAAGTGCTGTAGGATACGATTTAATAATCAAATCAAACACTTTCAGCATCCACGCTGATCTGGATCCTCGTTTCCGTTACCAGTTGTATAGGGCTGACGAGGGGAATAAAGCCATCCATTTTATATTGCAATGCATCTGCGCCTTCGTTGCTCGAATGGGCTGGCATTTCCCTACTTTGTGGTTCTCTTCTTAATTCATTGGATTAAGCATAGTCCGTACAGACGGACCCGTTGATAGTTTAACCTATTAAAATTAGCCAAGATTTTTCTCAACTGCCAACTAAACATTCAGGAATGTATTAACTTATTATACCCGTCAAATTATATGAGGTATTATAAATTTTGAGAAAAAATGTATTTATTTATCTCCTTAAGTCATCTAGTAAGGTTCCAGTGATTAGTGGATATAACTTAATCCTATATCCTTATTCTGATTTCAGCATTACGGATCATTAATGGAGGTTCGAAAGCGAAGTTCGGATTATTCCCAAAGTTTAATTTGATATATCCTAGCTCCTCTAAGCTAACTTTGAAATACCTTCTATTTATGGAATCATATTCTTCTTAAGCGCGCCTTTAATGTCAATTAAAAATTCAATCTTACCCCAAGTATGAAACTAATTGACATTTTTCAACATTAAAAGTTGCCTTAGAGGATAGAATAGATGTATCAGTTTCCATTTAGCATCCACCAGAGGACGAATAAATAACAAATCCCAATCAATGAAATAATAGTATATTTCCAAATTTAGACACAAAATCAAACTGATATACTCATTAAAATAACACACAGTAATTGTATTAACTATTTCTCATGTTCATCATCCGTTAAATTTGCCAATCCAGCTGATGGGATGGTTTACATAAAACATCAAACCAACCCAGCAGACCGAAGAATATATTTCTTCTTTTCATCAACCACATTCTCGAAGGAGAAGAGCGAACAGCAATCTGACTAAGTACTGCAGTAGTATCCCCGAAGCCCCCTCATAACGTAACATCCACTATATCCTCCACACTCCACCATCACTTCACCCCATATATCAGACGATAAGCCTCTTATTTCGGAACACATGTCCAATTGTTATGTGCCTGCCTACCACCCTCCCATCCACTATCCACTCCGCACAGAAAGAATGGCACCCAAGGTCCGGGTTCCAACACCTGAGACACCTGACGTTGCCCCTTATGGTACTTCGGCCGCGTTGCTGGCGCACTTATCGCGAGCGAGAGCTTCCAGCAGTGTGGGTGACTCCACTCACCACTTCACCCCACTGGTTCTTCCCCCCCTATCACCCCACGCCACTACTATAGCCACTTTGTCTGACTTTCGCTGCCACTGCCCGCCCCAGGACACCTCTGTCCCCCTACCCTACTCCATGTACAACCCCCCAGCCCCCCAGCCCCCCCCTCCCTCCGGCTACCACCCACCTATAGCCTCCATGGTCTTATCTGCCCCCCCAACACCCCCACACACCACCTGAATATCCCGCGTCAAAGCTCGTTTCGCCTATCACACACGCACTGGTAGTTACGCCCACAATCCCCCTCGCTGGCAAAGGCCCCAGCTGCCTTTTCCTCCAGGTGTGTGGTCCCCCAGCGTTTCCCCTTCGCTCTGTGTCTCCCCCCACGTCTCATCCTGCAATGTGTGTGACGACACTTTCTTCTTGTCATCCGGGGAGCGGGTTGTGCCACTGCGACACAGCTGTGAGTCCATAGCGTCGTTATGACGTATGAATTACCTAAATATAGGAAGAAGTAAAGCTGGAGTGCCTACAAAGGATTGAACCCGATCGCTAGGTGCCCCAATGCTTTTTGGATGTGACCACAATCATCACTTCTTCATATTTTTTCTTTGTTGTTACACCTTTCTTCCGTGTTGCCTCCTTGATCGCCTTCCCCTGATTCCTTCTTATCCCCTCATTTACCTTTTACCCACAACTGAATGGTCTAATATACGGCACCTCCTCTACGACAAACTAACCATGACCCAATTTTTTCATCATCACCCCCCCTCCTTTCCCATTTTCCCACCTTCCTTTCAGTTCCATTTGCATCATATTATGAATTCCAAGCAATCAAGCACGGACAAGAGAAAAGCGTAAAACACAACAATGCATAGAGCACTTCATTATCTAAGCACTACAAGATTCGTACCAACGAATTATTAGATTTCCAATGAATAAAGGGAAAAGAAGAACAGATCAATTTTTTCCAGTCATTCCATCCATTGACCCAATTCTTTCCAGCTGGTGTTATAATAAATGGAATCCAAATTGAAACACAAAATCAAGATAACAGTTCAGAGTGGACACTTACAAAAATCCATCGGAATTCACTTTCTGGAAACAAGAATAATTTCATTATAATCTGTCGTAAATGAAAACAGGGCAGAATTCACATCCATATTCTTACTTTCATTGAATCAGACTTCATAGAAAAATTCCGAAACAGGTTTAGTACAAACATTATGTTCATCCTAGGTCCAACAAGATAGGATTGCAGCCATATATTTTACTTACTTCAAGATCCCATACTCTTTCACTGTATGATAAAAAGATAATAGTTATTGATTACAATTTGCAGTCTATTATACATGATTTTTTCCAATTCTATGACGTATCCCAGCAAAATAACAGTATGATTCATTGCCTGTTACCTACTTGCAAAACCAATAATACACAGGACTAGAATCTCACCAAGTCAGAACACAGGCAGGAGAAGGGGATTCCCATTCCAATAAATGATTACGCAATCAATTTTCCAAGTCATAATTAGTATGAAAAAACTTTCAGAATGCAAAAGCCAGATGTCATTACCTTTAGCAAAGTAAATAGTAAAACCGTACAGGGGTTGTCAATACATGGGCTCTAGTAAGTCAAGACCATCCCACACCAAAAGACAAATTTTTTTTGCATTATTCTTGTACAGCAATCCAAGATTAAGTCATAATACCACCCAAACAGTTCGACCTTACAAAGAACGGCATAGCTTAGTTAGTAAACCAACTAATCATCATACATTCTGGTAAGAAACATGAGATTTCTCGATGAGTCAGAGGAAAAAAAACTAATTCTTTTCCAACCTCACAACACTCATTAATTCTAATGCCCATTTCCTTTAAAATACCAAAATACCATTTCCTCATAATCCCGGGAAAACACAGAAGGAGAGGAAAAAGTCTTATTTCTTTTTAAGCAAAGAGCAAGAAAAGAACAGCCAAAAAATGTGTTATCATTTCTTTCTCAAGGCAATTCGTATACTCAGTACAAAAAAAAAACCCCGCTGTTTGTATTCATTCATAATCAAACACAGCAGAGAGGAGGAGAAAGAAAACTATTCCTTTTCTAAAGAAATTTCATATAAAAACGACCTTAAGCACTAGTACATCCGGTAGGTTCATTATATCACGAAAGACCATATAACAAGAGGTCAATTCATTAGCATTTGAAAACAACTCATACAGTCTGCCAGCTCTGATATGATACTAAAACCGTGAATTAAAAATACCCATCCTTAGAGCTCGAAATAAATTCAGGCCTTTAAGTTTCGGAACAGAGGGGGTAGTAAACAAACAAAGATCTTATCTTCTTCAAGAAACTTCAGTACAGAAACGACCTCAGGTCGTTCTTACAACCATACAACATTTCCGCAAGTTCGGGTGACAAAAAAACAATAGTACAGCAATAGAATAACCCTACTGCCTGTACAGTTCCACATTCCTTCTTCAAGAATAACCAGCACAAACATGGGAGGTTATGACATCAAGAAGAGCAAGACAGGTAAACACAGGCAACAATAGGGAAACAATTTCCTATCATTTCTAAGAAAGAGAGACAGCAAGGGTCGATGTGTGAACCCAAATCATAAGCAAAACAACCCAACCCATATTAAAACTTCCATTTATGTGCAAAGGCAGTTCCAAAAATAAAAACAAGGAACGATTACACAGCCTATTCAATTTCCACACATAACACGAATCGAAAAGAGGAAATCTATTTCCAACTTGATTCGTACAAAAACAACTCACGACCACGCCACAGCCACAATTCTTCACTCATTTTCCACACCCCAGCCCCCCGAATAGCGACCTCCAATTCGCTTGCCTCGGCCCCACAAATCACATAATCCCACACCCAAGAGAAGGGTTGTTTTAATGAGACACTATCTAAACAAAGCAAGAATTTTAAAGAGGAAGGGCTAACATGCTGAAATCCTTTTCAAAAATCGGAAGAAAGAAGGTCCGTGTTCCGCGGGGTTATTTCCTCCATAGCTTCAGCACAAACTTCCCAGCACTCCTTTCTTATCAGGCTTAGCAACAGCCTTAAAAATCCCAAGAACAGTGTTCAAATTCCAAGAGCTGGTTCGACTGAACCAGGGCTTAGAAAAAACCAAAGGCAGAGCAACTTGCAAGGGGCTCGAATCACCAAATGAAAAAACACAAAATTCTTCATACAAGGGGAAAAGGGACAATAACAAAAGTTTGTACAAAGACTGGGCAGATCGGAGGAACACCTGTCCTGGGTTCCATTCCTCTCCTTTCCCCTTAGGTGCCCACTCTCCTTTCTCTTTCATCCCCCCCTCTTTCTTAGGCAGAATTCATGTTCTCTCCGCATGAAAATAGACGATAACGAGTACAAGAGGAAGGCTCCTCTCTGATACAGGCCTCAACGGCGAGGTTGAGCCTTACAGCTGAGATGAACATATAGAAACACAGCCAATAGATTTAGGTGGACATTCATCTACCTCCGCAGTCCGGCTGCGATGCAAGATAAGTGGAACAGAAAAATGCAAAATGAATATTGGATCTATCTCTAAAATAGATGACTATATTCTCTACCTGCCCAACAACACAAACACACCCACTTTAGGGAGCCCATAGCCACTTCCCTTCTCGTTGGTTCCTCGTGGTTCCTCTCTTCGTGTCCGACTTCATTGTCCCCGTAAGGTTCTCCTCCTGTTATTGATGCTGCTTACCCGTTCCCGCGTGTGTACTCCTCCCTTCCTCCTCATGTACGCTGAAACAACACGGTGATGGAGACTTTCAACCAACACCAACAACCACTCAAAATTCCGTCCTTTCCCCACTTTTCTGCATGCGCCCTTCTACCACGCCTCCCCTTTTTGTCTCCCACACATCCTCACACATTTTTACTAAATTTCTCTATTTATTCTACTCAATTAGTCCCTTCACACTACCTCTCTCCCACCATCCTTGTCCTCACCCCTGCTTTTTCAGGAGACAAAACACCTGGGAAATCTCAGAAAGTGGACTCCTTAGGGGTCAACACTGTAGAGGGAATGTTAGAAGAAGAAGTTGAGAAGCAGAAGGTTAAAAGGGGATTTGTGACTAAATGTTAAGGATGGATCGAGGAGGAGTGTAGGCCTTGAGGTTGGAATAAATTGGGCGTTAAAAATATGACTAGAGTTATAGTAGGAGGATTATGTTAAAATGTTTCTTGGGATGGCCTTGGTCCTCCATCGTCCCCGATCATGACTGAACAATTCTAATTCCTGAAAAGGATAAATCACCCAGCCTCTGAGTAGGAGGCCATGGGCCATGCAGGACCTGGGTATAGCTCGGGAGGGTATCTAAAGTGAGGGAGGAGGGGACGCCCCGCTTTGGGGTGGGGGTAAGGTTAGGTATGGAGGAAAAAAGAGAAAAGAGGAAACGAAGAGGTAAGAAGAAGCGAAAAAAAGGAAAGAAATGACGGAATGAAGAGAAGAAGGGTGAAATTGTTGGAAGGAAGAGCCCAGGAGTTTTATTCCTTTTCTTTTTTGGGATCACGTATCAAAGGCACCAGTGTCCAGGCATTCTGCCTCACGAGGGTTCCAAAGTTCGACAGTACAGGGTTCAAGAATCGGAACCCTGTCGTTGGCATTTAGGGCCAGCTGCTAATACCTGTAATCAGGCGCTGCACGTTCATAACAACCTCGGGTTCGGTTCAAGAGTAAATTGACACAAAAATCACCAGAAGCCCTCAGCATACTTGGATCAATGAAATTGATTCAAGGTGTGCTGTCGATCAGTAACGAGAGTTATGCAAGTATACGACAATTTTTTCGTCACATTAGCAAACACGCAGTACAATAATTACTGTCCTATACAATAAATCACAGCATGCAGAATCCAAGTTAGCAACACATTCTTTTAAGATCAGAGTTTATCTTAACATGTTTTCCTTCATTCTAGCAGTTTATAACAAAATGTAAAACATTCACCAAGGATAACCATGCCAAAATCAGAGCGTTACACCGCTCTTAGTAGGATTAGGAAGAGGAACCAACCTTCTCCAGAGGGTTATCTCAAGTTTGCAATTCCCACAACTTGAGGGATAACCCCATGTTAGCAAAAGTTAGAGATCCATAACCAAAATCCCATGGTGCTACTTTTTTGTGATAACAGTTTTGTCACACCTGGTGGGACAACAAAAAGAAGTCAAGACCAGTAACCGGTGTGTTCATTGATCTACACCTCCAACTTCATCAAGATTATTGTGCTCTTTGTGGAGTTTAACAACTTTGGAGGCACCTACAAGCTATTTCGAGAGTTCAAGACTTCAAAACATCCAAAAGGACTAAATTAGTGCATTTTGGATTTCAGGGGCTGAATTGCATGAATCTACTTCCATCAGTGCATTTTGAGTTTTGATAGGTGTATAACATGTCCCAAATTCAGACACAAGGCAACTCAAGTTTTTCAGGCTACTTTTCATGAACTAAATTCACCTTTTATATTTCGGGATAAGTAGTTGCACAAAAGGGTTCATATCTTGAATTGAAGTCTTATGCCCCTAAGGTGTGCATCCAGATATCATTTTTATTCCATCAAGTTTTTTTGTGCTGTTGGTGGGACTTCAGTCTTTAGAGGCATGTGCAAGCACAATTGACGACTCCATCTGGTCAACAACCCATCTCTGAGTTGCAGACCTCCTTCTTTTCCATCCATTTTTATTTCTGTCTCTCTCCATTTTATTCTTTCCATGAAGTGCAATCATGGCTTCATTCCCATAATATAATTCAAACCTATAGTAGTATCCATACCCATTTATCCTTCCTTCAGATATGCACAATGTATTTCTAGGGTATTCAGAAACCCCTCTAAAGGCGGATAAGTTTGGTCATCTATAGAATTTTGGAACTGTTGAAGGGAAAGGGTATGAAGATTGTGGAGGCTATCCCACACTCATCAATGTTGAGTTTCATATGAAGATTCAAAGCATGGAGGCTAGGATGGTGTAGGTCCGGGCTACGTCTCAAATGAAGGAATTAAGGATCAGTTTCATGGTACGTTGTCTATGAGTTGGTCCTATGCCATTTCGCTACAACCAACAGTTGAATCTTGCTTTCATGGTTGAAATGTTGCCCCATCTTCAAAGGTAGAATGATGACATAGGGGCTTATGCATATAATTTTATTCATTTTTGTCAAAGGGAAAATTTTGCATTGCTATCATACAACCCCTTCCCCATTCCCCAACCATTGACATTTCAACCTGAGCCTCAATATCCAAGATTCCTACTTGTTGCCCCTAGTGTTGAATCCCTTTCTCCATCCCTTACTCTTCCACCCCATCAAAATATTTCTGCCCTTTTCCCTTCCAAACCCAGGCCCCATCCACAAGAGAAAAATGTAACACCTTCTCCTCCACCATGAATAATAATTCATACATCAGTTGAGTCCCAACTCATCCCTCCTCCTTCTTTCTCCAATCCATGTGGGGAAGAGATCCAATAAAGTAGTCAAGAGGCACAACAAAAGGAGGAACCTAATAAAGAGGAAATTATGAGAAAGTTAGTAAGTTTTGATCTCAAGTTTAGGCTATAAAAGATCCCCTTGTTGGTGAATCCTTTAGAGGAGGCCAAGGTTGGATAATAGGTGGTCAAAGCTAAGCCTGCAATAGTAACATAGCAAGAGCAGGTGGAAGAATACCAACAATTGGTATGTTTGGAATGCAGTGTTCATGAGGGCACTCTATTTTCAGAAGTTGTTGGTCAATCATAAGCTACAAAACTAATGGGGAAAGTGATATCAGCTCCAAATAAGCAAGAGAAGGAACACACAGGTGAGACTAAGTCATATTTGGAGACGCTAAATGAGGATGGCATCATTGAGAGATTTTTTCTCTCATTCGTAGGGTCTGATTTAGTTGATGAACCTATGATGGAAGAGGATATTCAAGAAGACCTCACTGGCCAGGAAATCCCTCAAGAGCAAAAAATTGAAGAGTTTAATTTATCAATGTTCATATTGGAGGAAGATTACAAACATGCAGATAATCTTGGTCTTCAAATGGAGGAGGAGGAACTCCCAAGTGAGCAAAAATCTTCAACAACTTACATCAGCCTGAAAAAAAGAAGAAAACCAATTTACAGATAGTCACCTTTTCTAGGAAAGTCAACATATAGGATTTTTTATCTAGATTGAAACTCAGAGTAGCGGTCGATGCCACTGAAATCAAGCCTGCCCCATTAATACTCTGGTTATTGGGCCAAGGTAGGATCCAAACCCAGTCTATCCACTATAAAGGCATGAGGAGAAGTTCACGCACCAATGGTCAACATCAAATCCTACAAGAGTCACAATGTCAATCAGTTGAGGGGGGTAAATGTTTTCTATTTTGTTTTTGGTACCCTAAGACTCTAAGATACTAAGGCACTACATGACATCTTCCATTGCCATCAATAACCATTGCCCCAATTCCAAATTATCTGCATGGCTGCAATTGTGGAAAAGGGCGCCTTTCTCGTACCAGTGTCAGGATTTGTTGAAGTCTTCTTTCCTCTAGTTAGAGTAGGGTGGGGTAAGGTTTGTTCTAAGCAAACAGCAGAACAAGTTCTTTTGCAAACTCTACATGTCTTACTTTAACGAACATGTATGATTTTTCATTTTGTACATAATTTTTGGTTCATGTTGGCTCATTGGGGGAGAAAATGTTTCAGCATAGTAACACCGAGTGCAATATGTGCTCCCACAAGAAGTAGAATGCTTCAATGTTTATAAAAATGAGAATAGTTACAGTGTTCAAGGAAACCAAATAGAGAGCATTTAAAATGAGATAGAGACAAATTTCCAAATGTTCCATCTTCTTGTTCCTACATGTCAACAATAGAGCTTCAAGTGTTCTATCCCGCAACCGTGTTTCAAAGGGAAACCCTATAGAAAGAGGAAAATTAGTTATAACATGAAGTTATAAATGCTTCCCAGATCAGCATGTGCTCCTATGCTCTATAATATTCATAGCTGCTAGGAAATCATTAGTCATTTGCATTATACTTGGCCCCCCAACTCGGTAGTGGGGGAAGGAAAGACAGGCTTTATCATGCAGTCCCAAAAATCAAGTGGCAAAGACAGAAAAGTGTAAAACGAAGTTGCAGAGCAAGTTTCAACTCTCACAAATTCTGATTCCAAAAAAGTCGGGGGAAGTGATATGGGTCGGTATGAATGTATGAGGAAGGCTGTGGTGTCTCAAAATGTGTTGGTGTCGGGGATCTACATGAGGTGGAATACAAAGGTGAAGAAGATCCCCGTGGAATAAACTGAGGTGGTGATCTATGCCGAGATGCAGTAAGTGTCCGAGGAATATGCTTATACCTATGTGTAGGACTAGTTGAATGATGCAATTGCATAGATGATTCTTGAATATGTGAGGTAGGAGTAGATTGTGCTTTGGGCAACATAGATTGTGACATGCTAGATGAAGTAGGTAACATGTTCATTACTATGTGAGGAGATGACGACCATGGAGTAGATGGAGGGATGCCATCAATAAAAATGACTTGATTATTGTAAATGAATTTGAGTCATAAATGATTCATAGAAATGATGGATTGTGAGCAATGAATCCAATTGAGGCCGAGAATCATATCACATCCGTCAACCGTGTTTCCAATGAGGAAAGGTACCAACATAGTAAGAGGACCAACCATACACATCCAATTAAACTACGTGCCAAAGGGATTTTTCAAAAGGGTACTCGACTTGAGATGAAGGATACCTGATAGCTTTAAGAAGTGATATAGAACAAGCACTAATTGAACATGATGCATCAACCTTAGTGTTATTGATGGAGGTTGAGACAATAGATGCATGGATGTGAAAATGGTTGGATGTAAATTTGGCGTGATAATCGATGTCGGAAAAGAAAATGATTGGTGGCAAAGCTTCAATGTTAGTAACTAAGAAATCTAGAGCTCCGGATCTAGGAGGCGATATCATGTGATACACATTATTAGTTGAAGAATTTTGTTGTCTTCTTGTCACGTTGTTAAGAGTCATTGTTAAAAATCTTGAGTTTACCCTTGTTGTTGTTTGTGGCAGGGTTAGTAGACTATGGGAAATTAAGTTTGTTGTTGTTAATTAGATCTTGGATGATGGTCTGGATTTTGAGGCATCTATTTGTAGAATGTCCTATGCATTGGTGATAATTACAATGAAATCTTTCATTGTAGTTCCTACCTTTTGGTCGTGATGGGTCTAACTCAAGGGGAGGGGGAAGTGTAATAAGGTTGATTTCAAGAATTTATCTCAATATAATATGTGGAGCTATGGGAAGGGTGCTAAATGTGTGCCAAGGTTGCTATGGGTGAACCTCCTTAGAAGGAGAGTTAACAATAACTTTAGGGTCGGTTGGTTTTGTTGTTGAAGGTTTAAATGGCATCTTGTTAGGAAAACGAGTGGAAGATGAAGTCTATTATTGATACTTAAGCTTTCTGATGTATAGGATTTTAGTTTCACAAAGTTTGAGAGTGTGACAAAGTTGATCAAACAAAGGAGAGGATTCAAAGAGAATGCTCTCTTGTAGAGGTGGTAATAGACTCTATATAAATAAATCCTGAAGCTCAGAGTCGGCAAGCACGTTTTTCATCTTAGCTAAATTATTATTATACCTTAAAACATAGTTAGCGAGGTGTTCATTTGAGCCTTGTTTAAGTTGTGCTAGCTAGCCATAAGAAATCTTAGAGCCGATGTTGATAGAAAAATGAGTAAAAAATGCATCAGCTAGATGTGAAAGGAGGTTACTGAGTGAACAGGTAAGTCATAAAACCAACGCATCACATAATCATAGAGACTACGAGGAAAATGCTTAACTAAAAGGAGATGATCATCAACTAAGTCAAAACAAGCAATATGAAATGCTCTAAGATGTTTCTGTGGGTTTCCATGCCCAATGAAGATGGGAAGCTTATAGGAGTGACAAAGTTAGGAGGAAGTGGATAAGTAGAAATGACATGAATGAAAGGAGTATGAAACAACAAAGTAGAATCCAAGGATGGTGATGCATGTGAAGTGGCTTGTTGTAACTTACAAATTTGAGCTTGAAGGTCATGATAAAGAGAAGTCAAGTCTTGGTTGCCAACAGATGAGACCAGATGTACATGAGAAACTAGAGGCGATGTAAAGTGGTTGGTAGGAATAGGGACATAAACGGGAATAGTAGAAATAGGAGGAAGAGTAGAAGCAAGTGGTTGAGTGGAAACAAAAGTGGGTATGGCTGTAGATGCGGTGAGGTCAGCCAAATTAGTAGCTTCCTCATGAGAAACATGTAAAAGTAAATCTAGATCTTGGGGATGCTCAGCGAGGTGATTGTTGATAGCCTTAAGGTGAGCTTCAGTAAAATCCTCATGAGAGTGAGCCATGGAAAAAGAAGAATAAACCCTAGAATGAAAATGGAAGAAGGAAGATCCTAGCATCGTGAATGATCGAGTTAGGTTCACCAAAATTATTAACTAAAAATGGACTAAACTAAGTAGTATCATGAAGATAATTAATCTAAGATATGAATAGTTGTACTAAAGTAAATAAATGTAGTAAAGAAATATGTTAACGCTCTAAACCAATATGTAAAATTAAATGCTAACCCTAATATGTAAGAGAGAAGAGGAAAGAACTCAGCTAAAAAATAAATGCCTGTCAGATTGTGTCACAGTGATGAACATAAAATCAAAAGCAAGATCAATTGTGCAGGGACCTCGAAAAGGATGGAGCTAGAGGATTTTTGGACTGGGTGCCTAGGATTGGGGCACCCACAGGAGATCTAATAAACATAATAGGCCCTAGTTTGGAAAAAAGGTCTGAAACTGGTCTTCATAGGTCCTGGAGATGACTGATAACCTTCACTACTTGTCACATTAATTTTCCCTTACTGCGCCAAATGCTCCAAATATTCCAAGAGGAAGAATGACCTATAAAATACCAAATAGAAGTATCAAAACCCTAAAAAAAAAGATGCAAATGAATGGGTCAGACTGACCTTAGCTACCACAATAGTGGGCTTACTAACTGAGTGTTGCACTACATTTCTAACCCAGATGTAGTTCTTGTGTGTGTGTGTGCATGTCGTGCCTTGGGTGCTCTTGTGTTAGTCGCACTTTGTGAAGTAGCGAGCAATAACTAAATGTAGAAAATGTAATAGAATGTGTGCATGGAATAGAATAGAATCCCTCCTATGAAGTGTGATGTAAATGTCCTAGCTTGTGCCTTGATGATGGAGTTATGTGGATGTCAATGCAATAGATGGATGCAACTCTAGATGGAGTGATAGTAGTAGATGATGTTAGGTCCCTCATTATGGTCTCATAACTTTATATTTATAGGGTTCTCTTGATCTAATTTCGTAATTAACCCTGGAAAGGCTAACCAAAAGAAATATAAAGATGAAAAATGGCTAAAAGAGGCCCAAAAAGTGACAGGAAAGTGTAAAAAGGATTGGGTCACCCCTGGTAGGACTAGGGTGCCCTGGGCGCCCCAGTACTAATTTGGGTGCCCCATTCAAGGCTAAAATAATGTGGGATGCTAGAAAATGGTTGGGCATATGGGTGTAATAGGTCACAAATGATGAAATAAATATAAATAAGATGGCCAAAGGAAGGGGTTAATTAGTACTTTTCTTCACTCAAGAACCTTCTAAATAGTAGTATGAGAACAGGATAAATAAATGTCTAAAGTGCATGATTTTGTGACTGCATTTTGCCCCCACTTTGTGTTGGTGAGCGAAAAGCTCGGTAACTTAAAGTAGATAGAGATGTGTACTTAATATCCATGAAGAGTGTAGTAGAAGCATAACCGAAGGACTAGAAAAATCATGGAATGATAAAAAGATGGAGAAGCATGGAAACTAAAGATGAAAAATGTGCAAAGAAAAAATGATGAGAGTGAACCTAGGGTGGAACGAGTGTGTGTAATTGCCACAGTGTGTAGTGTACTTGCATGGTTAGTAAATCATGTGTGCTATCACGGAATGATGTTTTTGTTGTTGTTGTTGTTGTTACTCCCATTTGACTATTATTTCTCATACAACTGAACTTGCAAGGAGAAAACAATCAAGTAGTAAAATATGTATGTATTTTGTATTCGTGAATGAGACCTATGTGCATGATACCTAGAAGGTGATAAACACCTATGTGAAGGAGACCATGGAGGTGATGAACACCTGTGTGAGGGATACTGAGGAGGTGATGAAAACCTATACGAAGCAGACAACGGAAGTGAGGTATACCTATGTGAAGGAGTTGTCTGAGTGGTAGACCTAGACTAATGGGATGGACTAGTGGACCGATGAGACTGAGTAGGTCATGTGCAGTTAGGAGAGTTAGGAGCATATTGTAATTTAGATTTGAAAGGTCCTGGGGACCTAGATGCTCTAGTGAGTGCAATGACAACCTCAAGAGGAGGCTGCGGCCACAGTGTGCATGACGGAACACGTTTGATAGTGATTACTTATTGTGAATGAACTTTAGACACAAGTGATTCATGGAAATAATAGCCTAAGCGGCACGAAGCCGAGGAAGACCTAAGAGCATGTCACAACCTTTGACTGAAGTAACTACGATGAATGGTAAAAACACGATAAGAGGACCAACTGTTACTATAAGATTGACGTATCCATAAGATTTAGGAATGGGATATGAAATATGAGATAACGAATAGTTAATAGCGATCAGAGCACATTGTCATATGAATCGATGGGTCAATCAGTGTATTATTGATAACATGATGTCCAATAGAAGCATTGATATGTAATGGGTCAAAAGAGAATGTAACATGATAATCGTGAGAAGAGAATGTAATGAGTGGCACTGGTGCATCAACATGAGAAACTATGAAGTCAATAGCCCTTGATGAAGGATGAAGCACTATGCGATATGTGTGATTGGCCGAAGAGTCAGGTTGTTTGTCATGTTTAGGCAATGGATCATTGAAAAAATTGAGCTTTTTATTGTCATTGACTGACGTAGATGTCGAAGGCTTTGAAAGCTCTATTGCATTATTGTTGACGAGATCTTGAATAAGATGTCAGAGTTTGAAACATCAATTTGTAGAATGCCCAATGCATTGATGATAGTCGCATCTAATTTTTTTGTTATAGTTATGTCCTTTAGGTCGAAATGGATCCAAATTAGGTGGAGGAGGAAGTGTAATAAGATTGCTCTCAATAAGTTATGGCAATAGAATATGTAGAGCACAAGGCAATTTTGTGAATGTACCCTTTAAAGGTTGTCATTAAATCTTTTGAGGAGTACAACATTAATAGTAGTTTTTGCTTTAGTTGGCTTAAAAGTTCATTTGCTTTGAAATGGAGTAGAAGATGAAGCTTGATCATGATATTTAAGCTTACCCATAGATAGTAGTTTACTTTCACATATCTTAAGAGTATGAAAAAGCTTATTCAAATGAAGGAGATGTCTCAAACATGACACTCTCTTATAGAGGAGGTAAAAGACTTTGCACAAATAGATCTTGCAATTCAGAGTCCGCGAGTACATTAGTGAACATCTTAGTTAAGTTGTTCTTGTATCGTAAAACATAATCTGTTAGATGCTCGTTAGATCATTGTTTAATTCGTACGAGTTGAACATAGGATATCTTAAAGCCGATTTTGATTGAAAAATGAGCGAGAAAAACATCGGCCAATTGCATAAATGATGTTACCAAATAGACAGGTAGATTGTCTTAACCAACACATAACAAAATATTTGAGGCTTATAGGCAAGATTTTTGTTAATAAAGTATGATCATCCACATAATCTATACATACCACATGAAATGTTGGAGATGCTCTTGAGGTTCACCATGACCTTTGAAGGTGGGCAACTTAGGAGTGACAAAATTTAGAGGAAGTTGGTTGGCCAAAATGACGGGTGTAATTGGAATGTGAAGGAATAAAATGGAATCAAGAGATGGGGATTCATGAGAAGTGGCCATTTAAAGTTGAACGAATTTGAATATAAAGAATTAAATCAGGAGCATTTGAAGAAGAGTTAAGTTGTGTAATAGAAGTATTGGGTTGAATAATGGGAGTGAGAGTAGTGGGAACGAAAGTAGTAATATGAAGGGGTTGAATGGAGGCCATGGAAACCAAGGAAGAACTGACAAGAGGTGTAGAAGCAACATCTCAAGATTTTTTAGTAGAAATCAAAGCACAAAGAATATGTAGAAGATGATTGGGATTGTCACACAAAGCTTGATGAAATTTTTGTAAGCTTGTTTAATTGCTCTTGATCAACATTGGTTTCCTCATCATATGATTGCTCACTATCATATGTTTTGATGTTTTCAAGAGGAACATTTTGAGAGTTAGCAAAGGAGTTATCAAATTCAACCATTGCTTTATAAACCCTACGTGTAGATGGAGGGAGCTCTATATGCTCAAAAGACCTAAAACAACCACTACGGGTGATGGGCATAAGAAAAAAACCCTAAAAAGAAGGTTGCAGCGGAAGGACGAGTTCACCAAATGATTTAAAAAATATAGAAATTTGTAAAATCCTAATTGCAGAGTCACAACACAATAATAAGCAATGAAGTATAGATCTGACCTAAACAATAAGCTAGATAAAAATAAAAACCTAGGTGTTAGAGAGGGAATAAAAGACTTAGCTGATTTTGTAATAAATCCCTATAGACACCTAAATTCGACTATGTAGTTTTACTACTAAAATTTCACTTCTTACCCTCTTTCCTGTCATTTCATTATAATTAGTGATTTCTCGCTAATTAGCTAACATTCCCCTTAATTTCACTCAATTAACTAGTCTTCTCTTCATCCTGGATGCCAATTAATGACACTTTGTTAGTTATAATCCTCTTTTAATTAACTATCATTAGTTAATTATGCCTTTTAATCTTGTATTTAATCAATAAAATTTTTATTGGTAAAATCCCCCCTTCAAACCCTTCAAATTCTACCAAATTTCCTTCTAAATCATCTCCAAATGGATTCTTAAGCTTATTTTGGCCTATTAATTAATCCTAGTTTATTAATCAAATCATCTACAACTCCCATGAGTTGTTAATCACTAATTAATCTCTTCTAATCATGTTTATCCCTTTCTAATCCTACATTCCCTTTATCCCATATTCACTAGGTTTCTAGCTTCTCCCAAATCAGAAAGATATATAAACAACCTAGTACCTTCCTTCCAATCTTACACCATTTGCACTATTCATACCAGTGCTACTATATGCATATGATAAGAGCAATTCAACCTTGAAAATATCATTAATCAAGCATCCCCTTCTATCCTTTACTTGTAAAGAGTAGTAAGAGAATAACCATACATGGCAATTAAGCCATATTGGTGAGATCTCTTCCTCTTTATGGAGATAACATCCTTTGATCGCACGCAGTCATGTTCGACTCAACAAAATGAGTACCTACAATAAAAAAACCCATCAAAAACATCAAAGGATGGCTTAGTATTTCATGTTAATTAGATGCATTAGTTAGCTCTTCCTTTTCTATGGCTTTATCATGATGCTTTGTTAGATTAGCTTAGTTATTGAGACTACTTGGTGTTAGTTTCTATTGATTAACTTAGCTTGATTTAGTAATATGCATACATATAGCACGCCCGTTGGCTCCTTTGTCTCATCCATCATTTCTTAAGTTTTTGTAGTTAAGTTTCATTTTTGCATACTAACCTTTTTTTAGCACATGTTGATATAACTTGTATTTCTTAACATGCTTTGTTGAGTTTGCATGTGTTGATTGTTCCGTATAGATGTGAAGGAGGTAAAGTGCTACCAAATTTGAAGCTTATCAACAAAAAATTGAGCTTTTTTACATTTTTGGTTGTTTTCAAGCATTTTTGAAGCTACACAGGCTCTTTGCGCCACTGTTTTGTGGATTTGGGCTAGTGTTACTAAATGTGCTCTAGCGTTACTGAATGTGCTTTAGCGTTACTGAATGTGCTCTAGCATTACTAAATGTTCTCTAGCATTACTGAATGTGCTCTAGCATTGTTGTATGTGTTCTAGCGTTATCGAATGTGCTATAATGTTGTTGTATGTGCTCTAGTGTTACTGAATGTGCTCTAACATTCTGTGTTTTTTTGGCTCGAATTTAAAAAAATCCAGAATCTAATTTTTATGTTTTGTTGATTAGTCAGACTTTGGCACTTAACGAAGAAAATACATAAGGTTTGCGTGGGAAAGTAGAGTGCATGCAAAGGCGCAGAAGTATCAGAAAGGATCACACGCGAAGAACAGAAAAAAGTTTGGGACTTAGCCTATTTTCACATGTTGAGGATCCATTTTTGGAGATAGCGTGTGGAGCACACAAACCAGTCAAAGACTTGTGCGACACGCATTGGCTATTTTTGGAGGATCAGCTATGAAGCGTTTTGCATGGATACAAGCTGAGAATAAATATGCTATTGTCAGTTAACCAAAAGCAGTCTATTGTTAGCGCACTTGCATGTGTGGCTATTTTTGTAAAGGCGCATGGCTAATAATAACATGTGACCTATTTTGGGATTAGATAAGTGGTGAAGGGCAAGTCCCCACCCTTATAAATATGTAGTGAACTATGTAGCATAGGAAGTACGTGTGTGAGAACTAGGGTATAGTGAGATTATGCTCACAAATCTGATATGCGCATGAACGTATACTATTGTTATTATAAGGAAGCTTCTGTGTATTACTGTATTTAATATAATGGAGATTATTGAGTGAATTGAGGTGTTATCATGGTTATAGTTCAGTATTGCATGCTTGATTTCATCATGGTTATCTTTTAAGTCAGTTATTCTCTAGATCTAGATCTAAACATGCACTGTAGAATGATATATTAGTCATAGATCTGAATGCTTTAAGTCTTCATCATGCTAACATCCTACAACAACAACCCTAAAGAGGGGCCTGGTACCTTTGCACACTTTGGGTGAGCACTTAGTCTAGGATGAGTGATGTGCCAGCGCGCCTGGGCTTGTATTTAGTGAATTCTAGGCCGCATCATTGGTTCCGTTGTCGAGGACCTACTTTTTCAGTTGTTTTCAGGATGGTTTGCGATGAAGACATATCAGTTGACCTTAGCAAGTATTGAGGAGTGGATACATGATCTGGAAGAAGAATATGCATGGAGGTTCAGCACTGGATCTGAGTTTAACGCACACGTGTGGGTGGAATAGAACTTGTAGGATAGTTTATATGAGAGCTTTTTCACTATCTTTCCAGTAGAATTGTACGAGTGGCTGATTGCTTATGCATCTAAGTGGAATTGGAGGTATCACACACTTGTCTGGATGCAGGAAGAATTTCAGGCCCTTTATGATGCTGATCTGATTTGGACTTGCGTTATGGATACATGGTTCCATGGTGTTCAAATAGTTATATCTTTGAGACTCAATTTCCACTTATTTGTTCCTAGAGGTAGCTGAATTCCAGTTTTTACAATATCTAAGGGGATCTTACTTGCAAGGAATTCCACTGGCGATCAAGATCTTGATGGTAACTTTGAATTTGGAGAGTAAACCAATGGCTAACTAAACCCCACCAAGCAGGGGTAGGAACAGGGTTGGTGAAAGATGGCAGACGTAGCAGCAGAAAGGCAGAGAGAGGAAAGGCAACTTAAGTATAATGAGGGGCACGAGAGGGAGGTAGAGAAGCAACGTGACATTGCAGAAGCGGATGGCATTGAGGAGAGAGATGGCTCGTGAAGGATTTGGAGCTCACGTAGAAGACATGGAACCAGAGCAATAAGAACTCCCCCATTTGGGAAAACATGATAGGGATCCCTCCTTGGCCTCACGCAGAAGTGTGCCAATAGAGACAACCTGGGCAATGGGTGTGCATCTGGATCCACCTGACGACCTTGCCCTTACGTTTGGTTTTCTAGCATCTAGTACAACAACATAGTCAACAAGCTAATTCAAGTAGTGGGAGAGTAGGAGAGAGTATTATGAAAGGCACAACAATGGTAACACAAACAACTTCTTTGTTATTATATGGGAGTACCTTTTCGGGTGTATCATTAGTGCAAAATACAAGCGCACCGATTTTTGGACTAAATTTAGGAGTGGTAACACTTCACAGACTATCGGGGTACAATTCATTTCTACTATTGGGACACAGGGAAGTACATCTTCTGGTTTGACCCTAGCTATAGGTTTGGGATCAGGAGGCATAGGTAGCTCTAGTTTCGGTGGATCTGGTGGTTCTAGAGGCAAAGGAAACACAGGAGGTTTTGGATCAGGTGGGCAAGGTCCGCACCAACCCCAGAATATTTACATGGAGATGTCTCTTTGTCTCTCGGAGTATAGGGGCATAGAAGATGTTGTTGAACACATGACAATGTGTGAAATATTGTGGCACACAAAAGGAATCATGCTTCTAAGCGTAGGGCAAGCCAATTTGCTACTACGTTACAAGGGCGCGCACACAGCTGGTACAGAAAGTTTGACCCTGATCAGACTTGCGTAGACTATACAACTTTAAAAGATGTATTCCTTAAAGAGTTTCACATCCCTGAGTTTGAGCAGAAGAGTATAAGTGCACTCAAGGATATTAAGCAAGGCACTACTGAAAGTGTCAGAGAGTATGATGCCCATTTTAAAACACTATTATCTAAGCTTTCTTATGATATTCACGCAAGCCAACATGCACAATGGTTCGTTGGGGGACCTGATTACCCCTTTTAGGAGGGAGCATTATCACATAAGACATACACTGATCCACGTGAAGCACTTGAAGCAGCCTTACGCATGTTGAGGCATTTGGAAGTATAGACACTAGGGTGAGCCTATTTTTAGAAGCACAGATCACAACTATGGAAAAACAGTTGGAGAAACTATTGACAAATTCAACACAGGAGATGCGCACATGGATTTGGTGCACAAATTGTGAAGTAGAAGGTCACATAAAGGATAGTTATCCTCGCAGATTAGTGTGCTCATTGCTGTTGGATTATGAGATATGTCATTTAAACCATGATGTTAGTCATTGCCCATTATTACAACCCACGATAAGGAAGAACATTTCAAGCTACTGTAAAATCTATAGGTCCATGACTCATGACACGGAAGACTGCCGACTGATTGGTCAGATCCATGATGCTATAGATATTGGTGTATGACAGACATGAGTCTCAGATAACTCTAAAGGCAAGAATGAGCATTAGGATTGGGATCACAATCAGGTGCACTATGATCGGAATGAAGGGCGTTTTGAAGGAGGTCGTGGAAGAGGTCGAGGATACCATGGTGGATTCGGAGGACGAGGCCATGGTGGTGGAAGAAGTGATTTCCCTTATGGAACATGTTATACTTGTGGATCTGCTGACCACTACATGCGCGAATGTCCCCAGAATATTACATGTTCTTTCTGTGGAAAGAGTCATAGCTATGAGGAGTGCCCAGACTTATATGAGCATCTTAAAAAAGCAACATAAACAAGAAAACAAAGGCGTAGGGATGGTTAGGATACAACGCACTATGGAAAATCAATGGATGCCTAAGTTGGAAGTAGAGTCCAAGGCATTACAAGTAAAGATCAAAACCTAAATTAAGGCGACACACGCCAGAGAAGCATTACAGCAGAAGCCTACCATCACCAAGGAGGAGGTTCTACACACACGGTACCCAGATCCTGTCCATCATAAGGAGGTTTATCAGGAAATCATGGAGGTACTCAGGAATCTTCAGGGTGAGATACAATATTTGAAGGAGCAATCACGGAAGATGGAGCAAAAGAAAGTATTAGATACGGTTTAAAATGATGTAGATGACTTCAAAGAAGTGTGTAAATTGTTGTCAAGCGGATATCATTCCACTGTTAGGGAAATGGTTAAAAGGAAAGAATTCACACGCAAGTGTTGAGACTGAATGACAGATCCTGCATTTAAATCGTCCCCCTCATAGCCTAGATTATGATAAGGTGCTACGCCCTTAATCATATATCTTATATTGGATGTATATAGCCGACTTGTGGCTATCATAACTTCTTATCATTATGTATTTCTTTCATATATGTTATATTTTCATTAGTGGGTCGGCCTTGGTGTTGGCCATAACATAGGAATAGTATATATAGAGGTTAGTAGGTAGTATTTGATCATCATTTGGAGCATTTGAGTATTATTGTATGGTTTGGAGGTTTCCCCCTCGAAGTGGCGTAGCTATTCTTATTGCATATTGAGATCATTATTCTAGAATATGGTGTTATATTTCTACTCATGATCTGAATTATACAAGTAATTTCATTACAAGTGGTATCAGATCTTGAACTCGGCCAACACTGCGTCAAACCCTAATTTTGAAGGTTCGTCCATATCTCAACATCAGTAGCGAATTTTTCTGCAAAATTTTTTGTGATGTGGAGAAATCAGTCAAGTAAGCTTCCCTCAAAATTTTAATAATTTTTGACTTGTTTTGCAAAATTTATAGGGGTTTTATGTTTTTTCATAATTCGGCTACATAGGGTGCAATTTGTGGAATTTTTCAAAGTTATTTACATTTCCAGAAAGAAGATTAAAAATCAGTTTGAGTTCGTTCTTTGAGTTTTATAAAATTTGGCCGAATTCCTATTGAAATATGAAACCCTAAATTTCGACCTTGATCCTTAAATCTTACTATTTTGGGGCATCATGGCTGGGCCTTCGACAAGAGGAAAAAAGAATTCCATCACTCCGGGTAAAACCCCTGATAAGGATGAGATAATAGTTGAGGAGTTAGAGTCAGAAGGGGTAGCTACAGAGTCCTCAGGGTTAGGGTTTACTTCAACTGACCATAAGGTCACCTATCTTGAGTTAGAGTTGCGAAACCTTGAAAGTAGAGTGGCCAGCAAAAAAGATGTAGAAAAGATTGGACAACGATTGGAGGATTTCATTCAACAATTTAGCTACAATATCATGGGTCATCATAGCATTCCTAATGAGCCACAACTCAATCATACTCACACTAACCATGGTGGATCTGCAAACATGACCAATCCAAATACAAACACTCTACAAGCCCGTCACATGCTTCCAAAAGTGGAAATGCGTAAGTTTGATGGAAAGGATCCACTCAATTGGATTAACCAGATGGAGAATTTCTTTGATCTTCATCAGATTCCATTGGGACAAAAGGTTACCATGGCATCATTGTATCTGGAACCTGACCAATTCATTTGGTATCGATGGTTATGTGCTCAAAGGAAAAAGAGTGGCCTCAATGTTACATGGACAGTATTCACTGAAGAGTTGCAATTGCACTATAGTTCTAGTGTGTCAGAGAATTATTTCAGCCAATTAGCAAAGCTCAGACAAACAGGAACAGTCAAAGATTACATCCATCAATTCCAAAACCTTTCCTTACGGGTGGAAAATATTCCTGAAGATAATTTGAATGACTTATTTCTTGGGGGTCTTAAAGAACAAATTGAGACTGAGGTGCGTATGTTTAATCCTCATAAGGTTTCAGACTCTATGATCATGGCACGTAGGGCAGAGGAAAAATTTCTTTCAAGTCGGAAACAAACTGTCAGTACTATCAGAGATCGTAGCACCCTTCCACCATCATTCCCTCGGCCAGTGAGACTGACACCTCAACAAATTGAAGAAAAGAGAGCCAAAGGGTTATGTTTTAATTGTGACAACAAATTTGGACCAGGACATAAGTGTGCGGAAAAGAAGTTGTTCTACATTGAGGGACCTACTGAAGAAGAAGAAAATGAAGAAGACGAAGAGGTAGAGCCAGAGGAGGAATTAGGAGATCCCCAACCAACAATATCATGCCATGCAATTTCTGGTATTAGCACTCCCCAAACTCTCAAAGTAGTTGGATTCTTAAAAAAACAGAGGGTAACAGTGTTGATTGATTCGGGAAGTACTCATAATTTCATCAATCATAAGTTAGCGATACGCTTGAACTGCTTTGTTTATCCAGCTCCAGAATGTCAAGTCATGATCGCTGATGGGAAAACTGTTAGTTGTTCAGGAAAATGCCATAACATTAATCTCACCATGGGAGATTACTTGCTAACTAGCAATATGTATGCCATTGCCATGGGAGGAGCAGACATTGTGTTAGGAGTTCAATGGCTTACCACCTTGGGAACCATTGAAATGAATTTCCAAGAGTTGTTCATGCAATTTCAGTCAGAAGGGAGGAATTTTAAACTAAAAGGACTAAGAGCAAAAGTCCCCGCAGATGGTAAGTTCTCATCAGATGCAAAAATTGCTTAGAAAGGGTGCAGAAGGGTTTGTGGCACAACTATTTTCATTGGAAGCACATCATTCCAATACATTTATACCTGCAGATATGCAAGCAATTATAGATGAGCACTCAGGGGTTTTTGGAGAAATGCCCAAGGGTTTGCCTCCGAAAAGAGACCATGACCATGCCATCCAGCTAGTACCAGGGAGTCAACCACCCAACATCAGACCTTATAGGTACCCCTATATGCAAAAGAGTGAGATTGAGAAGATAGTTCAAGAGATGTTAGAAGCAAGGACTTATTCGTCATAGTCAAAGTGCTTACTCTTCTCCTGTAGTGATGGTACGGAAAAAAGATGACAATTGGCGCATGTGTCCAGATTACAGGGAACTCAATAAGTACACAGTTAAAGATAAGTTTCCTATTCCTGTAATTGATGATTTGCTAGATGAGTTACATGGTGTTGTTTACTTTACAAAACTTGATCTTCGTTCTGGATATCATCAGATTAGAATCAAGGATGAAGATATTCATAAAACAGCCTTCAGGACACATGAAGGACACTATGAGTTCTTGGTAATGCCTTTTGGACTAACAAATGCACCCTCTACATTTCAAAGCTTGATGAATTCAATCTTTAAGCCATTTCTTCGAAAGTTTGTTTTAGTGTTCTTTGATGATATATTAATCTATAGTAAAACATGGGAGGAACACCTGCATCATGTAAATAAGGTGTTGGAAACTCTTGAACAACATCAACTTTATGCAAAGCCTTCTAAGTGTTCTTTTGGTGTCAAGGAGGTTGAATATCTGGGTCATATTGTCTCTTATGAAGGTGTTAAAGTGGATCCTAACAAGATAAAAGCCATGCTTGAATGGAAGGTTCCCAAAACCCTAAAAAATCTCTGAGGATTTTTGGGGCTTACAGGTTATTATCGTAGATTTGTAAGGAATTATGGCAGCATCGCAGCACCACTCACAACTTTATTGAAGAAGGACTCTTTCCATTGGAATGAGCAAGCTACTATGGCCTTTGAGAAGTTGAAGGAGGCCATGTGCACCACTCCAGTTCTAGCCACCCCAGATTTTTCAAAAACATTCATTGTTGAATGTGATGCTTCAGGGTATGGTATGGGGGCAGTACTCATGCAAGAAGGGCGACCCATTGCCTTTCGAGAGCCGCCAATTCAAAGGTAAGAATATCTCTAAACCAGTTTATGAGAAAGAAATGTTAGCAATACTTCATGCAGTGAAACAATGGAGACCATATCTAATGGGACGACATTTCAAAGTAAAGACAGATCATGATAGTTTGAAATACTTCTTAGAGCAACGTTTATCATCAGAAGAACAACAGAAATGGGTCTCAAAAATGTTGGGGTATGATTTTGAGATAATATACAAGAAAGGGAAAGAGAATGTAGTTGTTGATGCTTTATCTCGGAAGGATGAATCTGCCCAGGCATTGTTGTGTGCCATATTTGTATTACAGGAGGGTTGGATAGAGGATGCAAGGTCTGGATGGAAAAATGACCCAGGTACACAAAATCTCATTCAAAATCTCCAGCAATATCCAAACATGTCAGAAAATTTTTTATGGAAAGGAGATGTTTTATGGTATAAAGATAGATTATATCTATGTAAGAATTCAATCCTTAAAAATAGGGTTCTATCTGAGCTCCATGCTTCTCCAGTAGGGGGTCATTCTGGCTTCTTAAAGACTTATCATCGAATCAAGCATGATTTTTTCTGGGAAGGGCTAAAAGGAGATGTCCAAAAGTTTGTGGCAGAATGCATGGTTTGTCAGCAAAATAAGGGTGAAACAATTAAGTCCCCAGGTCTTTTACAACCTCTATCTATTCCTAGCCAGAGGTGGGAAGAGGTGTCTATGGACTTCATCACAGGATTGCCTAAATCAGAAGGTAAAAATGTAATCATGGTGGTGGTGGATAGACTCACCAAATATGCCCATTTTTGTGCTTTATCACATCCATTTGTTGCGAGTACAGTAGCAACGGCCTTCAGGGATACAATTCAGAAGCTACATGGGACACCAAAGATTATAGTAAGTGATCGAGACCCTATCTTTACTAGTAATTTTTGGACTGACTTGTTCTCATGCTTGGGCACACAACTAGCTCGTAGTTCCTCTTATCATCCCCAGTCTGATGGGCAAACAGAGGTGGTAAACAAGTGCTTGGAGGGATATCTTCGTTGTTTTACATCAGATAAGCAAGCAAGATGGGTCCAATGGTTACCGCTGGCAGAATGGTGGTATAACACCTCCTTTCATACTTCATCTAAAATGTCTCCTTTCTTGGCATTATATGGGTACCATCCACCATCTATCACTTCATCTTTGAGAGTCCAACCAAAGGTTCGAGCAGTTGAAGAACATATTCAACACCAACAAGAGGTGCTTTCTAGTCTCAGGGAGAATTTGGCCATGTCACAAAACCGCATGAAGCAGCAGGCAGACCAACATCGCAGTGAAAGACATTTTGAAGTCGGTGATTGGGTTTTTGTGCATTTAAAACCATATAAGCAAATGTCCTTAAAACAACAAAAAAAGGATAACAAGCTTTCACCTAAGTATTATGGTCCTTATCAAGTGTTACAGAAGATTGGTAATGTAGCATACAAACTGGAACTTCCTCCAACTACTCGAATTCATCCAGTCTTCCATGTATCTTTCCTAAAGAAGGTAATTGGACAGACAATATCAACCCAGACAGTGTTACCAGAGCTTGATGAAGAGGGAAAAATCATCCTGGAACCAGAATGCATCCTTCAAACACGCACTAAGCGGTTGAGGACAAGGGTCATCACTGAGTATTTGATCAAGTGGAAAAATCTAGACAATGAAGACGCAACTTGGGAGGATGCAAATTTCCTGCAGCAGCATCCAGATCTTCTCAACATTGGGGACAATGTTGCTTCGAAGGGGAGGGGCATGCTACGCCCTTAATCATATATCTTATATTGGATGTATATAGCCGACTTGTGGCTATCATAACTTCTTATCATTATGTATCTCTTTCATATATGTTATATTTTCATTAGTGGGTCGGCCTTGGTGTTGGCCATAACATAGGAATAGTATATATAGAGGTTAGTAGGTAGTATTTGATCATCATTGGAGCATTTGAGTATTATTGTATGGTTTGGAGGTTGCCCCCTCGAAGTGGCGAAGCTATTCTAATTGCATATTGAGATCATTATTCTGGAATATTGTGTTATTTGGTGTTATATTTCTGCTCATGATCTGAATTATACAAGTAATTTCATTACATATTTGGAACATCATATCTGACATGTTGTTATGGATGGGTGGTTATTAAGTAATATCTTGATTGTTACAGGGATAGAAGTCAATTTTGAGCCAACAATGGAATGCATGAGCTACAAATGGGGGGATAACTAGTGCAATCATCCGACACTATGATGTATTGCCTATGAAAATTGGGTGCATCGAACTCATACAAACTCCCATAGGGCAAGAATGTGTGAATGATTCAAAACACAAAAGCCCACAATACTAGGAGCCAAGTGTCACTTAAAATTTTGTAAAAATATTCAAAAAATCAGTACAGAGTTGAATAGCTTCCGACCTCCATTGGGGCGTCCTTAGTGGGAATGCAAGATAATCCATGATCTTTCCTTAAAGACATGGAAGCCTACGTATCACATTCGAACACAAGCGTGGTTGAGACTATATTATCACTATTTATTAGAAAAGATACTGCACTCTAAGGTGAGCCCTGAAGTGAAGAACATCTGCAAATCACGATTTATGTATGCACCATGGGTAGATGTGAAAGAGGCCATGAAGACCAACGGTAAAGAATGAACAATTTAGTGCATGAAGATATCTACAGGCTATTAATGAAGTCACTAGCCCAAAATAACACATATGATAAATTGGGCTCATAGCACTTATGAGTTGGTGAAGGCGCAAGTCAAGAGCATTCATTTCCTCAGAAAACTACGTGTATGTTAAGAGCATAGGTATGTCAACTCGTGTACCTTGTTACACTGGGGAAGGAGATCATATGGTATTCACCGCATACCATGGAGGAATATGGATAGATCCGTTGGAAAGAAGAAATATGCTAACATATACACTATGTGATCAACACACTGGTGGGTGGCCCACAAGGATAATCTTGTAGGATGCTGAATGAAATTAGGATTGATCTTGCACTAGGTTCTAAAGCAATGCACCTACTCAAATAAGGACACTTATCATGGTAATCAAGATGTCCTACACCACGTTCAGAAGTGTGAGAGACTTTGGATAGAGGGGCAAGAAGATTTACCACATTCACTATGGGTGCAAAAGTTTTATTCCACTTTATAAGGGTGTGCATGTGTTTGGTATGTATATGCAAAACTTTGTAGAGAGACTTGAAATTGGACCATAGGATTCTAATTGTAGGAATGACACAGAACGTTTGATTCTTCTCAAATTAATACCTTGGTGCGAAGAAAATTAAAGTCATAAAGCACTTAACTATGGAGTGAATGCCAAGGAACAAGAACTCCTTGAGTTATTGGATGAAGGAAACATAGGAGCCTCTTGGTGAAGATGAAAGAGGCTACGATGCCACACTACTTGAAGTAATGCATTGAGAAAGAAAATGGAAGGAGGTCTACTTAGTGGATGAAAAAGCAAGTAGAAGATGTAAGATGTAAACCATTAAATAATGATAGGTAAAACATGAGGTGTTGGACAGTGCCATAAGAGTAATCATCGCCTATCATGAACCTATTAAGACAAAGAAGGTGAATATTGGATCAAATGATGAGCCTAAGGAAGCCATAATTGGAGACTATTGGTCACACTCTGAAGTGACAAAAATCATAGAGTTACTAATGGATTATCAGGACTTATTCCCAAGGGGGTACCATGAACTTAAAGGCACGCATGAATCATTAGGGGAGATGAAGATAAAGCTTAAAGAGGGTGTGCACCCAGTTAGAAAGAGACCCTACAGGATGAACCCCAACTTGCGTGAAAAGGCCAAAGAAGAGATTGAAAAAATGGTGAAGTCTAGAATTATCAAGCCCCTTGATGAGTCAAAATGGGTTAGTCCAATAGTGATCAGTATCAAGAAGGATGGAAAATTAGGATCTGCGGACTATAGGGAGTTGAATGCTGCATGTGTGACTGATCCCTTTCCTACACCATTCATTGAGGAAATACTAGAAGGTGTTGCAAGGTGCAAAATTTATTCATTTACATATGGGTTCTCTAGGTATCATCAGGTTTGGATTACCCAGGAGGATCAAGAAAAGACTACATTTACTACTGAATGGGGTAGCTTCACCTATATTGTAATGCCTTTTGGTATTAAAAATGTGCCTATTGTATTTTCACGCATAGTTGTTCAAGCATTCAAAGAAGTTTATTCACAACTTCTTACAAGTTTATTTGGATGATTGGACGGTGTATGGATTAGTTAAGGATCATTGTGAGTAACCCAAGCGCTTATGTTTGAAAGATGTAGACAGTTGAGTATCTCTTTGAACATCAAGAAGTGCATATTTGCTAAAATTATTTTGGAATACTATTAGGACACATAATCTGCAAGGAAGGTTTGTTGGTTGATCCAATCAAACTTGTGCAATCATTATAGGCCTAAGAAGAGCCTACCACAAAGAGTAAGGTGCATCTATTTTTGGGTCATACAGGATATTACAGACAACCTTTATGGCAAAGGATATGCCAAAGTTTCCACACTGTTGGAGGAGAATCTGAAAGGGAAGGGTACGTTCTACTAGGGAGAACCGCAACAACGTGCATTCAAGACATTGAAGGAGAAACTTACTACCACGTCTATTCTACATTTTCCTTTGTGGGACCAACCATTTCATGTACATGTTATGCCTTTGGCACGACCATTGGTGCGGTGTTGGCTCAACCAGAAGAAGGTATTGTAGATCATCCTATATGTTTTGGTAGTAGAAAGCTGACTCCTGTAGAACAGAAATTACACAACTCCTAGAGCGTGAAACTTTATCAATGAAATTATGTGCTACATAAATTCTGACTAGTACCTACTAGCTACACCATACCAGCTTTTATATCAGATCACATGGCATTGAAGTATTTGGTAAACAAGTGTTCTACAACAGGGAGCATATGCTAAGTGAATGGGTGAATTATATTTTAAGAATTTGATTTCACAATTATGGTAAAACCAGGGAAAAGTAATTATGGACCAGACCATTTATCCAGAATACAGTTAGGAAAATAAGCAAAGGCAATTGAAGATAGTATACCAGATGCACAATTATACAGGTTACAACGAGTGCCATCAAAACTAGAGGACATTGTTGTCTTTCTACGAACGGGTAAGGCACTAGAAGGAATGAAAACCTTGGAGAAGAAACAACTTGCTACACATGTAAGGCAACCCTACATGTTAAATCATTTTGGTGACCTGTACTTTAATTAGGCGGGATGAGGTATTACACCGTTGTGTACTAGAACATGAGCACACATATATTATGGAAGAAGCTCATGGTGGTATTGTAGGTGGCCACTATGGAGGTGATGCCACTGCGTGTAAGATTCTACTCATTGGATTATGGTGGGAGACCCTGTATAAAGATTGTAAATTTTTTTGTAAGGCTTGTGATCATTGTCAATGTCTTGGGAAACCAGGTCAATGAGATGAAATGCCTCTGAGACATATTACTAGTGCAGAGCCATTTGAGAAACGAGCTATAGATTTTGTGGGTCCTATTTCACCACTGCACGTAGAACTGGATGCGCGCTATTATCATAACTTGCACAGACTATCTGACAAGGTGGGCAGAAGCACTCACCTAAAAGGATTGTACATAGCTACAACAACCAAGGTTTCTTGGGAAAATATTATTACAAGGTATGGATGTCCTTTAAGTTTGACTAGTGATAGGGGAACACATTTTCTTAATGAGACAATCAAAATTTTATTGGATGAATTCATGATTGCACACCATAAGACTACACCCTATCATCCTCAAGAAAATGGAACTGTTGAGGCTTTTAACAAAATTTAGAGCCATAGACATTGAAAAAAAATATGATGTTGGAAGGAAGGATTGGGATGATAAAGTATTTGTAGTACTTTGGGCATATCGAACAATATATAAAAGGTTGAACAAAGCCACACCATTTCAGTTAGTGTTTGGTGTAGAAGCATTTCTTCAAATGGAATTTATGTTACCTTCTTTGTGTATTGTGCACTGGAGGTCTTGCTAATGAGAAATCATTACAAGAACGAATTGAAAAGTTAATTAAGTTGGATGAATGACGAGCCATAACACGTTGGAGTCAAAAACAAGAGAAGACTAGGACATAAAGCATGACATGATAGGAAAACTCAATAAGGGATAAAAAGCTTGAGATAGGACAAATGGTCCTCCTTTATGATTCTAAATTTTTACACCATCTAGGCAAACTACAAGAGAGGACTGCACATACCCTTAGTGTGGGGTAGGTTATTGATATCCAAGTACAAGACTGATAGAAATAAATACACATGAAAGGAAGTATCTACAAGTGCTATTCAAGGTTGGAGAATTGAAAAACAAGAGAGATTGCTTCTGGACACAAGGACCATAGATAGAGAGGAATGAAGAAACAAGTATAACAAGAGGTAAGAAGAGGCCAGGAAGACTACCAATGGAAGGCGCAGTGATGAGGTACTTAGTGCATGGAAGTACACTGAAGAGAAGTCTTCAACCAAAAGGTAGGAGGGTGCGCTAGAAGGTTATAGCTTGGGCGCGAAGATGTACCACGTAGAAAGAACAAAAATGGTCGATTAATGAGAGGATTGTTGGTAGGTGGAGGAGTAATAAATGCACTAACTTTTTGAAATTCTATATAAGGATGGGATGCGAGTTCATTTTTACCATTGCAATTGAGAGAATTTGAAAAGGGCTAAGTGTGAATGAGCTGAGCTTTCGTGTTGAGGTGCGAAGAGTGTGAAACCAGACGTGGAGAGAAGGGTTGTGCATAGGAGAAGCTTGCGTTCCCATAGGTGAAGGGTTTGAGCAAAGAAGATGCATTACAAATGAGCTAGGGCACATGATTTCCACTAGGGCATGAAGATTTAAACTAGGGTTTTGACTTGCTTGATTACAGAGGGAAGAAAAGAGAAATTTTTCAAATGGCACCAAAGAAAGCACCTGCAACAGGAGATAAAGGGAAGAAGAAGGTTGAAGTGGAAGAAGAAATTTCTCCAAGAGTAATTTCTCAGAAATGCAGTATCTAGAGGGTGTGATTGTGGGACAAGAATGGGATTCCCATATCCGCCAATGTAAAATCAATGATTACAACCATCACACATCAGATAATAAGAAGGAGCTCGATGCATTACTGAGCACAAAAATGAACAAGCGCACAACAGAAGATATGCCAATATACGATGACGCAGGTGAGAAGTTACTGAAGCAAAATGGAGTCTACTAGTTGTATGAGCTGCCATACTTTGGGAAGTATGAACCATTGTATTGGTGGTTGATGAGCAGAGTCCATGAGGACTTCTTCTACTTCGCAGGACGGAGGGTTAGAATCACAACTGCTTTGATTTCAACAGTGACAGGACTAAGGGCCTCAGGAGTGGATCTGGATAGTGACTTAACTGATAAGGCTGCAATCCTGGAGACAAGAAAGGATTTGGAGTATACCAAATGTCCACGTGGCATGGACATTGATAAATTGAAAAAGTACTCAGTAGTGCAGGTAACTGCACATCTTGTAACAAAGTTGAATGACCAAGGAAGATGGTCGCAGGTAAACACAATGTGGCTACACATCGCAAAGAAGATGTCTCAAGGAGTGGTCTACAATATTGCAGATCACATAGCAAAGACAATCATTGAAGAAGCACAGATAGGTGACAGAATAAGTTTTGGCGTTGTACTATTGTCTTTAGTATTTATGGAGATTGGGGTGCCTGATGGGCCAAAGGAGAAGATTTGGGAGTACCCCACGGAACACAAGTCACCTGTGGAAAGATTTGGCAAGTACTTGTGTGATGGATCAATGAGCAGACCATTCAAGTAGAGGGCGGAGATGTGGTATGATAGACTCCACACGACGTTCGAAGAAGAGTGGCACATACCCAAGGATTTGCCTTCGGTGGTGGGTAAGGCAGTTCAGTTTGCGGTCTACCAACATTTTTGCATCGCATGATTTTGCAATGAAGGATGGGGCTTGGAGCCCATGGTGCAAACTGCCATATGCCTTCACAACAAGATATTTCCAGGCATCAGTTCACTGGTTTTCAGATGTGCATTGTCTAACCTTCAATGCAGACAAGGTAGATTGTGACTACCACACTCTGAGAAAGAAATATGTATATCCAGGTGGAATGCCTACATTGAAAGGTTTATCTCAGATATTATAAGCATGAAGCCTGTAAGCTTGGTAGTTGGGGACACTAGAGCAATGCTTGTGTACCTACAACTCAAACCCAAGCTGGAGAACACTAAGTATGTGGAGAATGAGTTTGCGCTCCCAGGGCCACCAAAAGGTAAGCATACAATGGAAAATATTCCAGTGCCCAAGCCCATAAAAACAATTCAAGTAGATGATGAAGAAGAAGAGCATGAGGATAGTGGTGGTTTGGAGCACAGGGGCAGAAGACAACCTCCAAATAAGGAAGAAGCTGAGCATGCGTGACTACACCACCTCAGCCACAAGAAGGAGATGATGAGGACTTGGATGCAGTCCAAGGAGAGCACCATTTTAAAAGAGTATTTAGGAGAACAAGGACCCTTGGTGCTACTCTGCAATCAGTCAAAAGGGCGTAGATCACCTTGACTCTCTCCACATAAGGAGACAATTGAGAAAAGAAGAAGGAAATTGAAGCTGAATGAGGAAGCGAAAGAGTCTGAGGAAAGCATGCCCAATTCTCCTACACCTCCAGAGAATGTGGAAGAACAAAAGGATGAAGAAATGAAGGATGGAGAAGAGGAAGAAAAAGGGGCAGATGAGACAACAACTGAGACTACTTAGGACACAGCAGCACAAGTTCCAAATCTTGAAGCCCAAGTTCCTAAGCAACCTAGATCAAGAAGAACAAGTGGGGAATATATTCCACCAGTCATGGGCTACGCGAGGACACAGGTAAAATTGTTTGTGCCCGTTTCCAGAGCACAATGACACAAAAGGAGTTGTATGGCTGGGAGTTGATGGATGAAGATATGGCAACCATGTGCACAAGGAAGCAATTGTCATGGTCGATGCACATGCACATGGATGAACCAGACTTTGATGTGTGTGAGGAGTCATGTGTATCAAGGAGGTTGAAAAAGACACCTCAGGCCAGACACATAACAGTAAAGCCTACTGTTATGTCAGATGAGCAAGTAAGCAATGCTTTGGTGAAAGTCTCGATAGAAGGTGGCATGATGGAATATGGATAAAGATACAACAATTAGGGCACTAAGGGAAGAGATCAAGACTAAGAATGAGGAAATAACATGACTAAAGTAGGAGAAAGAATTGGCACAGAAGAAGAATGCTATTTTTATCAGCATGGCAGAGGAGATTGGGGACAATGTCATGAAGGCTAGGCCACACTTAGAGCCAAAGGTACCCAAAATGTTTCCTTCAAGCAATACATTATGTAAGTACATTGGTGGACTTAGTGCTTGAAGATGAACCTCTGCGCATGCCAGAACCAAAGGATCCAACACAGGAAGTAGAGTGGGAAAAGGCTTCAGTGATGTGGAAGATTGCATCATATGAGGGGTTGCTTCAGAGCTTACAGGAGGAACTAAAGAAGGAAGATCAAGCGCTGAATATTTGTATAGTGCCAGAAGCTGTTATAAGGACCAGGACCATTTTGGAAGACAATGAGGTCCTGAAGGCCATGAAAGATGAGACATTGGGCCATGCAAAATGATTAGCACTTGTTAAGAAGAAGCATGAGGCCCTTACAACAGCTCAAGAACCACACAAGGAAAGGCTGGATGAGCTTGGAAAACTCATCATGTAAAAGATGGACTTGTTAGAAGGGAGAATGACTACCATGTCCAACATTGTGTTGGTCTTGCAGAATGAGAAGGGAGAGATTGCAAGGGATGAGTTAGAGTCAATTGTAGTGGATATTCTAGAGAAGGCAGAGGCCACACTCAATGATTGGCAAACCTTAGAGGTGGAGATAAAAGAAGAATATCCTGAATTGATTATTCAGGTTGAAGCAGAAGATATTGCAGGGTAAATACATTCTTTTATTCATCAGAATTCTTTCTATTTTTCTATTTCATATTCTTTGATTCATTTTGGAGACAACCATTGCTCGGGGTGACAATGCAACTAGTGTGGGGTAATGTTGATCAGTCAGACTCTGGCACTTAGCAAAGAAAATACAGAAGGTTCATGCGGGAAAGCAGAGCACATTCAAAGGCACAGAAGTATCAGAAAGGATTGTGTGCAAAGAACAGAAACAGGTTCAGGACTTAGCCATTTTTACGATGAGGATCTATTTTTGGAGATAGCGTGTGGAGCACACAAACTGGTCAAAGACTTGTGCGACACGCATTGGCTATTTTTGGAGGATCAGCTATGAAGTGTTTTGCATGGATACAGCTGAAGAATAGATCTACTACTGTCAGTTAACCAAAAGTAGTCTATTGTTAGCGCACTTGCATGTGTGGCTATTTTTGTAAAGGCACGTGGCTAATAATAGCATGTGACCTATTTTGGGATTAGATAAGTGGTGAAGGGAAAGTCCCCACCCCTATAAATATGTAGTGAACTATGTAGCATAGGACGTACATGTGTGAGAACTAGGGTATAGTGAGATCATGAGCGTATACTATTGTTATTGTAAGGAAGCTTCTGTGTATTACTGAATTTAATATAATGGAGATTATGGACTGAATCAAGGTGTTATCATGGTTATAGTTCAGTATTGCATGCTTGATTTCATCATGGTTATCTTTTAAGTCTGTTATTCTCTAGATCTAGATCTAAACATGCACTGTAGAATGATATATTAGTCATAGATCTGAATGCTTTAAGTATTCATCATGCTAACATCCTGTAACAACAACCCTAAAGAGGGACAGAATCAAAAGCAACTTTGGTCTCCATTTCCTAAAATGTCTTGGTTTATTTGGAAATTTCATCATTTAAATTTTTTAAAGGAAATCAATCTTTCAAACACACTTAATGGTATCATTGATTTACATTTTTTCCATTCTCTAATAGTTGGATCAAACATGTCGTGATATGACTCTTCTCTTGCACCTTTAGGGTGATCTTGAGAATCCAAAAGCAATCTTGATCCTCTTTCTAAACATTGTGGGTTTTATATGAAAACTATTAAAATTTTGAGTGTAGGACCTTTCGCTTGCCAAAGAATCAAATCGAAATAAATACTAATGACATTGTGTGTAGGTTTCCAATGGTGTGCAAAACCACATTTTAAATCAAAGATTAAAAAACACACCATTTTATTCAAAACACTGTATTTGCAAGTTCAGATAAGGGCTTAAACCCGTTTTCTTTAAATTGTGGGAAGTATCTTGGCATAAGCCATAAAACTCATTATGAGGACTACCACATGAACCCCAAAGTAGTCAATACATTGAGGGAATTAGTTGACAAAACATGAAGTTCCCCACTACCTAACTTGACTAGAAATGTCCCATGAGGAGTGCTAAATGTTTTCTGTATGAGGCCTCATTCATTAAATTGATTGTGGGGTAATGGTCCTTTGTCTAGGATTTATTATAGAAAAAATGTACCTCTCTTAGACAAGTTATTATGAGTGTTGAGAAAGAAAATCCTAGGGATACCATTTGGCATTGGGGCCAACTTGACCATTATCAAAAATCATGTTTCAAAGATCTACTTTACAAATAAAAGACTTCCTGGAAAGTCAAAACCTTGTTTTTCAAACAAGGAGTCCATTGATGATTTCATCATCAACTGTAAAACTGTTCCATATCTTGTCATGAACAGGAGAAACTCTTCCAACCATTTTTGCCAATAGACATTCATCCCATCAACAATTACCTTGTTAATCATTATTGGCAAAAGAGAAAGAAAAAAGTTGCTGCCAAATGCATCCACCAATTTTGCACTCCAAGTTAAATCTTTTTTTCATTTCAACTTGAGTAAAGTTGAAAGTGTGTTGGTAAGTATTCATATTCAAGGAGGTGTCTTAAACTAACATTGAGATTTTCACCCACTTAGGATCAGAAAATCTTTGGATGTTAGGCATTGAGAAGAATGATGAACAAACCGTTTTGATACGTCTTAATATTGCTTACTAACCATTAATCTTGAGAATCCATGTATTGAGATGAAAACTGTAGCATTATATTGACCCATTTTGGGTACTTGTACCTTTTTTCTGAAAAAATTGCATTGAGTTAAAAAGTGATGGGTTTCACACCTAAAAAATCCATTTTCGATACTTACATTTCTTTTACATAGCAAAACACTTGATATAAATTCCAAATTGGTAGTTGTTAGTTGTTTGCATTTGTGTCAACTCATTTTACATGACTTATACCTTGTTTCCATTTTTCCCATATACTCAAATTTTTCATTAAAAATCAGTATTGAAATTGTGTTGTTATGTTGATTGGATTGTTCAACACCTTTTTGATACTTAAATCTTGTTTTCTTAAACTTGATTTAAGTATCGAAATTGTATTGTTACGCTCTTGAAGATTTAGGGTATCCTCCACTTTTAGGGACTTAAATCCTTGTTTGTCCACAATGTCTATTAAACTTGAAATTTTGAGTTATTTTTTTAATTTGGGAAAATGCTGTCTGGGAAATAGTTTCCTTTCACCCCGCCGCTCCTTTACCATGTTAATTTCAACCATTGTTGATTCAAACTTGATTCAAACCTCACTTTTGAAATTTGCTTTCCTTTATCGAGAAGTCAACCAAATTTTGCATGCAAATTCGAACTTAGGTGACAATTTCTTTACGGTGCATTCTTGGATGGGGGCACGCTTCTTTTCCACATGACTTTCCATCTGTGGAAAAGTCTGATTTTCCTTTGTAGCCCTTTGCTGTCAAATTTTCATCAAATTTTTTAACTATTCACTCTTGCCGGCTATGAGGCCTCATTCATTAATTTGATTGTGGGGTAATGGTCCTTTGTCCTAGAAATTTATTAGAAAAAAGTCTACCTCTCTTAGACAAGAATTTATTAAGCGAGTGTTGAGAATAAAAATTCCTAGGGAGCCATTTGGCATTGGGGCAAACTTGACCATTATCCAATCGTGTTTCAAAGAGCCTTTACAAAGTAAAGACTTCCTCGGATTCAAAACCTTGTTTTTTGAACAAGGCGAGAGTCCATTGAAGTTGTGCAGCGTATCTTTCAGCACAAATCTTACAATGTAAAACATCATCTTAGTTTCTACCTTGTTATTGAACAAGGTGAAACTCTACCAAAGTTGCACCATGTATTTTTCATCACCAATCATAAAATCCCTTATTCTATTTTTGGAATTATTGGTCAAAAGAAAACAACTTGAAGTGCTACCAAAATTCTTTCCACCACTTTTGCACTCACTTAAATTTGTTCCTATTTGATCTTGATGTAAGTGTTGAAAGTGTGTTGGTACGTCTTCATATTTTGGTAGTCTGTCTTGACACCCGTATTGAGACATATCTTTGTAGAAGGTATCTTTCCTTGATCTCCCTATGTTCATTATGTTGCTCACATTATATCAATCCATTTTTTATACTTACATCTTGTTTTGTTAAACTTGATATAAGTGTCCAAATTGTATTGTTACGTTGCTCACATTGTATCAACCCATTGTTATACTTAAACCTTGTTTTTCTTCAAACTTGATTTGAGTATTGAAGGTGTTGTTGTTACACTTCTCACATTGTGTCAATCCATTTTTGATAGTTGCATCTTGTTTTTCTTAAACTTGATATAAGTTTCCAAATTGTATTGTTACGTTGCTCGCATTTGTATCCTCCACTTTCATGACTTAAACCTTGTTTGTATTAAACTTGATTTAAGTGTATACCTTGTGTTGTTACGCTATTCAAAATCAATTCAACCCCTTTTTAATACTTAAATCTTGTTTGTATAAAACTTGATTTAAATATTGAAATTGTGTTGTTACATTATCAAACGACTTTTGAGACAATTTGAACATAGGAAACAATTTCCTTTGTGGTCATTCCTTTGTCCAGGACTTCATATATTTTCCTTGGTGACCTTCATCATACACTTCACATCTAGGAAAAGTTTCCTTTGCATTTGTTACACTGTCAAATTTTCATCAACCATTTTGACATTTACACTTGCAACTTGTTGTCCAAACCTTGTTGGATTGTCAAAATTGTGTCATCACGATGTCTGTTTTCCTTAGATCCCCTTCAGAAAATCACATGAGCATCCCCATATTTGTAAAATGTCTAGTTGGTTTCCGTTATATTTTGAATTGACATGGAACTTCCTTCCATTTGAAGGAGTTCAATCATACAATCTAGGTCTAGGCATTTAGTCCCAACAATGCCAACCATGACTAACTATCACATGGTTCCTCACACTTACGAAAATAGGGAACCTAGGTTTCAGAATTCACATCAAAATATTCCCATCATGACTAAACCTTGATTGGTTCTTCATGCTAGAGAACCCGTTTGGTTACCCCTTTCCCCACCTTCATCTCATAGTCAGTGGTATGATTATGATGCTTCTAATTCATGTTATTATTTTGATTCTCCTAATCATTTATTCTTCTAATACTCCATGTATTCTCCTGATTATTCTAATCCATGCTACTATTCTTATGATTCCCCTCAGTCTCCTTAGCCCCATCCAATTGAATTTATTCTAAGGAATAATCAGTCACCTAAATGACGTTTTCCTCCTCTAAGGATTTGTGTCACCAAAAATTCTCCCCATCATTCCTCTAATTCAACTCTTGAGTCACGGTCCTCCCTTTCTCCATAGGACCCCCTTTATCAGTCACCTCAACAATGTCTTCCTCCTTTGAAGATCTGTGTGACTCAAAATTCATCTAATCATTCATCTAATTTGACTCTTGAGTCATAATCCTCCCTTTCTCTATAGGACCGCCTTTATCAATCACCTCAAAGACATATTCCTCCTTTGAAGATCCATGCGACTCAAAATTCATCTAATCAATCATCCAAGTCGACCCCTATGTCACAATCTACAATTTTCTACATGATCCTCTTTTTCTACCTACACTATGTCAATATTCTAGTAAAACCTATACAAACCTATTTAAAATCCACATCTTCAACTCGCGAGACATGTAAATCCAAATCTACTTTGTCTCTTGAGTCATCTTCTTCTATCAATCAAAATCCAATCCCTCTTTAGCCCCTGGGTCATTTCAATCATTCCTTATTCTATATTCATCAATCTTCTAAAGATCGATGTTTGTAACCACGTCAAACCATTCACAAGAAACAATGTGCTAAGATATATTTTCAAAGCACTATCCAATTCTTTTGTGGACACAATAAGGTCAAACCTTCCCATCATCTCCATCATCAAACATCTTCTAAATCTTCAACACTTGTTGGACCCCTTTCTTCCAATCAACCTACTATCATCAACCAATAACGACCCATACCGATTGATTTCTTTCAGAATGAAGAAGCAATCAGAGAATTCATGGGGCTACATGATGACATTCCTCTAGAGGATCATGAGAAAGGATTCTCTTTTGACCTCATATGCATCACATGTATTGTGGGGAAGAGGTTGATTCCTTTTGTCAGAAAATAGAGGAAGATCCTAAGATCATCAAACTTGATCCTCCTCTTGTTCTTCCATCTTCACATTCCCCATTACATGGAGAAATGGATGGGTTTATCCTTGATCCATCTCCTATCTTCTCATCACCCAATCATTCCTTACATATCATGATTCCTCAATCACAATCTCTCCTTGGGTCACCTTCTGGTATCCCATCATCTTCTTCTATATGTGGGCCACCTCCTAGTATCCCTTCATCTTCTATTTTTGGGTCACCTCTGGGTAGCCCTTTATCCTCTATTCTTGGGCCACCTCCTGGTAGCCCATTATCTTCTATACTTGGGCCACATCCTAGTATCCCTTATCTTCTATTACTTGGGGGTCACATCTTCTAGTATGGGACACCTCCGGTAGCCCATATTCTATACTTGGGCCACATCCTAGTATCCCTTCATCTTCTATCTATGGCTCACCTCCTGGTAGCCCATTCTCTTCCATCCTTGGGCCACATCCTAGTAGCCCTTCATCTTCTATCTATGGCTCACCTCCTGGTAGCCCATTCTCTTCAATCCTTGGACCATATCCTCTTCATCCATCATATCATCCTTCTATCAACAACTGTGGCAAGCCCACCATCATCCCTACCATTCCTATCATCAATCCTAACCATAAAATTTCTTCTCCCACTTCTTGGGATCAAAAAAATCACACATTATCTTGTATGAAACATAAATAGTTTCTTCATCAAGCTAAAATAAAAAATATGAAGAGCTCCAAAGCTCCAAGAAAATCCAACACCCACAAATCTAAAAATCAAACGTGATTCAAGAATGCACACCAACGTAACCATCAAGTATGGAAAAAAGTGCAAAAATATATGGATAGGGAACTCAAGATCCCACATACAAAATCCATGTTGAAAGATAAGTCACAGTCACTTATCGAGTATGATCTCACCATGATCATCGAGATTGGAGATAATATCACTCTTGATAAGAAAACACTCCTAGTCTCCCTTATTAAAGAAATCACAAACATCATTGTTGGATCTTATCACGCAGAGTGACATTTTTGGTCCCAACTTCCCAATCATTCATCTTCATCATCTTCTCCCTTCATGGTTTTCCCTTCGCAAAACCGTCAAAAAACTAAAAATAAATGAGAAAACATTAAAACATTACAAAAAAATCAAAGGTACAAAGATCAAACATTGCAATCAGGTATTGCATACACATGGATGTTCTTTCCTTCCTTTCTTTCCATTCCTCTACAAGTCACCCACCATTTTCATCCCTTCGATGATCTTTTGGTTAGTCTATTCACGCTCATTGTGTGACATTTATCTCTATTGTATCTGTTTGACCTTGGTCTTTCATCACCTTGGTAAATTAAAGAACGACTGACCTCTTAGAGATCCTATCACTATCATACATCTAATAAACTTGTTGTGAAGACCTTTTAGGCGTATTTGTTGACACTAGCCAATGTCATCATCACAATCACTTCCACATCCTTCCATCAAGCCATCATTGGTTCTTAACCCCTTATCAAAACAATCGAGAGAGCTGAAATAATTTTTAGAAAGTAAAAAATCAATCAAAAAAATCAAAAAAATCAAAATAAAACAATATCTCTCTCTTGGGGTATTTCCAGTATCTCTACCAGGGCTATGGATGCCTGGATAGTAGTAGAGAAATGTTGTGACTAGAATCAAATACATCTCCATCGGGGCTATGGATGCCTGGCTGGCAGTGGAGCAATGTACGACTCTCCTTCCACCCTCCATTCACAAATCACCTTTCAAAATAAATCATTCCTACACATTGGCTAGTTTGTCCTCACTTATTTCCTATCAAATATTCACTTCAAGAAGTAATTAATTTCCACATGCACACATTGGATCTCGATCAGAAAAAAGGTCTAGTATGTTACCAGGTGTTTTTTGGACCTTTTTAAAACTCTTACTTTAGTCCTTATTTTGTCTCACAATTTATGCCTTTGGCTAATCAATTTTTCACCAAGATCTTCTAGTTACATTTTCCATATCCTTTCATAACATTTTATGCTCACCTGTTTCATTTAGAACATCCATGTGTATAAGATTTCCTTTTTACCATGTTTGAGGGAAACTTTGTCCCTTCTTTCAATAAACAATCTTTTCCTTCTTTCTATCATCTGTTTCTTGGCCAGCTTGCACTGGGGGCATGCTTGCTCCTTCTTAGCACTTCATTGGTTTGAGTTCATCATCATGTTGAACCTATCTATCTTGGCCTTTAATGGACTTTATTATCTTCTCTGTATATATATTGGGATTTTCCCTTGTATATTCTCACCTCTCATTGTTGAGGGCATCTATGCATCTTCATTTTCATGTACATAGCTTTGGAAAAATTCCAAAAAAACCTAAAAATTTCACAAAAAATAAAAATCCTATGGTAAAACATCAAAAATCAAAAACATTGGTAAAACATCAAATATCCAAAAAACATTGGTAAAACTCCAAAAATCCAAAAACATTAGTAAAGCTTAAAAAATCCACAAAATTGGTAAAACTTCAAAATCCAAAACATTGGATAAAACATTGGTAAAATCATTTAAAAATCCAAAAAATTGGTAAAGCATCAAAACATCCTAAACATTCATAGGACACAACATCCTCAAACATTGAAAACTATCCTACAAAACATCTTACTTTAGTGCTTTGCTTGTCCTAGTTTAACATGCGGATCATTTTGATCTTCCTTCATTAACAAAGCTGGTTTGCTTGCTATGTTTGTCTTCCCTTGCATATATCATTTATTGGGGAGTTTTATAGTGCATAGGTAACTTTTTCATGGGACTTTATGTCCTCCAGACTTTATTTCCCCTTACATGTATCCTTATCTTGGGGCACATTTATAACCCTTTGTCGTATAACTCAAACATTTGGGAACTGAAGCTATAATAGACAAAAATCTGGAGCTACAAAGGGTTTCCCGTACTAAGTGTTTGACATCTAGTCATCTAGCTTTGAGGAATGTCATATGGATTGAAAACATCCAAGCTCTTGTGGAAGAACTCTAATTCTGAGCCACCTTTGGATGTTAAGAAAACATCAAAGACTTCGGACTATGGATTTAGACTCCTAGGAAAAATGTAAGAAGAGCTTAACTCCTATGCTAATAACCATTGACCAAGATTTAGAATAGATGGTTTTGATAAATTGGAAAACCTAAACTAGAGAGTTTGATTGCATCAAAAAAAAATTATAAGGAAAATATTGAAGTTATGATTCCAATCCATAATAAGAGATCCAAAATGGAAAATTGGAAGGTTTTTCAAAAAAAGAAAGGAAAAACACAAATCCCACTTTTAAGATCCACGTATGAATCCCACTTTGAGACGATTATTCAAGTAGGTAAAAATTATGTTGCATAGTTTGAATGTGTTATTGGTACAAGATGACATTGAAAAATTTTTTTTTGCAATAATGCCACTGGTAAGAGGAAGAAACTCATTTGGTCACAAAAAGATATTTTCTAATATTTGTAAGATTATTGCACAAATTTAACCCTATCTCAAAAGGAAGACCTATTATTTATAAAAATCAATCACTTCAATTCATTCCACGTGCCACATTGGATCTTAATTGAACAACACTTATTATGTTACAAGGTTTTGTATTCCCTTGTTCAACTCTTACAATAGTCATCATTTTTAATGATTAGAAAAATTGCAGAAGGATAAGAAGAATTTTTTATCTCCAATCTTCTAGCTAATTTGAACTTTTCTAACCTGAACCGCCTTCATAACATTAATTTCTATTCTTCTTTGTATTCTAACATCCATGTTATCCAATATTTCCTTTTTACCATGTTTGAGGGAAACTTTGTCCTTCTTTAAGAAGGAACAATCTTCCTTATTTTACTACTTTCAATGTTCTTGGCCAGCTTGCACATAGGGGGCTCACTCCTTCTTGATCTTCATTTGGCTTACATTATCATATTGTTCACCATAACCCATTTATTTCAGGAAATTATCTTTTATCTTAAAAATATATGCGTAAGATATAACCCTTTACAAAATCAAGGGCATTGGAAAAATTATATCCATTTAAGCTTCTATAAAAGCTGTTGTTAAAAATTGAAAAAATCTTTCAAAACTAGAACTCTAAACATTTAAAACATTCCAAAAATTCAAAACTTGGTAAAATATTGAAAATTAAAAACATTGGTAAAAAATTCAAAAATCAACAACATTGGTAAAACATCAAAAATTTAAAAACTTGATAAAAGTTCTTACCCATTTCTTTTACACAACGTGGCTTCAACATCATTCATAAAAAATCCACACATCTTTTCAATGTTTTCTTGTTCTAGCATGCGACATGTGAATCATCTTACTTTCCTCATTAACAAATGGTTTGTTTGCTATGTCTATCTTCCCTTACATATATCATTCTTGGGGCAGTTTTTAGTGCATGATTTATTTTTCATGGGAATTCTATGTCCTCTTGCTATTTCCCCTTGCATGTATCCACTCAACCATTTTACCCTGGTCATATAACTCAAACATTTGCAAGGAACTGAAGCTGGATAACAAAAACATTGGTGTAACTTTCTTGAACGTTCTTTTGTTTGAGTTTGTTTTTAATTCTTTTTTGTTTTTTGGTCTACTTGTTTATTTATCATACTGCATATTTCTTTATATTTTTCTTTGAGTCATTCCTTTGGCAATGAACAAAAATCATTATTATGGATCTTCATGTCATTTTACATTTTTTTTTGTATCTTTATATCAAATAAATAGTTACTTCCAAGCCATATGGTTCATCATACCATGATGTGATCTTCCCATTCTCCATATATATTCTTATTTCCATTATAACTAAATTTCTCCTTATCATTTCCAATTCTTTCCTCTACTTCTACTTGAGGCACTCCCACTCTTTTTTATCGATTCCAACAAATGGCTAACCAGGCCTGTTCAAATCCCCTTCATTGCTATGAGTTTTTCTTCCACAAAATCTGGGGTAATAGGGATCATTTTAATCCCCCCCACCCTCCCTTGTTTCTTCCACACATAGAATCCTGAGATTTCTTTTCTAACCAATCAATTTGAACAATGGCCTACCAAGATCAGTTTGAATCTCAGTCGCTACAGTGTCTTATTATTCTTTTGTGATCTTTCCTTTCTTCAACCTCTTTATCACCCCATTGACACTCAAGGGGGCATCCTCCATCCTACTAATTTTTCTTCTACCCTTACCAAATTTAATTATCTATAATTGTCTACTATCTTTGAAAATGGCATCGTTTTCACTACACCACATCAAAGAGGGACAAATGTAGACACCTAAATCTGAATATGCAATTTCAATATTAAAATTGCACTTATTATCCTATTTTCTATCATTTCATTATAATTAGTGATTTTTCCCACTAATTAGCTAACATTCCCCTTCATTTTGGTCAATTAACGACACTCTGTTAATTAACTAGCCTTCCCCCATCTTGGATGTCAATTAACGACACTTCGTTAGTTATAATCCTATTTTAATTAATTAATTAACCATTATTAATTAATTAATCCTTTCAATCTTCTATTTAATAAATAAACCTTCTTATTGGTTAAATACCCCTTCTAAACCCTTCAAATTCTACTAATTTTCCTCTAAATCATCTCCAAATGGCTTTTTTAAGCTTATCTTGGTCTATTAATTAATCCTAGTTGATTAATTAAATCATCTCCAACTCCCATGAGTTGCTAATTACTAATTAATATCTTCTAATCATGTTTATCCCTTTCTAATTCTACTTTACCTTTATCCCACATTCACTAGGTTGTAAGCTTCTCCCAAATTGGAAAGCTATATAAATAACCTAGTACTTCCTTCCAAATCTTACACACTATGTCCTTGTAAAACATTGCATATGATAAGACCATTTCAATCTTGAAAAGCTTATTGATCAAGCAACCATTTCTATCTTCTACTTGACAAAGAGTAGTAAGAGAAGAACCATACATGGCAATCAAGCCATATTGGTGAGATCTCTTCCTCTTCCATGAGATAATTTCCTTTGATCACGTAGTATGTTTGGCTCAACAAAAGGAGTACCTACAATAAAAAAAATCCCATCAAAAACATCAAAGGATGGCTTAGCATTTCATGTTTTAATTAGATGCATTAGTTAGTTTTTCCTTTTCTATGGCTTTATCATGATGCTTTGTTAGATTAGATTTGTTATTGAGACTACTTGGTGTTAGTTTCTATTGATTAACTTAGCTTGGTTTAATAACACAGGCATACATATCCTGAAGCATGTGGACTGAAAACTTTACTAAACAGTAGGAGGAATCTGTTGCAACCTGCACTCAAAAAATTCTAGAACTATTAGAATAAGTTGGACTGGGGTGTCTAGACTAGGTCAGGGGCACCTGTTGTAGGTGTTAAGATTTTAAAATTCTGCCAAATTTGCACTCGTGATTACAAAAATGGTTGGAATCTGAATTTTTTTTGTCACACTACTATTCAAGTTAGTCTCGTTAGTTTGTCACATGTTTGTGTTCATTACTATGTCCACACGATTCACTTGTGACCTGCATTAACAAATGACCTCCTGTAAAACCCCAAAACACATCAAATCCTAAAAAGAAAAATATGCAAATGGGGAGTTGGACTGACCCCGGTGGTAACCTGATAGAGTGAACTTATGTAACACCTATATTACGCTTCATCAAACTAAGGGAATTTTTTTTGTTTTACCCATTTACTTATCTTGATGCCTTCAATGATTTTAACATGTAACGATAAAAATATAACATACTATTCCATCAATTATTATCCACTCTACAATAGATTAACTCAACATTAATTAATGTTAAGAATCCATCTTGACAACCTCTGATAACCATGTGCTACTATAAGGGTTTCAGATCGTACCTGATCCCCCTTTAATGCTCTATACAAGCTAATATACCCAGTATATTAATTGGTTAGACATTTTTAAAGGTACGAAGAATCATGTGCATCTTCTTAGTGTCAGATTCCCACTCACGACACCTTTAAAATAAGAAATGGTGATAGACAATGCAATTAGTCATTTGCACTATTATGCACATAGTTTTGGCGTTGCGCTAGCAAGCTTGGTTTCGTGACTACACATAAGCCACTTGAAACCTATCCTTCTATTCACCGAAAAACTGTCTCAAACACAGTATCAGGATTATTTTTCATTTTTTACTTATTAAATTAAGTTATTCATCTCAAGTAGTCATGTATTTAATTATTAAGTTTAAACACCGAAGCTACAATTATCATAACTTGACATCTGGGTTATGCGGCTCATGCCAACACCACTTTGGGATCCCTACCAAAAAAAGTATGTTCATGTAATGATGTAGGTCATTACACATAGGTTGTCCCTCTTCATGTAGCCATCCCGAACTGATGTGGGTATGAATCACAAGACTTAAAAGTCATGTCATGATACTTTTCGTAAGTTGATGATCATCATGCTATCTAATTTAGGTTGAGGTATGTAATGATCTCAAAATTCATGGTTACACATTATTTCGTAATAACATTAAACTATAACGATCCATGAATTTTTTAGCAATTTAGACTGTTAAGTATAAAACTTAAATAATTTCATAATGTTTGATTTAAACATCATTACTATTCATTAACATATCATAGGTGTGTTGTTAGTTTTCTTAAGACAAATTGGTACATCTGTATTATTTCATGTATTTGCAATGTTCCTTTGAACTTTGCTGCGTATTGTGGTAACTATTTTCACATTGAAGTACAATAGAAACATGTTTGTACATATGACGACAATACTTAAGCAAAAATTGTATGTCACTGCTATAAGAATGCAACAACATGTTTTTTCATTGTTACATGCTTGTACACTTAACATTATCATTATGTTTATCTGTGTACAATATTCATATCTAGTTTGCTTGTCTTTTAATGCATAATTAATATGTCATCATATTAAATAAATTACAAATGTAGCTTAACAATGTTATAGTGTTTTTCGTATTATTTTGTCTCATCTTAACATACACAATAACCAAATCATAATGAAATCATTCAACAATGGTATACTTAAAATATTACATTCATATTCTATCGTAATTTTGGCATTATAATAATTTGTAAAAACACAAGTACGTTGTAAAACAATCAGTATTTATTCATAAATTAGATATTAGAACCTCGTTATTCAAATACATAATGGTATTGAAATCAATCAATAAATTACATCAAGCCCTCAATGCCCTGTTTACAACATGCGAAGTAACTGCTTTCACTTAAAAAAAAAAATCAAATACATTTATTACATCACATGGATTAGTACAATAACAATTAATGCATGATCCATTCCTTAATCGTTTCATTACAATTTTCCAAAACCTGCAATCTGAAAATGATAAAGTACAACAATGTACATGGTCAGTTTGCAAGAACTGACATGGAATATTTCTCTCTCTCTTTGTTAGTTATTCACGACGAAATAATTAATTACCAACTATTTAATTTAATAACATTAAATCATGTATTCATATGCCATTACATTTACATTCTAGAGATAGTTCTACTAAAATCAACAAGTTACTATCCTACAACTTCCCCTGATAAAACTTAAATCTAAACTACGTTGATTAGATGTGAAACTTAAATCTCACAAGGATTCATTCTTCTCATTGCTGCACACAAAAATTTTCAGGCAGGAAGACTATATCCCCTAATACAAGCCTTATCTTAAACCAATTTAATTTAATTTTTAAGAAATTAAAAAATTATCCAATATTCCTCTAGAATTTATCATTTTCCAAACATCTTCAAAACACTTCATTATTAATACACAATCCTCTATTTTGATCCACAATTACATCTAGTTAGCAAATAGAGTTGGCTTATTACATTCCACATAAACCATTGACATCTAACTATAAATGTTGATTCACACATATGCAACATGTTTAATCAAACTCATTAATCAGATTAGCAACAACCAAGAATCATAAGATGGTTTGAAATTCAAAAGAAATAAACTAACAAGAGTATATAACCATATGTTGACCTAGAACTACTACTTATAGGGTTATACTGCATTGAATCGTGACCAAGAGTCACTAAACTCTTTTTTTATCTTCTTATACAGGACTCTTCCTGTATGCCTAAATATTCAGTAAGGATAGAAGAAAACTCAGCCTATACAAATAATCACATATTACAAACAAGTATCATTTCCAAACAAGATTCGAGCTCTCATATATTTTGTCGTGTAGATTAGCCTCAAAGCTAAAATATAAATTCAAACTACACGGGCTTTGCCTCGAGTTAAAAATTCAAATGCACCAGGAGTCCCTTAAAAGGAATCGAGCATTCATCCTGACTTATGGCCATTCAGAAAAACACATAAAACAGTCATTAGATCACACCCCCAAGTCACTAAATAAGTTACTATTAGATCCAAGGTTAAACCCTGTCATTAAATGATCTCATCCTAATCCTAATTCAGACAATTATTTCCTAGGATAGATCATGAACAAATCTTAACAGATATGCATTGACACTAACTAATTTAAAATTAACTATATTACCCCTTAATGGAAGTACTAAAAAATTTAGCTGTATTTTCCAATCTTTTATAGAACATAAGATCATTCAAGTCTGACTTAAACCCATATTTTTTGGGATACCCAAACCCTAATTATCACTCTCTTTGCACATGTAGACCAAATATCCACAGTCACATTCTTTCCTGAGGGAAACCCTCGATATGGAAACCCCAAAAATCAATAAGAGCAATAAAACGAATACCTAGAGAGGAATATAACAAAAACCCTCAGGAGGTCTAATTATACGCATTTAAAATTACATTGGACCCCGTAAAAAGATAAAAAAAAGGTAATTCAGTTTATTTCAAATAAGATATCTAGGAAATAGGGTTTGAAACCATGCCTGTGAATTAGTAATATTCTTCTGCAAAACCCCTAAAAATTCCTTCAGAATACCCTAATCAAGTCAAATAGTTAAACCCTTGGAATCAAGCCAATAACTCAACAGATTTGAACAATCAGAAGCCCTAAAAGATGTCCCTGATCACTTTATTATGGGTTTATGATGCCTTTATAGATTAGAATAAAATCATCTATGGATGTGGGAAATATGAAAATAACATGCATATAAACCCTCATGCATCACAGATCTTAAAATGGATCTCACGAGAAGAAAGAGATAAATCCATGAAAAGGCAAAAAAAAAGAATAAACTATCTTGCACGCCCTTAGCTTCCTCGAGAAGCTTCGTCATTATCAAGTGTATTAACTACACATTAATGCATTACACTTCATACAGTTTCATGTCATTTCCAAACTCACTACCAACCACCGCCATCTCCCAACTCCTTTTTAACTTAGCAGAGTTTAAAACGAGTCACCTAATTCCTTTTTACATGTTATGGAGAATTAATCGGTCAGTCAAAGTCTTGTAAGTTTAAAAAAATAATTATTGACTTAGGTCAATAAATACCATAATGTTAGAGTAGGTATTTACCTTAGCTCATGTTCACCTAGGTACTTTATTTACCTTTATTGTATTTATCCTCACCCACTTATGTGTGTGGATATTTCTTTTATCTTATTTAGATATTAGGAGATATTATCTAGTTGTTAGGTATAGTTCTTTCCTTGATCTATGGTATTGACTAGATTTTGATCTATGGTATTAACTAGATCCTTGATGTCTAGTTCTCTCTTAAATCTATGGTCTTGACTAGTTCTTTGATGACTAGTTATTTCCTTGATTTATGGCTTGATCTACGACCTTGACTGGTTCTTAGATTGTTATTCTTTACCTATTTAAGCAAGGCCCATTCTCAATGTATTGCATTGAGTTCCATAATAATATATGATATTGCTTCTCATTTGTTTGTAAAGGTTTTATGTAAAGTTATTCCAGTGAATTGCTTTCATCTTATTGATCGTGGTGTTTGATTAACATCTGTGTTCTTAGCTTGGTACGATCTGGTTATTGTTCCTTTTACATAAAGTCAAAAACTTTATAGACCATCATAATTCCATAATAGGGTCAAATATCCATCTAATATTGTCAATTTAAATATCCTTCAACCATGGTTTAGTCAATCAAATGATATGAATTATGGAACCTTCCTTTTGAAGACCACTTGATCAATCAAACATTATAATCCTTATCTCATTGTGCCATGTGGTTAACCATAAGCGTCCTCTTAAATTATAAACAACCTAAATGCCAAAATATGGTCTAGGACCAACATTAATCAAATCAACTAATTAAACATGTAATGAAATCAATAATCAACTAATAACACATCATATGTATTATGATGAAGTTACAAAATAGTTTCATCAATAATCAAAATAAAATAAACAGTATTAACACTTCTTTGCAAAATAAATACTTATTCTTTCCACAGACACAAGTATTATGAAACCAACTTAAAATTTTACCTTGTTTGACTAAGATTTACATGGTTCATCTTTTTATTAATGCTTTGACAGGTGACCGTCGTAAATGTAAGAAATTTTAGTAACCCTCAACATTCATCAGATATCTCACAATATTAATGATAACAATTATAAAATGGATAACTTATATACATAATTGCAAGTCATTACTTTCAACAAGAAAGGTAAATTAGTAATTCAATGACATGTACAATAACCTTGCAAGTATGCAAATTGCCTCAATCACATTCAACTAACTGTAAATAACTTAGAAAAGTGCAAAATAAAAGCAATTAAATAGTAAAGCATATCTAGCAATATCTAATAGCCGAAATCATCATACTGGGTACCAGGGGTCTAGGCATTTAGACATAAACCAAACAAGGATAAGTCATAAATGCTAAGTGCTTCCATGTAGTTCTATGTGTGTGTGTGAAGAATTGTCATGCCCTAGGAAGGCTCTTGTGCAAGATGCACTTGAATAACGAGACAATAACTAGATGTAGCAATGTAAATAGATGTGTGGATGGAAAAATAAACTTCCCCTCCTATGAAGTGTATGTAGAAAAATGTAGTCCCTTGTCCCTTGAATGAAGCTAGATGGATGCTTTGATGCTCTTGAAATGCCTTTGGATGCAACCTTAGGTGATGATAGTAGATAAATGCTTAGAGCTTGGTCCTTTATTATGGTCACATAGCTTTGTATTTATATGATTCCCTTGTTTGAATTTCATAATTGACAACTAAAAGGCCAACCCATAAGAAAACAAGATGCCCAAAAGATAAAAGAGGCCCAAAAAAGGTGAGTAAGATACAAAGAGGTCAGGGGTGCCCAGAGGGGATGAGGGCACCTAGCTATGTCCTGGCTAGGCATTGGTGTCCAGAGTCAAGAAAGATAAAGCAGTGAAATATCAGACTGGGAAGTGGGTGTGCAAGACCATAGAGAAATCAAGAACGAAATAAAAGAGGCCAAAGATAGATGTCAATTACTAGTTTTCTCTCTTAGGAATCATATGAATAGTGGTATGTGATTAGGACCTAGAAATGTACCCAAGTGTGTGATTTAGTGTCTACATTTTCCCCCACTTTATGTTGTTGAGTGAATACTTGATAACATAAAGTAGATAAGAGATGCGTACCTGATAACCATGTAGATTGATGGTGAAAGCGTGCCAAGGAGACAAGAAAAATGTGGAGTGATAAAATGAAGCGTGGAAGCTAAAGAAGAGGAAGTGACCCTAGGGGTGAAGCGTATGTGTTGTGTCATGTTTGTACCTATTGTCATTGTCACTTTTTGCTTGATGATGGGGCTGCTTCTTGTTGCGTATTAAGGATAAACCTGCAAAAGAAGAGCGAAAAGAGTAGTCAAATATGTGTATATGAAAAATTTGATCCAAGTATGTAAAAAAGTGTGTACAAAACGTGAAAAAGTAGTAAAAGGAACATGTGCACCTGATCCGTGATGAGTGAAAAGGATAGAAAAGAACCTGAAAATGTTGTAGAAGAACGATTTTTTTGGGCGATCTCATGCCAAGAATGAGTTTTTTGGGTGATCTCATGCCAAGTGTGAGTTTTTTGGGTGATCTCATGCCACGACAGAAGAAGTGTTGGGGAGAAAGGTCTAGTGTTATTCTCCATCCCTGACTACTTCCAAAAATTTATACACCACTGCAGATGGTGTGATCCTTATTTGTTCCAGTTAGATCAAGTTTGATCAAGTTCGATATCCAAGTAGAAAGAAGAAAAAGAGAGAGAGAATACATTTTGATTGCTGGAATATTGTGCCTGTACTATGAAAACTACTCTGTAAAATGCTGAAAATGTTGATCTGAGAAAAATTATGTAACTTCCCCCTGGTCATAGGTTCCCAGGAAAGGTCAGGAGCACCCTAGGCACTCATGTCTGTATCTTGGGCATTGGCGTCTGTGTTGTGAACTGAGGACCCAACTCAGAATTTGGGCCATTTCTGTGACTGTAGACTATGTTCTGTTCTTGTACTGTGCAGGTATGAACTAAAGACTGTGTACTGTTGTATGGGGTGACTGATTCACCCAATGTATGCCCCCCTCATTTGGGGTGCATGCGATGTCACTAGGAGGATGCAGGCCCAAAGGAGAGGACTGGAATGTTGATCTGAAACTGATACCCTGTAGGGGGAGGGAATGTGCTTGGTAGAAACCAAGGCACATGCAAACAAAGTGGCTAGAAACATGTGTTAGTGCAATCAAGACAAATACACATATAGAAGACAAAGTGTAATCTAGCAAGCAAGAAGACAATGTAGACCATTGAAAAGTGGGTTTCAAACATGGGACATCACTCACAATGTTGCAAGACAATCAGGGCTGAAGTGGCCAAAAGCATACAAGGAATGAACAAGCAAGACATAGGGCAAAGCCTGCAAACAATGGAAAATAATAGAAAATAATATCAAAAAAGTATCAAACAACCATGGTGGAAAATAGTACCTGCAAAGTAAATGTTGCACATGAAACACTCATTAGCATGTTAGAAAGATAGAAAGTATGTGAAAGACATGTATATATCGATATAGAGTAGTGTGCTAGTAAGAATAGAAAGTAGTAAAAATGAAACAATAACACCTTGTAGTGTGTATGAAAGTAGATGCCCCCAGGAGCCTCATTGGGACTGGTAAGAGGTACAATGCCAAACATCCATGTTGCGTGTAAATATCAGTAGAAATTCTACATTCACAACTAGAGAAAAAGTGAACGTGCATGTGTATATAGAAAAGATAATGACATATGAAATATTTCTAACATAGTAAACAAAGTGTACATGTGAGTATAAACAAGCAAGAGTATGTGCAACCAAGATATGCAGTATGTTGTGAATGAGTGAGATGGAATGATATGCAATGTGAGTGTGATAGGAGAAATGTGCCCCTGAGATGTGTATGAGTATGTATGAGATGAGGTTCATTTATAAATGACCCCTCAACAGTCAAGAATGAACCATAGAACAAGAGTGTGTCATTGGGAAATGGTTTGAAATAGTGTGTGCACTAGAAAGATATGATCAATGAAGCATAGAGTGTAAAGAGTGAGTGAGTGTGGTGAGGTTCATTTCAGATTTAGACCCTCAACAGTCGAGTATGAACCATGGAACTAGAGTGCATCATAGGGTAGTGTGATGTGATGAATGTGATGCTAGAAAGATGTGTCGTGAATGTGCCAAGTGTGAATGTGTCGTGTGTATGATGTGAGGTTCATGAATGTAGTATGCCCTCAAAAGTCAAGTGTGAACCGTAGCACAAGAGTGCATCATAGGGTAATGATGATACAAGTGTATCAAGATGTGTAAGATGCATGAGAAAGACTAGATGTGAAGCATGAAGTGGAAAAGTAGAAATGCAAGACACCTGATAATGCTAGAAGGGGGGGAAGTAAGCATGATTCCCCCAAGTGTATGATGATGAATATGCTATCCAAAAAAAGTGAAGGGTAAGGGTCCTCCACCCGATGCTTGTGGAGATAAAGGTGTGTGACCATGCTCTGAGATCGGTGATGTATGAGACAAATGATGTATCGGTGAATGAGACCTATGTGCATGAGACCTATGAGGTGATGAACACCTATGTGAAGGAAGAGGTGATGAACACCTATGTGAAGATGAGGAGGTGATGTGCACCTATGTGAAGGAGGTGAAGGAGGTGATATAACCTATGTGAAGGAGACCGAGGAGGTGATGTACACCTATGTGAAGGGGTCGTCATGAGTAGTGGACCTAGGCTGATGAGATGGACTAGTGGACTGATGAGACTGAGTAGGTCATGTGCAAATAGGACAACTAGGAGCATATTCCACTTTAAATTTGAGAGGTCCAGGGGACCTAGGTGCTTTAGCGAGTGCAATGGAAACCTCAAGAGGAGGCTATGACCATGGTGTGCATGAGAGAACACCATTGATAGTAATGAAACTTTTGTGAATGAAATTTAGACACAAGTGATTCATGGAAATGATAGCTTGAGTACATGGAGCCAAGGAAGACCTAAGAGCATGTCACAACCTTTGATTGAAGGTGTGCACAAGAAATGAATACACAAGCATGGTAAGAGGACCAACTGTGACTGGAAGCTTGACATAACCATAAGATTTAGGAACTGGATATGAAATATGAGAGAGTGGATAGTTGATAGCAACAAGAAGTGCAATAGAGCACACACTCATATGAATCGATGGATCAATCATTGTATTATTGATAGCATGAGGTCCAATAGAAGCATTGATATGTAATGTGTCAGAAGAGAATGTAGCATGATAATCATGATCACAGAATGTAATGAATGGTGGAGATGCATCAACATGAGCAACTAGAAAATCAAGAGCCCCCGATGAAGGAGGAGGCACTGCATGATATGTATGATTGGATGAAGAGTCAACTTGCTTGTCATGCTTAGGAAGAGGATCATTAAATATTTTGAGATTTTTATTTTCATTGATCAGTGTAGATGTAGAAGGCTCAGGGAGCTCTATTGCATTATTGTCGATGAGATCTTGAATAAGATGTCAGAGTTTGAAACATCGATCTGTAGAATTCCCAATGCATTGATGATAGTCACATCTAAATTTTTTCATTAAAATTGTCCTTTAGGGTGAGATGGATCCAGATTAAGTGGAGGAGGAAGTGTAATAAGATTTCTCTCAATAAGTTGTGGTAATAGAATATGTGGAGCACAAGGAAATTTTGTGAATGTACGCTTTGGAGGTTTCCATTGAAGCTTTTCAGGAGTAGAGACAATGTTAACAATAGATTTTTCTTCAGTAGGCTTAGTAGATGGCTTGAAAGTTGATTTTCTTTGAAACTGAGTAGAAGATGAAGCTTGATCATGATATTTAAGCTTTCCCATAGATAACAATTTACTTTCGCGTAGCTTAAGAGTATGGCATAAACTGATCAAATGATGGAGATGTCTCAAAGATGACACTCTCTTGTAGAGGTGGTAAGAGACTTTGGACAAATAGATCTTGCAATTCAGATTTCGTGAGTACATTAGACATCTTAGCTAAGTTGTTCTTATATCGTAAGACATAATCTGCTAGATGCTCATTAGATCCTTGTTTAATTTGTTCCAGTTGAGCATAGGATATCTTAGAGCCGATATTGATTGAAAAATGAGTGAGAAAAGCATCGGCCAAATGTGTAAATGATGTTACCGAATGGACAGGTAGATCATAGAACCAACACATTGCATAATCTTGGAGACTTCTAGGAAAGAGATTTGCTAGTAAAGTATGATCATCTGCATAATCTAGACATGCCACATGAAATGCTCAGAGATGCTCTTGAGGGTCACCATGGCCTTTGAAGGTGGGTAACTTAGGAGTGAAGAAATTTGGAGGAAGTGCATAGTGAAATGGTGGGTGCAAAAGGAGTGTGAAGGAGAAAAGTGGAATCAAGGGATGGAGATACATGAGAAGTAGCAATTTGAAGTTGATGAATTTGAGTTGAAATCCTGATATAAAGAAGTTAAATGAGTATTTGAAGAAGATCCAGGTTGTGCTATAGAAGCATTAGGTTGAATGAGCGGTAGTATTGGAAATGGAAGTATCAATATGAAGGGGTTGAGTAGAGGCCATGAATAGCTTCACTGAGGAAGAACCAACAAGAGGTGCAGAAGAAACATCTCGAGATTTTTTAATAAAAATCAAAGCATGAAGAATATCCATAAGATGAGTAGGATTGTCATGCAAAGCTTGATGAAAATTGGTAAGCTTGTCTAATTTCTCTTGATCAACATTGGTGTCCTCATCATATGATTGCTCACTATCAGATGTTTCAATGTTTTCAAGAGGAACATTTTGAGAGTTAGAAAAGGGGTTATCAGATTTAACCATTGATTTAGAAACCCTACGGGTAGATGGAGGGAGCTCTATATGCTCAAAAGACCCAAAATGACCACTACGGGTGATGGGCATAAGAAGAAAACCCTAGAAAGAAGGTTGGAGTTTGAGCGATGGGTTCACCAAATGATTTAACAAATATTGAAATTTGTGAAAACCCTAATTGCAGAGTCACATATGAATAATAAAAATAAAGTACAAATCTGACCTAAGCAATAAGCTAGATAAAAATGAAACCCTAGGTGCAAGAGAGGGAATAGAAGACTTAGCTGATTTCACAATAATCCCGAGGTGTGCTGAGACTGGAAAACTGATGAAACAGGAGGAGGAAACTGTTGCAACCAACACAAAAAATTGTGAACTGTCAGAAATAAGTTGGACCAGGGTGCCTAGACTGGGTCAGGGGCACCTAGGCACCAGAGACTACTCTGGGTGCCCCTGTGACTTGCAAAAACCTCAGAAATGATTTTTCTTGTGTCACAAGATGTTCACTAACCTTCGTTGTTGGTCACCTGTATGTCACACTATGCCCACAGAATTCACCTGTAACCTGCAAAACAAATGATCTCCTACAAAACCCCAAAACACATCAAATCCTAAAAAGAAAAAGATGCAAATGGGGAGTCAGACTGACCCCGACGGTCACCCAATAGAGTGAACTTACGACCGAGTGTTGCACTACATCTCAGACTCCATGTAGTTCTGTGTGTGTGTGTAGCAAGAATCATGCCCTAGGTGGCTCTTGTGCAAGATGCACTTGATAGTGAGCAATAACTAGATGTAGCAATGTAAATAGATGTGTGGATGTCAAAATGAACTTCCCCTCCTATGAAGTGTATGTAAAAAAATGCAGTCCCTTGTCCCTTGAATGAAGCTAGATGGATGCTTTGATGCTCTTAGAAATGCCTTTGGATGCAACCTTAGGTGATGATAATAGATGCTTAGAGCTTGGTCCTTTATTATGGTCACATAGCTTTGTATTTATATGATTCCCTTGTTTGAATTTCGTAATTGACAACTAAAAGGCTGACCCATAAGAAAACAAGATGCCCAAAAGATAAAAGAGGCCCAAAAGAGGTGAGTAAGATACAAAGAGGTCAGGGGGTGCCCAGAGGGGATGAGGAGTCCTGGGCTGGTGTCCTCTTGGGTTGGTGTCTAGAGTCAAGAAAGATAAAAGCAATGAAATATCAGACTGGGTTGTGGGTGTGTAAGACCAAAAGAAAGCAAATAAGAAAGACAGAAAAGAGGCCAAAGATAGATGTCAATTACTAGTTTTCTTGCTTAGGAATCATATGAATAGTGGTATGTGATTAGGACCTAGAAATGTGCCTAAGTGCGTGATTTAGTGTCACCTGATAACCATGTAGATCGATGGCGAAAGCATGCCGAGGAGACAAGAAAAAGTGTGGAGTGATAAAATGAAGCGTGGAAGCTAAAGAAGAGGAAGTGACCCTAGGGGTGAAGCGTATGTGTTGTGTCATGTTGTACCTGTTGTCATTGTCGCTTGATTCTTTGATGTGTTCACTGATGTGATTGTTGCTTCTTAAGGACAGACCTTAAAAGAAGAGCAAAAGAGTAGTCAAATATGTGTATATGAAAAATTTGATCCAAATATGTAAAAAGTGTGTAAAAATGTGAAAAAGTAGTAAAAGGAACATGTGCACCTGATCCGTGACGAGTGAAAATGATAGAAAGTGTCCTGAAAATGTTGTAGAAGAACGATTTTTTTGGGTGATCTCATGCCAAGAACGAGTTTTTTGGGTGGCCAAGTGCGAGTTTTTTGGGTGATCTCATGCCATAGAAGAAGAAGTGTTGGGGAGAAAGGTCTAGTGTTATTCTCCATCCCTGACTGCTTCCTAAAATTTATACACCACTGCAGATGGTGTGATCCTGCTTTGTTCCAGTTTGATCCAGTTTGATCCAAGTAGAAAATGAAGAAAAGGGAGATAGAATGCATTCTGATTGTTGGAGGATTGTGCCTGTACTGTGAAACTACTCTGTAAAATGCTAAAAAATGTGTGATCTTAGAAAATTATTGTAACTACCCCCTGGTCATAGGCACCCAGGAAAGGTCAGGAGCGCTTAGGTGCTCATGTCTATATCTGGGCACTGGTGTCTGTGTTGTGCTGAGGACCCAAGTCAGAATCTGGGTCATTTGTAACTGTAAGATTTTTTTCTGTATTGTGTAGGTCTATGAACTGTGATTGTGTACTGCTAAATGGGGTGACTGATTCACCCAATGTATGCCCCCCTCATTTGGGGTGCATGGGACACGTCGCTAGGAGGATGTGGCCCAAAGGAGAGGACCAGAATGTTGATTTGAAACTGATACCCTAGGGGGAGGGAATGTGCATGGTAGAAACCAAGGCACATGTAAACAAAGTGGCTAGAAACATGTGTTAGTGCAAACAAGACAAATATGCATATAGAAGACAATGTGTAATCTAGCAAGCAAGAAGACAATGTAGACCTTGAAAAGTGGGTTTCAAACATGGGACATCACTCACAATGTCGCAAGACAATCAGGGCCTGAACAACCAAAAGCATACAAGCAATGAACAAGCAAGACATAGGGCAAAGCCCGCAAACAATGACATACAATAACAAATAGTAGCAAAGCAAAGTAACATACAACCATGGTAGAAAATTGTTCCTGCAAAGAAAAATGCTACACATGAAGCACCCGTTAGCATGTTAGAAAGATAAAAAGTATGTCAAGACATGTATATATCGATATAGAGTAGTGTGCTAGGAAGAATAGGAAGTAGTATAAAATGAAACAATAACACTTGTAGTGTGTACGAAAGTAGATGCCCCCAGGAGCCTCAATGGGACTGGTAAGAGGTACAATGCCAAACATCCATGCTGCATGTAAATATATGTATAAAGTCTGCATTCACAACTAGAGAACAAGTGAATGTGCATGTGTATATAGAAAAGATAATGACATACAAATATTTGTCTAACATGTGAAACAAAGTGTACATGTAAGTATAAGAAAGCAAGACTAAGTACAACCAAGATATGTAGTATGTTGTGATTGTGAATGGAATGGAATGCAAAGTGAATGTGATATGAGCAACGTGCCCCCCTGAGTGAATGTGGATGAGTATGAGATGAGGTTCATTTATAAATTCCCCCTCAGCAGTCAAGAATGAACCATAGAACAAGAGTGTGTCATCGGGAAATGGTTTGAAATGTGTGCACTAGATAGATAGATCAATGAAGCATAGAGCATGTAGAGTGTGAGTGAGTGTGGTGAGGTTCATTTTAGATTTAGACCCTCAACAGTCGAGTATGAACCATGGAACTAGAGTGCATCATAGGGTAGTGTGATGTGTGAGAATGTGATGCTAGAAAGATGTGTCGTGAATGCATCGAGTGTAGAAATGTGTAGTGTGTGATGTGAGGTTCATGTGATGTAGTATGCCCTTAACAGTCAAGTGTGAACCATAGCACAAGAGTGCATCATAGGGTAATGATGATACAAGTTGTGTGTATCAAGATGTGTAAGATGAATGAGAAAGACTAGATGTGAAGTGAAGATGAAAAGTAGAAATGTGAGACACCTAATAATGCTAGAAGGGGGGAAGTAAGCATGATGCCCCCCAAGCGTATGATGATGAGTATGCTATCTGAAAAAAGTGAAGGGTAAGGGTCCTCCACCTGATGCTTGTGGAGATAAAGGCATGTGACCATGCTCTGAGATCGGTGATGTATGAGACAGATGATGTATCGGTGAATGAGACCTATGTGCATGAGACCTAGGAGGTGATGAACACCTATGTGAAGGATGACCTATGTGAAGGAGGTGAGGTGATGTGCACCTATGTGAAGGAGACCTATGTGAGGAGGTGATGTGCACCTATGTGAAGGAGGTGTGTATGAGTATGTGGACCTAGACTGATGAGATGGACTAGTGGACTGATGAGACCGAGTAGGTTGTGTACAAATAGGAGAGCTAGAGAGCAGATTGTGCTTTAGATTTGAGAGGTCCTAGGGGACCTGGATGCTCTATTGAGTGCAATGAAACCTCAAGAGGAGGTTGTGGCCATGGTGTGCATGGTGGAACACCTTTGATGGTGATAACTTGCTTGTTGTGAATGAACTTTAGACACAAGTGATTCATGGAAATGATAGCTTGAGCGACACAGAGCCAAGGAAGACCTAAGAGCATGTCACAACCTTTGATTGAAGGTGCCACAAGAAATGACACAAGCATGGTAAGAGGACCAACTGTAACTGGAAGCTTGACATAACCATAAGATTTAGGAACTGGATATGAAATATGAGATAGTGGATAGTTAATAGCAACAAGAAGTGCAATAGAGCACACACTCATATGAATCGATGGATCAATCATTGTATTATTGATAACATGATGTCCAATAGAAACATTGATATGTAATGTGTCAGAAGAGAATGTAGCATGATAATCGTGATAAAAGAATGCAATGAATGGTGGAGATGCATCAATGTGAGCAACTAGAAAATCAAGAGCCCGTGATGAAGGAGGAGGCACTGCACGATATGTATGATTAGATGAAGAATAAAATGCTTGCTTGTCATGCTTAGGTAATGGATCATTGGAAAATTTGAGCTTTTTATTGTCATTGACTGACGTAGATGTCGAAGGCTTAGAAGCTCAATTGCATTATTGTCAATATGAGATCTTGAATAAGATGTCTGAGTTTGAAACATCGATCTGTAGAATGCCCAATACATTGATGATAGTCACATAAAATTTTTCATTATAATTGCATCCTTTAGGTCGAGATGGATCAAGATCAAGTGGTGGTGGAAGTGTAATAAGATTTCTCTCAACAAGTTGTGGCAATAAAATATGTGGATCATAAGGAAATTTTGTGAATGTATGCTTTGGAGGTTGCCATTGAAGCTTTTCAGGAGTAGAGACAATGTTAACAGTAGTTTTTTCTTCAGTAGGCTTAGTAGATGGCTTGAAAGTTGATTTTCTTTGAAACTGAGTAGAAGATGAAGCTTGATCATGATATTTAAGCTTTCCCATAGATAATAGTTTTCTTTCACGTAGCTTAAGAGTATGACATAAATGATCAAATGATGGAGAGGTCTCAAAGATGACACTCTCTTGTAGAGGAGGTAAGAGACTTTGGACAAATAGATCTTGAAATTCAGATTCTGCGAGTACATTAGACATCTTAGCTAAGTTGTTCTTATATCATAAAACATAATCCACTAGATGCTCATTAGATCCTTGTTTAATTTGTGCAAGTTGAGCATAGGATATCTTAGAGCCGATATTGATTGAAAAATGAGTGAGAAAAACATCGGCTAAATGCGTAAATGATGTTACTGAATGGATAGGTAGATCGTAGAACCAACACATTGCATAATCTTGGAGACTTCTAGGAAAGATATTTGCTAGTAAAGTATGATCATCCACATAATCTAGACATGCCACATGAAATGCTTGGAGATGCTCTTGAGGGTCACCATGGCCTTTGAAGATGGGCAGCTTAGGAGTGACAAAATTTGGAGGAAGTTGGATAAGTGGAAATGGTGGGTGAGAAAAGGAGTGTGAAGGAGTAAAGTGGAATCAAGAGATGGAGATGCATGAGAAGTGGCCATTTGAAGTTGACAAATTTGAGTCTGCAAATCCTGATATAAAGAATTTAAATCAGGAGTGTTTGAAGAAGAGCCAGGTTGTGCATTAGAATCATTAGGTTGAATGATGGGAGTGGTAGTAGTGGGAATGGAAGTAGGAATATGAAGGGGTTGAGTGGAGGCCATGACAGCTGAGGAAGAACCAACAAGGGGTGTAGAAGTAACATCTCGAGAGTTTTTAGCAGTAATCAAAGCATGAAGAATATGTGGAAGATGGTGGGATTGTCATGCAAATCTTGACAAAAATTGGTAATCTTTTCTAATTTCTCTTGATCAATTCATGTTTTATCATTCTGAAGGCACCCCAGGTCTACCCAGTCAGTCCTAGTAACCTCCCAATTGATGTTAACTCAGTCCCTTAGGTGATTTAGGAAATTCAATTCATTCCCCCTAGGTGATTTTAGGAGTTCATTGAAAAGTTGCAAGCTTCAGGCAGTTGTGGGAAGGGCTATCACTGGCCTTCCTAGGACTGGAGCAACCCCATGGAGTGGAAAAAAATTCCAAAAACCAGACATGGAAGTGAATTCAAAGGCCTTGGGACATCATGGAAGTGATTCAGGAAGATTCAGGAAGGACTCAGACAAGTTGGGTAGTTTCACCAAAATTAGGGTTCACAGGCCTAGGTAGTGCACATGCCAAAACAACTGCTGAGCTTCCAAAGGTGATTCTGGGAGCTCCAGATGGAGTTAGGAGAAAAAAAAACATATACAGAAAGGTATTCCAATCCCTACAAGATGGTGAAATTATTTTTTTCACAACACTTTGGCGCACTGGGTCTGCAAGTAGTTTTTCTCATGCACAGGTGGAGTACCAAATCAAAAATCCACTTTTTCAAGAATCAAATGGAGGAATAAAGACCTAATACCCCCACCATTGGATTCAAAAGGCCATTTCTAGTCAATATCATATAAAATTTCATCAAAAAAGTCCATCGGGAGCTCAAGTTATCATCGTTTCAAGTTGTCCTCTTGGAGCGAGTTTGGGAGTTAGTCAAATTTTGGGAGGACACGTGTCAGCTCCAGGAGCCTGGCGGGATTTTGTGTCCCTCACATCCCTCAAGGTCAGGGAAATCAACCATGGAAAAATTTCCTAGCCCCCATATGACCTCTGGATCCTCATGCGACCTCCAAGATTGCCAGTTCAGCCCCTAGGTGCTTGCGGGAGCTCAAAGCCTCAATCGTCGTGATCGTTGCCACGTGTCATCACCAGGAGCGCCATGGAATTTGATGTCCCTCATGTCCCTTTGAGGTTAGAGACATAAAACATAGAAAAATGTGCCCATCCCTTAAGGAATATTTCTGGTCACCCATATGACCAGCTTCCAGCCCCTCAATGTTTTAAAGCTGATTTTTTAGCCTTCATTCCCTACCGTCGGATCTCCGCCACGTGTTATCACCTTACTTGCCATGGAATTTTATGTCCCTCACATCCCTCATAGGTCAGGGACATCAAACATTGAAAAATTCCCCATCTCCCTTCTCAGCTTTTTTTTGAAAATTTTAAATACCCACCTACTTCCCGCTTCTAACTTCTAACATTCTCGTGCACAACCATGCCATCTGCACACTGTTCTCTGCAACTTCCTACCATCACTCCACCATTTCCAACCTCTCAAAAAATCCATAAAATAAATTAAAATCCTCTTTCCCATGTGATATGTAGGTCTCAGAAGGATATTTCATCAAAGTCGAAAAGAAGAAGAAATGAAGAACAGAGAAGAAGAATGAATAGAAAATAACCACGAAGTCAAATCAAAAAATTTGGAGAAATCTTGCAAATAGATGCACAGATTGAGAACATATTTTTTTTGTTCATTCCTCTATCACAAACCATCCAAAAATACCTTCAGACCCTCCTCTTGTGCCATAAATCATTCACAATGAAGAAATTTCTTTCCGGCTCAATTGAAGAAAAAAGTTGATTTCCCATCAATCTGACAAGTCGGATCGAGCTAAAAATTTCACCTAGACTCACAAATGAAAAAACCCTATCAAAATATAATTTTTTTCAAATAGAGAAAAAAACTAGACCTGAAAATTTTGAGCTCCATTAATGGCCTGCCATGGCAGTGATCGTGTCCAGAAGCCACTGTCAGGTCAAAAAATTTTAAATTTTAAAATTTCCAAACATTCTAGTGGGAAAATCATGTGAAATTTTAGAAGGGTGATATTGGGAAAAAAACCAATATCAGAAAAATATGTTTCCATTGCAATCTGCACCTGGAATCCACTTTCTAAAAATAGTAAGTTTTCCTACATACTTACTATTTTGGGAAAGTCATCATCAAAAGAACTTGGCGAAGGAGCACATTGAAGACACCAAGATGCAGAATGAGTGGAAGTTTCAGAAAGGTCATAAAATGGTCCAAAATGACACTTACTAAAAATAGTAAGTGGTCCCATGAGCACCTACTAAAAATAGTAAGTCAACCCAAGAAGTGGTCTGAGGTGAAGGTAGTGTGCACAGGATTGAATGAATAATTTCATCACATCAAGATGGTCAAGAAGAAGCAAGAATCACCTCTTACTATAAATAGTAAGTCTCCCATTTAGGTACTCGCTATTAATGGGAATTCATACTCAAGGGGAAGTTTTGGAAAAATGGGACATAGAGGGATGATCATTCAGGTCAACACCATCATTCGGGATCATCCATGGGCATTTCTTTCATAGGGAATTCGAGACTCATCTCAGAGAATTCAAAGTGTCTCCCGACACTCACTTCAAATGCTCGAGTTGCAGGAGTATCTTGTGCAAGGGTGGAAGTTTGGTCATCGATCTTTAGAACCATTCAACAGTGTTTTTAAACACTCATTCCAAAGCATCTGTGAGCTAATTTGAAGGAGTTTCACATGAGTTTGAAGATTCAGAGTTTCATCGCATTGGAGCTTTCCATCAACAAGGATCAATGGAATTCATCAGGGGAATCATCACAGAAGAATTCTCTTCTTCTTCTCTCTCTCTTTCTCTCTCTTCATACCCCCAACTTTCTCTCTCTTCTCAATGTTCTAATTTTGTGTTGGGGTTGCACTTTTTCATATGTCTTAATGTTCCTAATGTAATAAGTCACCTTTATGTTATAAAAAGGGACTTAAAAGTTTCCTAGGAAGTTGAAAAGTTTTAAGTTGTGTGAGGACATATGAAAAGGCATTGGGGGGTAGATGATGAGTCACCTCTCATTCTATAAATTGTAAAGCCATTCCCATTTCATGAGGTTGGTGATTGATTTTGTAAACTCAAGAGTGTATTGTACTTTGAGAGAACAAAGGAGATAGCCATTTTCTTCCATTTTCCCCCTCACTAGTTTTCCTCCATTCCCACACTATGTACAACTTTTGTTTAAGCAATCAATACAAGAAGAAGGAGTTTCTAGCCTTTCTTTGACTAAGGGATTTCTTGATACTTTCTGATTCATAAATTCTATTTGGTCTTGTTGCTATTTGCAGAGTTGTTTCTTCTCATAAATGCATGTGTTGAAATTTCTAACTAGTGTGTGCAGGAATATGATTTTCTACCTACAACATTAGTTCTCCTATCTCATTTCTCACTCCCCTTTCCCACTCTTTATAGACAAAGTCCTCTCTAACAAGAAATTGCTAGCTTTTCCGCAGGGTCAGTGGAGTGCCCCTATTGGATCCCCGACCATAAGACCACCAGGAAAATCCACCTTTTTACTCACGCATGCATATACGGCAGCTGCACCAGTTAAGTAGAGGGACTTAGATTCCCAGAGCGTTGGCAAGAAATCCACCAATTTGTCCCCGACAAATTTTCTTGCCAACAGTTTTTGGCACCCACCATGGGGTAGATTTAGCAGCATCTGCACCCAAAATATGACCGCAAGGTCCAAAAATTAAAAAAAATCAAATATTGAAAAAATCATAAAAAAGAGTTCATGAAAATCCATTGTTGAAAGATACACTGTCAATTCCTGCACGTGACCTTTCATATTCCATAGTGTCTTTTCATATTCCCACTTATAGAATTTCCAAAAGCTGGCTGAAGGAAGATACACCAGGTTGAACAGGTCGAGAGGTGTTGTTGATTCCAATTTCGAGGCTTTGCAAAATCAACAAGAATGAATTAGAGATAATCCATACTTCTTCTCTCAAGCCTCCTCTCCATCTGGCTCTTCAAGAAGTTCACCTGGAAATCCTATCCAAACTCCTGTTGATACCCCCCCTTCAAATTCTCCCATTTTTCAACCACCATTGAGCATTGAGTTCCTGGAAGAAGAAGAATTTGAAGAAGAATTTGTAGAAGCAAGAGCTGAAGCAGAAGTAGAAATGACAATGGAAGATGAAGCAGAAAGACCTCAACCCATTGTTCCATGGGGAAGAAATACAGGCCCGCTTGCTCTTGAACCCCCTCTTCACGATCTACCAACAAGTTCCCGCAAGAACTTTCCAAAGTTCAAAGGTGATGGCACACAGATCCTGAAGAACACATCATTGCTTTCACCACATCATGCAGAATTCTTGGTGTTGAACATGAAGATGTTGCTGTAAGACTATTCATGGAGTCCCTCCAAGAAAAAGCAGCAGAATGGTTCTACCTCCTACCTACCTGATCCATCACTTGTTGGAATGACATCAAAACTAAAGTTCAAGGAAAGATTCAAATTTACTAAGGACTGTCAAGACCTCTTGGTGCAGTTGGCTCAAATGAAGAAAGGAGAAAGTGAAACTATGAGAGACTTCATGGCTGTTTCGAACGGTTGCTTTGCAGGATACTGGAAGAAGATTCACCATCTGAAAACAATAACAAGAGATTCTTTATCAAGGCTCAATCACCAGAGGTAGGATTTTTCCTATGAAGAGTTCAACCATGGAATATTATAGAAGCAAAAAGGATGGCCATCAAATTCAATGATGATCTCATCCTATCAGGAAAGATCAAGAATCCATCAAAGGGAAAGGCTTAACATCTTGGAGATGAGAGAACCAATCCATTGCTGCAAAAATTGACAAATGAGATGGCATATTTGAAGAGGGAATTCTTTGAATGAGTATCTTCTCAAAGAAACAACACAAATCAAATTGTAGGAGCACCCCGAAGGCTTGCCTTGGAGGCCCCACCTGTCAATGCAAGTTGTAGGATTCAAGAAAATGAAGAAGAGCTTGAACAAGAAAGTGAAGGTGATGATTTCCTAGAAGTTGATGAGCTTGAGAATGATACACAAATCAGATTCTGTGAGTATTCTAGAGGTGATGAAGATGATGAAGAAGATGCACCTAGTTTCTCATGTGTGGTATTCACTCATTCTCAGTCTGAGAAAGGAGCCTCTTCCTCCACTGCTACTAAGAAAAAGAAGACTGAAGATCCTCCTATGGTGACTCCGAAAAACAAAATAATCAGTCGAGGATCTCTGCTCCCACCCTCCATGGAGTCTGCATTGTTGAAGCCTGATCCTGTAGCAAATAAGAAGTCTCTAGCAATTCCAAGTAAGTCTTCTGATGCCTCTTCTAATTCTAAATCTAAATTTGCTCCTGTAAAATCTAGTACTTTGAAAGCTCCTAGTGTACCTTTCAAGATCCCCTCTATTCCCCAAAAATCTACTCTTGCTTCCAAACGTGTCCTAAATCCAAAATCAGTCCCTTCATCCCCTTGTCCACATCTACTCCTTTTGACTTCATAGAATATGTGAACAAAGCCAAAGTGTAGATTACTGAAATTGAATATTTGTAGACTCGCCTGAATAATTCCATAGATTTGTTCAATATATCAAGAGTGGTAGTTTAACACCCAATGATGTAACTCCTAGTTCTAAAGGAATACTACCAAACCCACCTACACCTCCATCACAGAACATACTTTCTTTGAGTGCATCCAAGACTGATAAGTTGAATCCTTTCTATGTCTCCCTTCTTGTTGGAGAATATGTATTGAACAACTACACAATTGATTCTGGAGCCTCTGACAGTGTAATTCCTTTAAAGGTCACCAAGGCTCTCAAACTCAATATGACTCCACCTAGTGGCTCTTATTACTCCTTGGAGTCAAAATAGTCCCACTTGTAGGGAAGGTCAAAGATGCACAGGTGGCTCTCGCCAGATTTCCAGACAAGAAAATTTCAACGATGATTTTGGTAGTAGACACTCTGACTTCATTTGGAATGTTTCTAAGAAGGGGTTTCTTTCATTAGTTGGGGGTAAAATTCAGATGAATTGGTCTTCTGCAACCATTCTAGTGAAGTGAGACATGGAGAAATTACTTCCAGATAATAAGATGAGGTACACAGTGTGAAAGTTAGGAAGCCCAGAACCAACATCTTGTATCAAGATAGCAGGCGGATGAATCACTTTGTGACAATTGAGGAGGAAGAGGATATTCCCATCTTGATAGGGCCAGACATGCCTTCCCAGAGAGGTATGGACCTTGAAGAAGCATTGAGGATATTTGAGTTACAAGAGGGCAGCCCCGAATTTCCAGATGATGCAAACCATGAAGAAGAGGAAATGGTTTTTGGTAGATCTCAAATGGAAAGATCAGCGTATGTGCTTATCCGTGATGAGGAGATATTTTCATTCCCATTTGAAGATGAAGATGATCTCAGCCATGCCATCATGTCACCCAGGGAAAGACCAAGCTTGTGATGAGCCCTCGAAAGTTTGAAAGAACCATCTGTACAAGAACTACTAAGAGCCATAGAAGAAACATAATACCTTGAGCTCCGTCTTGAACTCCTGATGCAAGCCATGAATCTACAAGACAAGTGTGAATCTGATTTGAAAGCCTTAACCAATGTGAAGATTGGCCATGTTGAAATAAAGCAAGATGAGAAATATGATGCCCCTCCTGAGCCAATGGTTGATGGATGCAATGATGAAATGGAGGTATTTTCTTTCCCATTTGAAGAGGAAGACTCTTTCCATGATGAAGAAATTGAAGCAAGGAGTTTTGAGGCCTTTGAAGCTGAAGCTCCTCTTGACAAAGGAGTGATAGAATGCAGCGATTCCCAAGATGATGAAGTAATCCCTCTGGATAGTTTCCTTGAGCTACAAAATAAAGATCCTTCAAAGGCATACAAAGATGAGCTGCAGGAAGTAACAAAGGAGATCTTTGTGTAAGAACTATTGGATGCAGTGGAAGTTGCGGAAGACCCTGAGCTGATTCTTTATCTCTTAACTCATTTCATGGTCATACAAGACAAGTATGAGGTTACTTCAATCCTCCCGTCAGTACTCAAACACCTCACAGTGGAGTAGAGATAAAGGATGAATCTAAGGTTTCTCATGGAGAAGATATCAATGAGCATAGACCTAGGAAAGAAAGTAACTCAGAATATTGAAGAAATTTGAAAAAAATCAGCTTTGGGGCAGTGATGAGATGCTCAATGAAGAATCAACTATGTGGATAAACACGGAAGGCAACTGGCACTATGAAACTGATTTCAAAGAACATGAAGGCAATGGAATTTCTAAGCGAAGGCCTAAGCATCAAGAAGCTCATGTAGAATCACTCCTACCAAGTACATAGACAATCATGAAAGCACCTGGATTTCATAAATAGTTAAGGAGAGGAGGCTACTTTCTGGAACCAGTCAATGGCTTCGTAGAACAACATCACTCAGTGTTTCCCACTCAGGGGTAAATTTTGAGGAATGAAAAGTACTTCAGTGAAAGTGGGTTGTCCCCCACCTTGTACCATAGGTGATTGCTAGGTGTGTTTCCCTTTTTATTGTGTGTTTTTTTCCTTTCCATGTGTGTTGTGTGTTTCCTTTCATTGTTTGTGTGTGTTTGTGTGTTTCCTTCTTCGTCTCTCTCTCTCTCTTGTTGTAAGTTGTACATGACTCCTGCAGGGCCCAATGGATAAGGCACTGGTCAATGGATCATATGGTCTAAAGTTGAGATTCTATGGATTCTCCATGTCATGTCTTCACTACACTCAGTCCATGTCATGTCCCCAAGCTAGAGCCATTTGTTGTCATGCAAATGTGCAACAAGGAAATTGACAATTAATAAGCATGACAATGATACCCCTGTACAAAAATTTCACATTTTATCATTCCAAGACACCTCGGGTCTACCCAGTCAGTCCAAGTGACCTCCCAATTGGTGTTAATTCATTCCCCTAGGTGATTTAGGAAATTCAATTCATTCCCCCTAGGTGATTTTAGGAGTTCATTAAAAGTTGCAAGCTTTAGGCAGTTGTGGGAAGGGCTATCACTGGCCTTCCTAGGACTGGAGCAACCCCATGGAGTAGAAAAAAATCCAAAATAGAACATGGAGGTGATTCAAAGGCCTTGGGACATCATGGAAGTGATTTAGGAAGATTCTTGAAGGACTCAGAGAAGTTCAGGCAGCTTCACCAAAATTAGGGTTCACAGGCCTAGGCAGTGCACAGGCCAAAACAGTTGTTGAGCTTTGAAGGTGATTTTGGGAGCTCTGGATGGAGTTAGGAGAAAAAAAACATATTCAGAAAGGTAATTCCAATCCCTACAAGATGGTGAAATTATTTTTTTCACAACACTTTGGCGCAATGGGTCTGCAAGTAGTTTTTCTCATGCACAAGTGGAGTACCAAATAAAAAATCCACTTTTTTAGGGATCAAATGGATGAATCAAGACCTGAATACCCCCACCATTGGATTCAAAAGGCCATTTCCAGTCAAAATCATATAAAATTTCATCAAAAATTCCATCGGGAGCTCAAGTTATTGTCGTTTCAAGTTGTCCTCTTGGAGCGAGTTCGGGAGTTAGTCAAATTTTGGGAGGACACGTGTCAGCTCCAAGAGCCTGGTGGGATTTTTGTCCCTCACATCCCTCAAGGTTAGGGAATATCAACCATGGAAAAATTCACCTAGCCCCCATAAGACCTCTGGACCCTCATGTGACCTCCAGGATCACGAGTTCAGCCCCTAGGTGCTTGCGGGAGCTCAAAGCCTCACCGTCTGATCACTGCCACGTGTCATCACCTTGAGCACTGTGGAATTTGATGTCCCTCATGTCCGTCACAGGTCAGGGACATCAAACATGGAAAAATGTGCACCCATCCCCTAAGGAGACTTTTGGTCACTCATGTCACCTCTTATGACCAATTTCTAGCCCCCAGTGCTTTAAAGCTGATTTTTTAGCCTTCATTCCCTGCCGTCAGATCTCCGCCACGTGTCATCACCTTGCTCACCATGGAATTTGATGTCCCTCATGTCCCTTTGAGGTGAGGGACATCAAACATGAAAAATTCCCATCTCCCTTCTCATATTTATTTCAAAATTTTAAATACACCACCTTATTTCCCGCTTCTAACTTCTAACATTCTCATGCACAACCATATCTATACAGTCCCTTTGCAACCTCCTACCATCACTCCGCCATTTCCAAAGCTCAAACCAAATCTCCATCAAAGCAAAAAATATATTTCCACCATGAAAATACATAGGTCTCAGAAGGAAATTTCATCAAGCTAAGAAGAAGAAATGAAGAAAAAGAAGATTTTTTAGAAAATCTCCATTGTGAAATCAAAAAATTTAAGAAATCTTGCAAACCATGCACAGATTGAACCATATTTTTTTTACTTCCACATCTTTCCAAAACCATCAAAAACAACCTTGAACCCTCCTAAATGCCATGAAACATTTGTTCACAATGAAGAAATCTTCTTTCATGACCAACGAAGGAAAAAAGTTGGATTTCCCATCAAACCGGAAATGGATCGAAAAAATTTCACCAAAGCATAAGAATATGAAAAACCATATCAAATGGAGTAATTTTTCATCATCAAATAGAGGACAAAAACTAGACCTGCAAATTTTGAGGTCCATTAATGGCTGCCATGTCTTCGAAGCAAAGCCACTGCTAGGTGAAAATTTAAAAGTTTAAAATTTCCTAAACTATTGAGTGGGTAATTGTGTAAAATTTCAGAAGGGTGATATTGGGAAAAAACCCATATCAAAAAAATTGTTCCATGTCAAACCAACCTCTAGAAGCCCACTTTCTAAAAATAGTAAGGTCTTCTACATAGGGGACTTGCTATTTTGGGAAAGTCATCAACAAAAGAACTGTGCGAAGAGCAAGACATTAAAGATGCACAGAGAAGTCAGAATGAGAATTCAAAGCATAAAATAATGAAAATTTTGACCACTTACTAAAAATAGTAAGTGGTCCCTATAGCACTTACTAAAAATAGTAAGTCAACCCAAGAAGTGGTGAGGTGAAGGTAGTGTGCACAGGATTGAATGAATAGAATTTCATCACATCAAGATGGTTCAAGAAGAAGCATGAATCACCTCTTACTATAAATAGTAAGTCTCCCATGTGGGTACTCGCTATTAATGGTGAATCATACTCAAGGGGAAGTTTTGGAATAATGGGACATAAAGGGATGATCATTCAGGTCCACACCATCATTCAGGATCATCCATGGGCATTTCTCATAGGGAATTTGAGACTCATCTCAGATAATTCAACAGTGTCTCCCGACACTCACTTCATAGCTCGAGTTGCAGGAGTATCTTGTGCAGGGTGGAATTTTGGTCATCAAAGAACCATTCAACAGTGTTTTTAAACACTCATTCCAAAGCATCTGTGAGCTAATTTGAAGGAGTTTCACATGAGTTTGAAGATTCAGAGTTTCATCACATTGGAGCTTTCCATCAACGAGGATCTTTGGAATTCATCAGGGGCAACATCTTCTCTTCTTCTTCTCTCTCTTCTCTTCATGCCCCCAACTTTCTCTCTCTTCTCAATGTTCTAATTTTGTGTTGGGGTTGCACTTTTTCATATGTCTTAATGTTCCTAATGTAATAAGTCACCTTTATGTTATAAAAAGGGACTTAAAAGTTTCCTAGGAAGTTGAAAAGTTTTAAGTTGTGTGAGGACATATGAAAAGGCATTGGGGGGTAGATGATGAGTCACCTCTCATTCTATAAATTGTAAATCCATTCCCATTTCAAAGGGTTGGTGATTGATTTTGTAAACTCAAGAGTGTATTGTACTTTGAGAGAACAAAGGAGATAGCCATTTTCTTCCATTCCCCCCCTCACTAGTTTTCCTCCATTTCCCCACAATGTACAAATTTTTTTAAGAAATCAATACAAGAAGAAGGAGTTTCTAGCTTTCTTTGACTAAGGGATTTCTTGATACTTTGTGCTCATAAATTCTATTTGGTCTTGTTGCTATTTGCAGAGTTGTTTCTTCTCATAAATGCATGTGTTGAAATTTCTAACTAGTGTGTGTAGGAATATGATTTTCTACCTGTAACATTAGTTCTCCTATCTCATTTCTCACTTCCCTTTCCTGCTTTATAGACAAATTCCTCTCTAACAAGAAATTGCTAGCTTTTCTGCAGGGTTAGTGGAGTGCCCCTATTGGATCCCTGACCATAAGGCCACCATGAAAATCCACTTTCACTCGTGCATGCATATACGACAGCTGCACCAGTTAAGTAGAGGGACTTACAGAAAGTTACAGAACTATCAAAATAAGATGGACTGGGGTGTTTGGACTAGGTCAAGGGTGCCTAGGTGTCAGAGTCTTCTTCTAAGTTCATGTGACTATGAAGATGGTCAAAATATGAATTTTATTGTGTCACATCATTGTTGCTAGCCTTCGTTGTTTATCGCCTATATGTTGCACTATTCCCGCATAATTCTCTCGTGACATGCAAAACAAATGACCTCCTGCAAAACCCCAAAACACATCAAATTCTAAAAAAAAGATGCAAATGGGGAGTCAGACTGACCTTGATGGTCACTTGACAAAGTGAACTTACGATTGAGTGTTGCACTACATATCAGACTCAATGTAGTTTTGTGTGTGTGTGTGTGTGTGTGTGTGTGTGTGTGTGTGTGTGTGTGAAGAATCATGCCCTAGGAAGATCTTGTGCAAGATGCATCAAATAGTGAAAAATATCTAGATGTAGTAATGTAAGTAGATGTGTGTATGGAAAAATGAACTTCCCTTCTTATGCGTGTATGCAAAAAAATATAGTCCCTTATCGCTTGAATGAAGCTAGATGGATTTTTTGATGCTATTCAAATGCCTTTGGATGCAACCTTATGTGATAGTAATAGATGCTTAGAGATTGGTCCTTTATTATGTTCACATAGCTTTGTATTTATATGATTCCCTTGTTTGAATTTCATAATTGACAACTAAAAGGTCGACCCATAAGAAAATAAGATGCCCAAAAGATAAAAGAGGCCCAAAAAGAGCGAGTAATATAGAAAGAGGTTGGGGGCACCCATAGGGGACGAGGGTGCCTAGGCGCTAGCGTCCTGGCTGGGCGCTGGTGCCTAGAGTTAAGAAAGATAAAGTAGTAAATATCAAACTGGGCAGTGAGGTGTGAAAGACCAAAGAGGACAGTAGAAAGACAAAAAAGAGGCCAAAGATAAATGTTAATTACTATTTTTCTCATTTAGGAAACATATGAATAGTGATATGTGATTAGGACCTAAAAATGTACGTAAGTGCGTGATTTAGTGTCTTCAAAATCACTCGGTTTTGTAGCAAAAATTACTTATCTTTCTTATATAGGACCACTTATTTTAAGAGGATCTTCATCTTAGAAAATCAAACAAAAAACTTCTAACTCGTGTGCATGCAAGTTTCCTTCACCAAAGAAATTTAAAAATTACTTAAAAACTTGCTAACAAATTAAATGTACACTTTTATTTTCCATTTTTCATTTACACTTTTTAAGTTAGAAAGAACCTTTCTTGTAACCATCTCATACATTTGTATTTTCATGTAGTACATGTGGATTTCATCACCACTTAAACTACACTAGTGACATGAATTTGACTACCATGCACCAACACATTTTGCATTACATTTCACTTGAGACTCATTCTCAAACAATGTTTGGTATTTACCTCATCTCTGTCCCCCACTTATAGATAATGTTGTCATGTTTGGGGTTATTGCAAGTATCGTGTATTTGTAATAACGAAGTATGTGGTATTTTCCCTATAAATCTTTGAAGAGTAATAAGGACATCATTCACACTTCTAAACGGGTTAGTAATGATTAGGTGAGTCTCTTCCAGTATTCCAAGGGTTCCATGTACATCTTTTTCCCCCATACAAAATTGGTATATTAGGTTTGAGATATATCCGAAGACACATCTATTTGGAGAGATAATATCTTGCATCCACTCATTCATAACATTCTTGTATGTTGCATTATTCATAAAACTTTGCAAAGAATACCCAACGGATTTTACCTCTTAAAGCCAAAATGTTCTACAAAAATTATACTTGTTGCTTGTTATTTGTAAACAATTAAGGTTCTATCAAAGTACTATCATAAAACTTGGTTTGTATAAATACCTCTTTACAATTTTTTTTACATTCTAATTTAAATTTTTAGGTTGTGTTCCACAGACACAAATCAAATCCTAGCAAAAAAATCAAAACTAGCTTTTCAAAATCCATGTAGACACCCAAAATTGGGTCACAACCCTCTAGGCCCCCTTCGATTAACATACCCCTTACCATGACTCTGCCACACATTATTATTAATTTAATTACCCATATTAAGTTAATAATTCCCTCACCCATCCACCTCACCTCTCCATCTCACCATGAACCCATTCCAAGCCTATTTATTAACCTAGACTAAGTCACCACTCCCCTTAACTAACTAGGTCTCATTATAACCCTAACATTCATTACCTATTATCTCTCCTACCAATTTCTTGCTCCATTTAGAGCCAAACCAAACTCCTAGTCCATAAAAAAACCTTGACCAACGCCAAAAATGGAGAGAAAAGGATTTTTTTGGCAAAATAGGACCTTTTCTCCCTAACCAATGCCAGTTATTCCTCAGCTGACGCCGGTCACCTAACCACCATCGGTTTCTTTGAATAGGAAATTCCAATCCTTTTCCCGGGTTCCTACATATTGGATTTTGAGTTCTAGTATTGGTATTCTCGAGCATCTAAGCAACCTCACGATGAAACCAAAGATCATTCCAAGCATTCCCAACCACCACCAAACATCAACAATGTGTTCTAGAGCGCTGGATCACTCACAGTGAAGTCCAGAGCCTTCCACTACTGCTGCACAGGATTGAGACTTGTCTCTCCTTCAACCACAACCATTCTTCCTGTTGACGATTATCTTTGTGGATGAACCGTCAGAGTCATTGGATACCTTAGGTTAGTGGGACATGTGCCCTAAGGTAACCTTCAGGTTTTAAGGAAGATGGCTCTTCTCTATGGTGTGAGATGAGGCTTAGAGAAAAAATGAAACATACCACAAAACTAACAGAAGTGATGTGCCGAAAAGAAGAAGTTAATCAAGAATCCATCTACCTAAAACAGGAAAGGTGAGCATTGAAAAGGGTGGAAGAAATGCACCACAGGCCAAAGACAGATTCACAAATAATACCACTTCAAACTCATTAAGCACAACTTCCAAAACCCGTAATAAACATTTAGAAATATGCATAGTACACCCATAGTGAATAAAGGCTATTATAGATAATAAAACATGCAAAGGATGGACAAAATGCATCACATGACATATTATATTGCTATAAAATTGTGCACAATAAAAAAATCAGTAGGTAAGAGGAGAGAAAAAATGCCACTACGAAGCTTCAGGAAGAAGGCTTGAGCTCCATGTTCCTACCATAGTAGAGAAGAAACAAGGATAGAGATAAAAATCACTCACTGTTGATATTCCTTTTTTTTATAATGAGCTGATGCTAAATCTCTAGATTTGCATAAATAAATTAAGCAATAATTAATTGAAATCAACACATGAAATGAAAACTACAGAAGATAGAAACAAAATGTAAATAGAATGGAGAAATTTATATTGAATATGAGAGGGCATTTTATACAATTTCTTACTCCTAAAATCATGGAGTCAAGTCTTATCATTTTATCCCTAGATATCTCCTTTATTCCCTAGTCTTACTCTCAATCCCAAGATATTATCACACATTCCTATCTCTATGAGTTGTGCATGACAACTAATTTTACACATGAAATGAAAACTACAGAAGATAGAAACAAAATGTAAATAGAATGGAGCAATTTCTATTGAATATGAGAGGGCATTTTATACAATTGCTTGCTCCTAAAATCATGGAGTCAAGTCTCATCATTTTATCCCTAGATATCTCCTTTATTCCCTAGTCTTACTCTCAATCCCAAGATATTCTCACACATTCCTATCTCTATGAGTTGTGCATGACAACTAATTTTACACACTCACATATTATTTAAATATTAAATAATACTAATATTCAAACCATATGTTCACACTATGAACACTAATTTCCTAACATGAGCCCCAAATTACAATATATAGAATGAGAAGATGAAAGGAGAACAATCCCAGAACTACTTCCCCAACAACTATAAGTTGTAATAAATGAGATGAAGTGACAAGAAATAGATTTGTGAAATTTATCACACACTACCACATAATCTACCTTTAAGAAATGAGAGCCATATTCATTCAATACATTCTCAATTACTTTCCAACCGCTTCCCTTGAAATGGGCTCGTCTTTTAAGGAATACACCCTCAAATCTTTATTTCATATTCAAACTCCTCGATCGCTGTGCATTGGATTTTGGACCATGGTTCCACCGACACCCATTTTGTGGTGTTCATTAAGAAATGATCCATTTGTGGCCCTTTGAATGTAGGTGGAATTTCCTCTCCCCTCATACATTTTGAAATATTTGAGCATTTAAAACTTCTAGGTGGTATTTATTACTGCTTCACACATGGTATTGACTTGTCGCCAATATTTTGTAACCTGCTTTGGGCTTGGAGTCCATTTGCGCTGAGCTCCATGTAGAGACAAAGTGCATCCCTAGGGTGTCCTCTTTTCTTGTATATTTTGAAAGTGCACTGAGCTGACACGCGACATCTTCCATGGCTCTTTCTATATTTCTTAAGTTTGCAATGAGACTCGTTGTTCATTAATACGAGGATCCTTTCCTTATTGGGCCCCTTATCATTGACTCTATGTGGGAGTCCCGTGGGGTTTTGATATTTCATTCTTCCCTTTCATTTTTGGCATTGCGTTGGGATGACACATGTCACCTTCCGTGAGTCCGTTAATTTTCTTCGAGTTGAATCGTTCTGGGCTCAACTTTCTCACCGTGATTTGGCTAAGTCCCTCCCAAAATTTCTAGAGTCTTGACTCCTTTAATATTCAGTCTGAGACTCTCATAACTACCTTGATTACTCACAACATGAATCTACTTGTTATCTAATTTCAATGAGCGGTGGAGGAAATTAGATAACACTTCCTACAATCAACTTTTAACCTGCAAGTAAGTAATATCCACCTTGTGATTGCTTTTAGTATTTGGGTTGTTAATCATTTATTTGCTTTCTTTTACTTGCTACCTCTCCTAGATCTCTTCCGTAGCACCTCCACCCAACCACCTTCCTATTGAGCCTTGTATTATTATCAACCTCCTATTTTACCATCTCTGAGTCTTCACATAAATCCTAGCTTCTTAGTCTAAGCCCTCTTAACTCTCTATGCAATCACATAGAGCTCCCAACCAACCCATTTTAACCTTCTCATCTACTTTCCCCTACCAACATCGGTCACCCAATCAACGTCGGCTATTACCAGGTACTGACATCAGTCACCCAACTGGTACCGGTCACTGTGTCTAGTTAATTTATCTTAGACCAACAAGCTCCATAACTCACCCAAAACTTTCCCAAAACTCACACCAAATCTCAATGAGACCTTCCTAAACACCTTTTCCACACCTGTTAGTCTTCAAAACACCCAACCTTCTCTAGATTTAGTTGTATACTCAATATTTATCTTAAATCTAGTCTATTGTTAGCATATGAGATACCTAAATTGTATTGTTAAAATATGACCTTTCTTTTACTGTCATTTCTTTACATTATGTTGTTTTAAAGCAGTGGATTGACGAGATTTCTAGTAAGTATCACACTTCTTAGATCTAGCATACGCTAGGAAGTCCACTGTTATATGCTATTTAACTCTATTTGGTGGTATTATTGTGCTTCTATAGGTAGTCCTTCCTAGCCAAAAAGAAGCTCTTCACGATCATCCTTGTCTTCTCCATGGTGCACAACCTTCTTTGATTTCATTGGTATTCCTCCTCACCTCACCTTTACCTTATTTTTCCTTATGGAAATATTGTGGGGAATTGTTTTGGCACGCCCAGTGGGATCCCTTGTTTGTGGGTTCCTTTCTATTCATATAGGTTGCATCTTGTGTGTTTCAAATTTCTAAATAAGGTTATTCACCAAGTCTTTTTTTTGGTAATAAGCTCCTTCTTTTTAATTACTCTAAATGAAAAATTTCTTTTAGTGCATTTAAAAAGAATCCTTCATCTTTTCTTCCAAATGTGCTGTCTAGTGAAATTCATTCTTCTTCCTATTCACTCTTCTTTACATCGAATATCATATTTCGATTTAGGCCCTTAAAACTCTGCATTTCATCCATGTATGTCTAGCATATTTAGCTCACATAGTTAAGTAACAATCATACAAAAAGGTCAAATGACCATTTTGTGATTGATTAATAAAGCATAGTTCACAATTTGTACATACACTCCTTATCCAAATCACTTAACACAATCTACAAACTTCTTAAACATTCCCTTCTAGGAAGAAGTCGTCAATGAGTTAAAAACCCGCATGATGGTGGGACTCACACCTGATTGTTCTATGCCGATTGGATCAGATCTTGGCTCACCCATGCCATGGAGGTCTGCAACTTTAATATCAAGGACTCCTTCACCAAAACAAATAGAGGAAACATCCATAGCTTTCATTTCGAGGTACATTCTTGCCTCTAAACATTCAGATATGATCTGTTTCACTAGTTTCAGTCTTAAGGCTTCAAGACAACTAAACCTACAGGATTGATCCTAGGATAACGATGGATTTTATTTCATTAAAGGCATTTTCTGGTGTTGAGCTTCAACCTATTTTTCCCACTTTTGTATTTTTTTCTCTCTCACTTCTTTCAAGTTGAATCTATAAATACGGGGGCACTCATTCATCATAAAGGGTTGGACATTCTCTCGTTCCTTGTAGGCTCCCCTTAAATCTCTTGGTCAAAGGGACTCATTTGGGGATTATCAGACCTCCCATCAAATTGTAACTACATTATTTCTACCTCTTGGCTACTTCATAATGCACTGTATCAATCTACAGAGCAATAAAACACATTCTGTGATCGATTTTAGATCCTTTCTTGTCTCCTTTTCTTTCATATGGTCTCCCATTATAGATCTAGTTATCTATGCTTGTTTATTATATGCATTTTTTGGTTTGTGTCCAAAATCAATCATTCCTTTGAGTGCATCACCTTATAATTTAGCTTTGATAATTCCTGTATTCCTTTTATCCCCGTCTCCTTGGTAAAGTTTAGATTAGGATTAAGAACAGACCCTCTGCAAGTTTCTAATGTATGCACCTAAACAAAGGAATAAGGAACCAACCTTGTAATCTAGAGATATTTTCCATTTTGCTATAAGGTCCCACACCTTGGGGTTTGTTTCAATGTTATGCAATCACACCAAATGAGTCTTCCTTAGAAAAGTAGATCTTTTACAATCTTCATTTGGGGGTGTCTGTGATTTCACACTATTACACTCACCTTAAACATGATTTGTTTTATACACAACATTGTTGAATCTTTTTTGGCACGCCAATAATGCAGCTAGACCCTCTGTTTAGTGATTGGTTTCATTCATATAGGACCATCTTGCTGTTTCCTTTCTAAACTAATTTACTAAATCCTCCTCTTTGGTAATCCAATGTTTCCCTTGCACCTAATTGATTCTAAATGAAACAATTAACTTTTGGTGCATTTAAAAGTAATCCTTCTTCTTTCTTCTGTTCTTACATTAGTGAAATTCATCCAAATATATTCACTCTTGTTTACATCATAATATCATCTTCTGATTTGGGGTTTAAAACACTTGCATTTCATCCTTGTATGTCTGATATTTAGCTAACATAGTTAAGTAACAATCATACTTTAGAGGTAATGACCATTTTGTGATTGATTAATAAAGCATAGTTCACATTTTTGCACACACTCCTTTCCAAATCACTTAACACAATCTTTAAGACTTCTTAAACTTTCCCTTCCAGGAAGAATCTATTAAGGATTTGAAAAAGGTTGACCACTGGTCCTAAGCCCATACAAAATTCTTCTGGTTTATCAGGTATCAGAAAAACCTCATGTATCAAAAGGTATATTGAGACTCTTTACCAGAAAAAAACCTAAAACTAGCCATATGATTAGTTTCTAGGTTTCTTCCTTATGAAAACATTATACATCATTCAAGTCAGTCTTAAGGCATAAGCCATTGTCAAACATAAGAAATTTATCCTAGGATAACTTGTTTACAAAAGTTTTTAGGCTTTTTGATTGTGACTTTCTTTCAAATGTCTTCTGCAGTTTGAGTCATGAGGATGTACTTCACCAAGAGAAGAACCTGTTTCTTCCTTCAGAGTTGATACACTCAACCATCACAAAGAGTTAACCCAAATAAATTCTTCTCTAGTGTGTTGTATCATCTTTATCATCCATAATCTTTTAGGGCTTCTTTTCATCAAATTTAACTCAAACAGATCATAATTTCAGAACCTTCCCATTTCTACCAGTAACAACAGTTGTGTAGTGACTGACTCTTATTCTTTCATTTCTGTTAACACCGGTAGGTTTATTGCTTATTGATTTTCTAGTCAAAACAAAAATCTAATCTTAAAGACCATCATTTTGTATTTTCTGATTCCAATCCAACTAGTCTTATGAGTCTCTATCACCCTTAAGAGAACCAAAGAATACCCATTTTACACTTTTCTTACCCATATAAATCTTAATTTTTGCACTTCTCCAGTTTTTTCAATCATTAGTCAACCGACATCGGTCTTTCTGCCTAACCGACACGAGTTTACTGACTGGTATTGGTCTCTGTGTGTTTTTAATTTTTATCAGAAACAAAAACCTATTTCTACCCTCCTAGACTCCACCAACATTTGTTTCTGAGTTATGTCAGTTTTGCAGAAATTCATAATACTTATTATCTCAGAACTAGCCAATTTCTTATGGTTTGGACTCATAGCCAAATGGGCGAGCTTTTTCCTTTCACACTAGTTTTGCATACCATTACCTGATTTTCCTTGGCCACCATCTATAAAGCTTCACCAATGGACCCCAATGTTAGCTACAACTATACCTAAGTAGGTGATGAGATAATTCATCTAAATTCCTCGATCATAATGTCATAGCCTTACAAATTACCTCACCCACTCTTCTACCCATGACTCATCGGGCCAACCAATAGCTTTAGTATGGCCTACCTCCATGTATCCTACCATATCTGTGAATGCTACTTTAGCATTACCTACTCCCACTTTCAACACCACCTACTGCACCCTTGAAATCCATCACACCTTTGATTTGTCTACCCTTCACCATTTCCAACTATCTACCAGCACCTCGACATCTTCCATATCCTCATCCAAAGCTCCTAGTATAGGGATCGCCACATCATCAGTACCTATTACTTCAAGAAACCGCTAGTTGGAATCAACATCCTATACGCCTTATTCAAAATTTGGTGGTCTTTTAATTCCAACCAAACTCTTATTGCCTGTTACCACAAGAATATTCCCACAAGCTCCTCCCACCTACACCCCACCTTTATCATAGCTTATACTATCCACCTCGTATTTAGGGTACATACCCTCATCAGGATATTCCTGCCTATGTACCCATTCTCATTTCACATATTGTAGGCACCACCATACAGTGGTATTATATCTATGACCTATTCATCTCATTCATCCCCTTATACCGCAGGGTGCACTCCTTAATCTAATCCTACCATAAATCTTATTAAGATGATGATGGATAAGATGATAAACACTTGTTAAGGCCTCCATTTCTAGATCTCCAGAGTAATGTCCTCACTTATGATGAAATCTGTAACGAGCCCATCCATATCCCCTTATCCTGCACATGGGAGTTACCCAAGTTCAATCGTTTCAATAGCAAGAAGACCTAAACAACATTTACAATCATTCAAACACACATGTTATTTGATCACCCATAATGATGCCTTGCTCCTTAGAACATTTCCCATGTTGTTGTTAGGACCTCCCTAGATTGGTATAGTGTTTTACCTAGGAACTAAGTATCTTCATTTCAATCAATTTATCCCAAACCTTCCTTGATTATGATTCTCAATCAATATCTCTAAGAAAGGTTCTATGATAAATCTTGTTACTCTATTTACTAATACAAGGAAAAATCTATTGCATATTTCTTTCGCATGTTGGTGGGGCCTCATCAATCAACTCACCTTCCAGCTACCAGTAAGAATTCTCATAGAGTTGTTCACAAGGGCATGGCATAGACAAGATTGATTCTCCAGAAACATTTCCAAATTTGACGAAGCATTCACCATGGCCTAGAAACTAGAGATCGTGCCCTTGAAGAGGAAAAAATTAAGTTGAATAATAAGAATGCTAACTTCAAATCAAACGACTCTTCTTCTAAACCATTGAACAACCATTCTAATAACCATTCCAAGGTAAAAGGATCTGCCAATACACTGATTCTGAAATTTTACCCCTCTCATTCATCTAATCAATCAAAACCACCTGCCAACCTCTCTCAGGATGTTCAAAAATTTCAATACAAATATGAACAGAGAGCTTACACTCCTATTGATGTTTAGAACCATATTATTCTGATTGGAAAATATTTTAAAAGAGGAGCCATCACCCTTCTACCTATCAAACCAAACATAGTTTGATCCTTCTCATCCTACACCATCATGGTACAAAGAAAATGTCTTCTGTAACTATCCAAGTTAGGGGACATTGAATAATTGCAAAACCTTTAAGAACATTTCCAAGGAATTTAGATATGGTGATCTCATCCTGGACAACCCTAATGCACCTTCAATGCCAATATGGGAGTGTTTAAGAAACCTTTTCCTAATCATACCCTTCATCAAACCATGCTTTAGAAGACTCTCCTCTACTAGTGACACTAATGACATGAGGTTCATGCAGAGTTTTCAACATAGTACTTGTTCCATCTAGCCAGTTTCCTCCCATTAGCATCTATCGAGGAAATTATTACACGAAGCTGGTCTACCCATGGAGGAGCCTATCACACCTACTCCTCTACCACATTTGTAGGAACCTATCACACCTACTCCTCTACCCATGAGAGGACCTCTCTATTTATCTACCTACACCAACTCCTCTACCCAAATGGAACATATCTCACCCATTCCTCTACCCAAGGACACTAACCCTATCCACCTTTGTTTCTAAAGAGGATTCCACATCGATGGGTTTTTCCTTCTCCTTAACCCATAGAGGAGCCACTCTTATCTCCTCTTCCTATAGGTGATGCTTCTCCTAGGGTCTTCCAAGATCCTTTCAACCTTCTTACATCACTCCTGGCTAGGATGAATTAGAGGTGAAAACCTTCCCTATATCACAATATTCATGATTTCTAGATGGGTTTCACCACTGGTTCGTTGAAGGCCTTCTTCTAAACAAAAATTATTCTCATGTTTGGTGGACTGATTAGAGTATGTTGATTACTCCTACTCTACCAGGGTGCCTTTGACTCCCAGTATCCACCGAAAATGCATATTTGTCCCCAAATACCTCAACTATCTATCCTAAGGTTATTCAAGGAAACTAAAATATGGCACCTGAGTGATCATATCAACCCCTTCTTCTTTAGCCTCTGCCTTCACCCAAACCCCTATCCACACCTAAACCTAGCACTTCCTTAGGGGTCCTACTAACACCTAGCCTACTACATCCCAGTGAAACTAGACTTGTCTACTCAACCACCACCCATCACAAAACTGATTCCCACACCTAAGAGGAAGACCCAACCTCCTAGGCCTCACACCCCAGTCTCTCCCATGCCTTCTCTTTCACCTTCACCTCTACCTTCGATTCATTTTTTCCCCTCAGGAAAAAATGGACAACGGGAGTAAATTGGATCCGTAACACTGGAAAGACATGCATGAGACATTTCAGGATGATTTAGTGTTTAATGATTAGTCACGAGGTTCGAGAATTTGAGGTTTTCTTAGAATGAAAATTTGGCCCCACCAAGCCCACATCCATCTAAAACAAGCAAGGAGTCATCAAAATTGAGAAATTATGTTCAAAAGGTCTTACTATTCCTCCATCAATCTCTAAAAGAAGGGAAAATCCTAAGATAATTAATATCTAGCTCAAAATCAAGGATATAAGGTCAAATGGTCATGAGTTTTAAAACAACTCACCGAGTAGCTCGACGAGCAACTTGATGAGCTGAGGTATGTGTTATCCAATTTTGCACACCTGGCAAGATTGGACAAGGGGGTCCTGTCATGTTCAAAATGAAATAATAGTCCCAGGAACCCACCTTCGGTTATTATCAAGATGCAATAATTAAAAATAATTCCTAAATTGCATATGAAGAGATCACCTAGCATCGAAAGGCACCCAGTTGATCTCAACTCAGTGGAGAGTTCAGGGTCGAGTTGATAAAGAACCCGGTGTCAAATTGATAATCATCTCAAAAATCATCTCAGTGGAGACTCTCAGTTGTAAGAGCTCAACAAGGTCTTGTTAATGCAAAATATAGCTCGTTGAAAATTGACGAATGAAGGGAACTCTATAAGGATCTCGGTAGAGATCGATGCATGCGGAAGTGAAGGCCAAGTCAAGGAGAGTCAAAGTTTGAGCTATCAATAAAGTCTCAATGAATTGGAAAGGTTCAAGCCACAGGCAGAAGCGAAGGCAAAGATAAGGAGTTCGACTCATCTTCGTGACTTGTTCATTTTGGAGATCATGTGGTGAGCTTCTTTTAGGACACATTCTGCAGAGCTAGGGTGATTCAAACGCAAGCCAAGGCATCAAGAGTGCCATAAAATGAATGGAGATTGTTGCGTAAACAGAGATACGTGATGGAGCCCTATCAATGGGACTCATCGAGCATGATGGATAATTCAAGGCAACTTGTTTCGTGTGGATGCATTAAAGATGGTTTCTAGGATACAATTCCAGGGCTCATTGATTAATGCAGAACTGGGAGGACTACTCGAGATAATTTTTCAATGGTAAGCCCGCAGAGACAGCAAGAATGCCGGGCCAGGGTATTAGTGAATACAGTATATATATTTTCACTGGCATTGTTCAGACCTTCCTCGGCCGAGCATTTGGTGCACAGGCAGTTGACATGTTATAGCAGAAGAATTTTTGAGCACTTCCAATAAGAAGGTCATCCAACTATGTGTTTATCTGTTCAGCGTCGAATGCATCCTCAAATTCAGGATTTTCCTTCAAGATATTTTTATGAAAATCGATTAAGTGACAGTGAGAGTGTTACCGGGAGACCTTGAAATTTATTACAAAGATTCTCTATCGAGACCTTACTTGTTTTACGATGTAACTCATGGAACGGATCTCATAGAGGTGGAACTGTTTCATATCAGAATATTCATGGAGCATAATTTGCTTTGCAATTATATGAGCATCTTCAACGAGTCACTAAGTTAGCAAGCGTAAAGGTTTCTGTCGAAATTATCACACCTTACAAGCTACAGCTGAAATGTTTGCACTGAGAGTTTGATGTTATCCTCAAATCTGTTGAAGGAAAATCATGGGCTAGGTGCTGGAATAACTTCCAGCCATTACTATGGAAACAGTAGTGAACACAATCCCAGCATCATTCCAAAACTTGACCTCAAATTTGATCGAGCTTCTTCCAGTGGAAGTGACTTTCCAAAGTGAAGCCAAGGCGAGACAATTCAACTAAAACTTTATCTCGTTCTTCTACTGCCAGCGGAAGATTTTACAATAACTGATCACGGCTGTGGTCGCATGCAACCAGAACATCAGGATCAACACCAACGGTTCCTTGGGATCACCCTGTGGCAGCTGTCACAATTAACTCTCTCCGGAGGCGATTGATTTCTGAGATAAAGTTTACTTCTCTACCATGTAGTTGTTGCGTAAGCCAATTCAAATTGCCAAGTGAAGGCAGATCATGGCAAGAGAACAATATTTCCCAAGGGAAATGACATGGCCAAGCGTGAAAATCCCGCGCGCTGGTGGGAATAGTGGAGAAATCGGGTCAAAATTGCCAAATCTGCGTGGTGAAGTTGAGGCCGGGGCCCGTGAATTAATTTGGCCAAGCAGTGCATGGGGAATTAAAGAGCTGCATGTGTGCCAAAGTGGGAAATATCAAGATGGCATTCCAAAGCTGTTCACTCCGCGTAGGGGAGAAATTAGACCAAACTACCAAGCGTGGAAACAATATGATGGCTATCCGTCATGAAAACCCCTCTGCGCAGCTTGGAGTGGTCCGAGTCTTCGTACAACGAGTCACACGGAAGGTGAGTCGGAGAACGTGGAATGAGGCACTGGAGGTGTTTAATAGGATTGATGTGGTTGTCTGGTCGGCCATTTTGTATGGAACAAAGATGGGCGAAGGAGGCTCTACACATTCTGCTTACCATGCATAACATTCTGGTCACGAGAAACTCCCACGCACAGGCAGCAGAAACGTGCAACACAGTAGAAGTCTTTTGAACGCTTCCAGCAAGCACTGCAGGAAACAAACATTCACTGCCGTGTATGATGGATTGGAGTCACGCCATTCAAGGCTTCATAAAATTTGCCATGAACCAGGAGATGAAGGTTTGAAACGGTGCAGAATGAAACGATTCATATTGCTCAGCATGTTTTCTCCTAGAAGCGAATTGAATGTGAAGGTCAACTCTGAAATACCTGGTCGGCCGTTTTGCATGCTGCATCCTTGTTACTCGTAAATGGTCTCTTTGAGAAACTCTGAGGGCAGTACGCAATATTTATACCCTTCCATTATGTACGTCCAATCAGACAATAAAAGTATTCTTTTACCAGATTCAGAGAAACTGTGTTTTTTCAATGGACGATTATACTGCAGTTTCAAGCTAATCTTATCGAGCTTTATTTCTATTAGCTTTGATCCACGACTAAGGGAGAATTCATATGGTTGTTACCTGTACATTTTTTCAAGGTCCTCTTGGCTGCCCCAGTTGTTCAATGTATTTCTTGAAGGGCTTATTTTATGTGTTGCAGATTGTAACATAAAGGATCTTTTTAGTTTCTGAAAAATGAGTATATTGTGTAGCTCACAGCTACCTATGCCATACTAAGATCCCAATAGTGGCATAATTGTTGATTGGAGCCGAGATTGCCGAGTGCACTGCCAAAATACCGAAGGGCTCTTTGGCCAAAAAATCAGTCTCAAGGGTGTCTATCGACATGTTATGGGCATAAGCCTAGGTCATCATCATGGCAGCATTAGGTCTTTATTGTTAATGGCATTTTCTCATCGTTTGGAGGGTACAATTGTGCTTATTATGGCAAAGCTAAAACATTCTTACTACAAGTGTTATATGATGAGGAAGAATCCTGAGCATTGTGGTAAAACCATTCTTTTCAGAGATTTGGGTTAAGCTCGGTATTCAAGTGAGTTTGAGCCCAGGAAAGGTAAGATCGTTTGCTGGATGAAGAGCTCAGTGACTTCGCAGGGAGCTCGTGGTGATGTTTCATGAAGTTTGAACGTGGAATGCATAAATGGCTTCGAGTTAACAGAGAAAAACGATAAGAATCAAGTTTGATAGCCCACCATTCGGAGGACTCAATGCAAAAGAGCCCGATTGCCAAGACGAGGAAAGAGTTGGTGTGGGGTCAAAAATCAATTGCAACACCGAGTTAGAGGATTCGAAGCTCACCGAGTTGAGATTTGTGCAGACTCTATCCACATGGACCCCCCTCCTCTTCAAGTCAAACGGGTCAACGGGGGGGGTCCCAACATTATGTTAATTAAATTAATATTTTTATTTAAATATTTTAATAATAATATTTATTATTATTATTTAAATATTTTATTTAAATATTCTTTTAATTAATTGAGAAGACTAGGTCATCAGGTAATTAATGACCCATGATGGAACCTTCTCAGGTGGTTCAACTAACTGTAATAAATACATCATGGGCCTTCATTTTAGGAATGTAATTATGACCATTTCCTCTTCTTTCTCACATATTCTTCTATAAATGTAAGTTGGAAGCTCATTTCAAAGGGTTCCAACAGTTCAGACAAGTTGGACAGTTAGATATCTCAGGCAAGAGTGTATACTTTTCAAGGGTCCTCTCTCTTCTGCAAGTTGTTCTTGTGTGTTGAGAGAACTTTCAAGCCTCCTCTTCAAGACTGTAATGGCAACTATTGCCTCTTCTGAATGTATGATGCATTGTGCATGTTATTGAAGCAATAAAAGTGTGTGTTTTGTGACTAATCTCGGTCCTTTCATCCTTCTATGCTTCTTTGTGCCTTTCTCATACTTGCAGGTACACTGTGCAAGTTTAAGTTTCTATTGCAGGTTCTTGGAGTTCTGTGCTTATTGAGTGGTGGAGTATTTCATGCAGTTGAGTTGTGGTGTATGTTCACCCTTCTTGAGTTCATCCTTCTTCACTAGGAAACTGGTATATTTCTCGGTCTGATAAAGTTTAACAAAGGGAACATGTGTCTCTTAGTCTGTGGTATCCTGTACCCTCTCTAAGTTGCAGTAGGTGAAGTTGACCTGTGGTGCACACACCCTCTTCAAATTAACCCTTCCTGAATCTGAAGACACCCTTTATTCGGTGCATCACCATCCCTAGTATAGTTTCATTTCTGTAAATCTCTTTCCCTAAAACCCCATGAAAATGTTAGCATAGGACTAGATAATCATTTTTGTTACACTAGGAGTAGTACAACACTTAGTTTAGGAAGAGGAATCCGGCCTTCTCCGGAGGTTCACCTCGAGCCCAAGTCCCACAGCTTGAGAGGTGATCCCATGTGTCCCAATCACACCGAATGTCCTATTCACATCCTGGCCATTCAGAGGGTGCAATGATTTGGTGACAATAGTATTTTGACTCTGTCTAGCTTGCACTTAATTATCAGTGAATGGAGAACTATTTGAGCCATGAAATTGGGAAATTTTGAATTGGAAATGTTAAGGGATGGTCATAGATGCATCTCAAAACTAATTTAGGTCTACCATGATATGAACTTTTACAAGATATGACTTTTTAAGTGATAGGGTCAGATTCAAATACTTCAGCTCGAAGTACATGTTCAATGATTGTGAATCTGTGATTACTTCATGGGAATGTAGTCAAAATTTCAAGTTCTACATTTCAGAAAATAGTTACAAAACTCCATTCCCTTAATGATGATTCACATATTATTACTAAAGTGTCTTCAAGCTAATCACCCCTCTTTCAACTTACATTGGTATCCATTGGGTTTACCCTACTTATCCAGATTCCCTTCTTTTGACAACTTAGGAGCACCTTTGAGCCTTCATTTTAGGAACCTTTAGTTGCAAAATCAGACCCATGACATTTCAGATAAGTTTGTGTTTAAAATCCTTCAGTTCCTGCCCTATCAAAAAGGGTAATTTCTTGTAGGGTCAAGCACTTGGAATGAGTTGGGAGACTTAACACATGATCATCCACTTCAAATCACTGGGGTTTAGAGTAAATTTTTCAATAATTTAAAGAGGAGAACCCGAATTTACTTGGATGATTCAATTAACTTACTTGTAATTTGAAAGGCTAATGACTATGGGAAAAAAATCCTTAGGTGAGATTGTGGCACTTCTAAGCTTATGGAAAGTTAGGTAGAGGCAACCTAGCCCAACCTTCCAGAAACCATGGGGCCGATGCTTTTGAGGATCAAATGGCCAAAGAATTTGGGAGCTCGATGAATTCTTCCCAGTAATCCAGTGATGCCAGATTCTTTCTAAACATTTCATAGCTAAAGCTGGATCTCGATTGAGCTATCTTTCTTCCATGTGAATTGAGATCAGACTGATCAAGCTTTCAAACAACCAGATGCTTTCAGGACTTCTGCTTCTACTACGTTATCATCATCGCTCATGTTAAGAGATTGGTAGTGGACAAATGAAGGGGACATCAAAATCAGCTACCACAAAGGATACATTACCCAATACTCAGTACCAAGTTAGGATTTTAATTACATTTCAGGTTAATTCTTTGCATTGAGTAATTTTATTCATAAAGTTCATTGAGTTGCATAGAATAATTTCAAGTCTTCATTCCAATCATTAATGGGCTAGGTCCATTAGTTGATCAATTGCTCAATAAAAATTTCTTAATTGCAAATAATTTTCCTTTTCTTATCTCTAGGGGGATTTGTAAAGAGATTCTGAAGAAAGCTCATGTTTTAGTTAATTGAAATCAAAAAAGCATCATCCCACAGAAAATATGTTCTTATGGATATTCTTTAGTCTTGGTTATGGGAAGTTTATGGGGAGCCAAATCTTTTGAGAGCTCAAATTTATGATTTCATGGACGGTAGCCTCTTAATGAGAAATAGAAGGATTAATTCAAGGGAAAGATTTTTTTTGTTACACATTGATCGAGTATAGATTTAAACCAACCATTTTGAATAGAGTGAAATAATCACCGAGTTCCACAAATTTGTATCAGGATTTATTTTTAGATTAGAAGCTTAACATTTATTCACTTAAGGTAAATTATAGGATGCAATTGAGAAGGATCCTTTTGAGAGTAGTTGTTTTGCAGGTGATTTCCATTATATTCCAAAAACACAAAAAGATAGTGTAGAATTTGACTTGGATAAAACAATTAGAGTGTAATTTGCATGGTTATGCATTAAGAAATTTTTGATGTAAGTACATGAGCATGAAATGAATATTAGACAAGCTCGGAAACATTTGCTATGATCCATTAGTCCCACAATCAACTGAGGAACTAATTGTGACATATGATAAAGGATCCATGGTAGGAGGGGTCAGTCTATCTAGACACGATTCAATGAGAAAGTTTAACAATTTACCATTTTGAATCATCACAAGCTGATAAAGTACAAATCCTAGACTACCCCTAGACCAATAACAGAAACAGCTATGGAGACAAGGAAATTCAAGCTTGTAGTTTACAGTTGGGTCCATGGTGTAGATAGCCACAGAGGGCTCAAATGAGCTATGACATGAGATTGGATTTCAATCATTAGGTTTGGTCATCCCAGTAGGAGAACAAGGATCATGACTAATTTTTTTGAGCAGAGAAGTCTCACTCGAAAAGAATCCATCATAGAGTTTCTTGAGACCACATTGAGCTAATCAGCCAAGAGTTAGTAGAACTCAAATCACTCTCATCTTATTCCCCATCCCTATCTAGAAAATTTTGAGGTACCATAAGTTTTCCAATGCATGGAAGATAAGGATCTCCATTAGATGATGTTGAAATCGACTGTAGCCTTTCCTTCCATTGTTTCCTAACATCAATTAGATCGACCATTGGTGATCCTTAGAAGATCAAAACATCATCTTGGAACTTGATAAGTAGATCCCAATATGCATGTCGAGGAGCATTTTTTTTCTAAGTTGTCAAGTATTAAGGTATGCTAGCTATTATCTTCATTCACTATATTCCACTATCCATAGCCGAACTCCAAGCTAAAACAATTTTGTAAGACACGAACTTAGAAGGTCGAGTATGTGTATTAGATCTCAGTCGATTTTCATGTAGGTTACAAATGTGTCAAAGGCCAAGTGAAAGCTCAGTCGAGTCTGATTTGAAATGAATTTATTGGGATCCATCTTGGAAGGTTCTCTCCCATTAGTATCTAGGGTATTCAATACTAGACGAATTATCGTGACATTTTGGATACATGTTCATATTCTAGAGCGTCTTGAGGAGGCTACTATCAATGGGAGCTCAAACAACAGTGGTCAACACTAAAGTGGGTCAGAAAATAAATACGTCAACTAATAAGGCTGAACCTATCAAAATATGAGCTCCTGAAACAACCATGAGCTCACTCAGTCTAAGGATTGAGGAATATTAATCAAGCTTACACACTGGAAAACAACCTAATTTCAAGTTGGAACAATATGACATTTCACCAGAGTGTCAGGCTCAGCTAGCCTTAGGATGAGTTCAACTATAAATTAGTGGATGGAAGAATTGATCAAATCCCATTAAAACAATCTTGCTAGGATATAACATGTTCGCATACGCTAAAGGGAGAAACGTTCCAAAACATGATCAAGCTCTGGATCTGGTGAAAGGACATGCTGATTCTTAATTAGATCATGGACCTCTGAAATCCCTGAGTAATAGATAGACTTGATTTTGGCTAAGAAGGGTGGCAAAAAAATGATCCAGCTGTCATAGTAGGATATCATAATCCTTTACATGGAACAGGAGTTCAACAATGTGCAACTTAAACAAAACACATGTCATCATAAGCGAGGTCATCTCAATTCATTGGTGGATAGGCTTAGAGAATTGCTAATTGAATGTTGCCCAAGCAATACTCATGAACTCACCTTCAAATGGGAAAATTCAAGGAAGGTGAGCATACATCATCATTTGAGCTTTGAGCCAAGTCAATTGACTAACTAGGGAATCCTCCATGTCCAAGTTTACATGGGAGGTTCCAGATAATTTGTGAGAAGATCTTCTCATGGAGTAGGTGAGTTCAAAAGGAAAATGACCCCTAACATGGATGTTGATCACTGGTCAAATGGACCATGGAAATACATTCTCCATATGGTGGAGCCATCCCAAAGAAATGTAATGTTCAACCAACCTTGGCATTAGTGCCTCGACAGCCAACCAGAGTAACAGTCCCCTGTTTTTGCACATGAATTATAAATCACCAAAGTGAGACAATAGTATTTTCCTTGTCCATATGGGGTCCCACATAGGATTTATCCCTAAATTAATATTTTTATTTATTTAAATATTTTTTATTAAAATATTTATTATTATTTTTTTATTAAAATATTTTATTTAAACATTATTTTAATTAATGGATAAGATTAGGTAGAAACTTCATTAATGACACATGATGGAATGTTCTTAAGTGGTTCAACCAACTTTGTAATAAATGAACCATCATGTACCTTCAATTTAGGAAGGAATTTATTACTTTTCCTCTTCTTCTCTAACATAATTCTTCTATAAATGTAAGTTGGAAGCTCATTCCAATGGGTTGGACAAGTTAGATATCTGAGAATCTGACATATTTTTCAAGAAATTGCTCCTTCTTCTGCAAGTTGTCCTTATATGCTGAGGGAATTTTCAAGCCTCCTTTCCAAGATTGTAATGGAAACCATTACCTCTTCTGAATGTATGATGCATTGTGCATGTTGTTGAAGTAATAAAAGTGTGTGTTTTGTGACTAATCTTGGTCCTTTCATCCTTCTATACTTCTTTGTGCCTTTCTCATGCTTGCAGGTACACTGTGCAAGTTCAAGTTTCTATTGCAGGTTCTTGGAGTTCTGTACTTATCAAGTGGTGGAGTATTGCATGCAGTTGAGTTGTGGTTATTTTTCACCCTTCTCAAGTTCATCCTTCTTCACTGGAAGACTGATAGATTGTTTTGTCTGATTGAGTTTAACAAAGGGAACACATGCTTCCTAGTCTGTGGTATTTTGTTACCCTCTCTAAGTTGCAGTAGGTGAAGTTGACTTGTGGTGCACAACACCCTCTTCAAATTAACCCTTCCTAAGTCTAGAAACACCCTTTATTTGGTGCATCACCATCCCTAGTATAGTTTCATTTCTTGCAAATCTCTTTCCCTAAAACCCATGAAAATGTTAGCATAGGTCTAGATAACCATTTTATTACACTAGGAGTAGTACAACACTTAGTTTAGGAAGAGGAATCTGGCCTTCTCCAGAGGTTCACCTGAGCCCAAGTCCCACAGCTTGAGAGTTGATCCCATATTATCCAATCACATTGAATGTCCTGTTCACATTCTGGCCATTCGGAAGGTGTAGTGATTTGGTGACAATAGTTTTTGGCATACCTAGTGAGAGTGTAGATGAAATCTCTACATTTCATAGGTATCCCAGTTTTGTAATACTTAGCCACTGTGCTACCAACACTAATATTTTTTGGCATACTCTTTCAGTTGTCTCCTTCAAGGAGAGTCATATCTTACACAGGTGTGTCTATTGTGTTCACTTCATTTTATTAAGTTGTTTTTGCTCTTAGTGAAATTTCAGCCTTAGGAGGTATACCCAAACATAACTGGCGACTCCATTGGTCAAAGTAACCCACTCTCTATGTTGTATATTTTCAGTTTTATCCATTTCCATTTAGTTTTCTTACACAGCTTTCCATTTTTCTTCCATTCATGAAGTTGTGCAATCATGGCTTCATTTCCACAGTGGGATTCCCACTTGCACTGGCACCGGTTATTTCTATCTTCAGGCTATTATAATCCACCTCCAGACTGGTTTCATGACAAATATCAGTTTGAGCATGCATGTCCACATGAGAAAGATGCAAATCAATTTAGTCATCCACCAAACTAAGGGGCTACTAAAGAACAATGGCATGTAGATTATAGAATCTATCCTACACCTAAAGAAGACCACTTGCAGAAGAAGGTTTGAGAGTTAGAGTATAACATGGTGCAAATAAGGATCAATGAAATGAAAAAGGTAGCCCAGATTGGCTTCAGCATTCCATACCCTTGGACTGGCCCTATACCATGTGAGCTTAATCCTCAACAAAATCTTAAATTCTTAATCAAGATGATGACTCAAGTTGGAGATTGGATAAAGAAGAGGGACATTCACGAATGTAATGTTAGTCAATCCTATCAATGGGAGATCCCTTGCATTACCATTATAAACCCTCTTCCCATGTTTCCATCCATGCAGTTTCAACATGAGCCCCATGGTCCTAACCTTCCAGTTGTTACCCCTACGGTGGAATTCACTACTTCATCTTCCTATTCCTCCATCCCATCATGAATCTTTTGTGCCTCATTCTTCTAAAATCCCTTATTTCCTACAAAGGCCACCAAGACAAGAATCTAAATCTCTTCCACTTCTTCAAACAGTGAGGAAATCAATTGAATCCCAATTTGTCCCTTATCTTATAGTCCCAAATCCATTTTGGGAGGAGCATCATCAAGAAATGAGAAAAGGGAGGAGTATATGGTTGAGAAGACTAGAAAGGAAGAGCTTGCAAACAATTTGAAGGAATGGGCTGCAAAACTTAACATCAAGAAAATTTGCATTCTAACCAAATCTTCTTCAGAAGTTGAGACTCAAGAAAATTTGAAACAAACTATTTTTTTATCAGAGAAAAATTTAGAGTTGAAACATGAAGACCAGCAGTCTACATGTTCAGAATGCAGTATCCATATTGGTTCCATATCGTCAAAGGAAATTAAATCACCACAATTGGTAAAACTAGTTATAAAAGAGCAAGAGTTAGTCCCAAAATTTTTAGGAGAAAATCATATGCAACTTGAAGAAGGAATAATCTCAAGTGTACAAGTTGGTTCAGATGAGGTCATACATAAGGTTTTAGACCTTTTCTCCCCTCAACGTTCTCAAAATTATAATTGTTTTGATGATTTTAAACTTTCTAATTTTTTGTTTGAGGATGAGAAAGGTTATGAAGGAACAAATTCTCAATACAGATAACACCTTGGACATGGAAGTTGAAACCTTACAACATCCAGGTGTTGGAGAAGTAAACTATTTGTCATATTTGGAGGAGTGTCTCATTGAACATGATCCTCTAGAACTGGATAATTTGGTTTTCCCATCACCTCTTTTCAAATAGAAAAGGCTTGTTGCCTCAAAAGAAGACATGGAAGAAGATATTATAGTTTCAGAATAATTTGATAGAGATGTTATCATTAATAATTTCTTGATCTTAATTGTGGAATCCAATTTACTTAATGAACCAGTGATGAAAGAGGAGGAATTATTACATTCAAGAAACACACTTTAAACATTTGCAGTGGTTCGACATTGGAAACTACAAACAATCCAAAGGATATACATGTTGTGAAATAATTTGTTGTTTACAAGGGAGGAAAAGGGTATGAAGAGGACATCACTTCAAAATTATTTATCTAGGAATTTTTGCAAGACTTCATTATCAAAGTTGAATCTTGGAGTAGTGGGAAAATTTAAAGGATGCAACCATGTCCCATCAGGTACCTGGCTTCATCAAAGCCAAAGGAGAAGCTAGAACCATTCACATTCACTTCAAAATGTGAGGATGAATTTTACATCCCAAAGGATTGGTTACATTGCCTCTACAAGACAAATATAGAGCAACTAAAAGAGGCATTATTTCTCTTTCCATTTAATGCTTGGTGAACCAGATGGAGAATTGGGCTTGTTTCAATTTTTCACTCTCGAAACAACCATGTCTATCATCAAATCATTTGCATGTCTACCCATTGTGAGGAAAGGGAGCTATTTTTCACAACCATTTGTAGGGTTCATTTTACTCACTTTTTCCTCTAGTTATTCTAGGGTAGACATAGGTTTGTTTTCAGCAGAATAAGTTCCTAGCACACCCTGCATATTTTACTTGACGTATGTATGGTTTTCAGTTTTAGTGTGTGTTGTGTTTTTTCATTACTCGTGCACGATGTTTTGAAGGAAGAGGTTTTTTTGGAGAAGAAAAGGTTCAGGTTTTAATAAAATTTCATAATATCCCTAATTCAACATCTGCTTCATTTAAAATTCCACAGTACTAAAGATTTCAATCATTCATTTAATTCAGTATATTTTCAAGATAGCAATATCAAAGGGTTTAGGATCAATAATACCAATGAGACTTCGGGATGTATCACAGAAGATCAAATCATATTTTGGATTCCAATATTGACTCCATGCCTAATGAACAACTTAAGGCTACTAGAATCATTTTTATTAGGAGATCATCCCTGGGAGGTCACCAAAAATGTTATCCAATTTTGCACACTTGGAAAAATCAAACAATGAGGTCCTCTTGTGCTTCAGTCGGAATAGGCCCATTTCTGGTCATCATGGGGATAAATTAATTAAAATCAATCAATTATGTTAAGGAGGTCTTACTATATCTCTAGGATCCCCAACTTTTGAAAAAAACTAGGAGGTTCAAATGGTTCAAGGTTAGGTGTGAGAATGCTCCAAAAAAGGGTCTTTGAGCTCAAATAGCTCACTGAGCATCTTGGTGAGCTGCTCACGAGTTGATATTGTGTAGGTGGGAGCTGACTTTTATTAGCTTGGTCAAGTTATCTTGATCACATGGGGTCATATATATGAGCTCACGGTCAAGGTTCTTGAGCCATGAGGAAGACAATACAAGGAAATGTATCAGTTTAAAAATTGAGCTAGGTAGGCCATCATGGAACAACTTGGAAGATTGTGTATCAGTTTAACAGGTTGAGTGGTGGAAAGCAAAGGAATCAACATGTAGAGAAAGAAATAAAATCATCAAATTGTTATGAAATAACTTGGCAAGGCATTCAGATGTTACTTTGTAGAGGCTAAACGATTTTCTTGACAAGGAACCAATTCAGAGATTGCTTAGCCAAGTCAAGGATAGATTTAGGAAATGGATGGCTCAGTCACAACGAACCAAAGGAGAATATGGAGGATTCGCATTGGGAATTTTGTTGGAAAAGGCTTGAGGGGCTTGAGCTATGTTAGGTTGGCTTCAGTTCAATGGATTCGGGGAAAGCCGTAGACAAGGATTTAACAAGATGGGAAATTTGTGGGTCAAAAGCATCATTTGAGGGGCTTGATAACTAGTTTCCTTGGGGCAACATGGCAAAAAATTTGAAGAGGGAAAGTCAAGTTACATAAGAATACAAGATATCATTCGGATCTCAATGCAATCAATGACTAAGTCAGCATAACATCAAATGACAAAGGATGGGGTTTACAGAATGGGGAGTGTCAGCTCATGGAAGATGGTAAGTTGGGTAAAATCTTGATGAATCTTATTACAGAAATATCATGCGTGAAGGATGTAAATCAAGTTAAAGTGACTAACTTGTATGGAATATGTTGATGAGATTAATGACGTAACATGGAAGGTGTAACTCATGAATGCAAGGAATAACTCGCAATCCCAGGTAGAATCAGCTCATGGGGCCAAGATGTTAAGTTATCAACATCGCTCAGTTAAGAGATTGGTTATGGAGTAATGAAATATCTCAAGGAACCGAGCTGTAGAATCACCCTGCAGATCTGGAGCTCAAGTTTTGAATATGAATTGAGATTGCATAGTCTCAGGATCACGATGAGTGAAATGGAAAAATCACAAGATCAGGTCAGCGTAAATGATGGTTGAGGTTGAGGCCAAGTTATTGAAGATGAAGCGGTTCACTGTATGAGGGACCAATCGAGCCAATAAGCATGAGTCAGAGTAGGAAATGTGCTGGATGTAGGGATTTGAGTAATTCAACCAGGTGGAATAATGCCTCTCGAACCATTGATTTAATGCTCACATGCATCGAGGGAATTTGAAGTCTACAGCCATGGGAGAATTGTGATTGAGCCAAGTTCATTTGTTACAGAGCTCGAACTTACTGAGGGGTTTTTTCCAAGTTGGGGATATGACTTAGGTAAACCGAGATGCTTAAAGAATTTGTGTTAGATATAAACATGTCATCGAATAGGGGTCTCATTAGCCAAGGACAAGAAGTTTAGTATTTGAGTGATAATCGAAAAGCTCATAGATGTTACTAGCTCACACAAGGGGATCTATTTTCAGGTTACAACCACTTAGTGGGAGAACCCAAGGAAACATTGTATGAAGGTTTGAGGACGTATAGTGATCCAACTTCCAAGTAATGGAAAGCTTGGGCATTAAACAGCTAATGCTTACCAGAGAAGGTAATTTTATTACCAATTGCATAGAATCTGTCAAAGTTGATTGATGGTTGATGTCAATAAGATGGTGATCATTTCCTGAGATGAGGAAGGCCGAAGATTGTTGAGACCGAGCATTAATGAGTTCTCCGTATGATAATGTGGATTGAGCTATACAAGTAAGTCATTGTTAAAGGTGAATGAATTCCACATATTCTTGGTGGAATTCATCAATGGGGGTTGTGAAATACAAGATTCGGAAATTTGAATGAGGTTCCTAGATCCTTGATCGAGCCATGAGTCAAGTTAGTGGCATGTCACCGAAACAATACAGATTTGGCATTTGAAGGGACCATTGTGTAATAAATAAATTGGAGTCAATGAGCATTTGTGAAAGCCAAGTGCATGTTTCTGAGTGGTAGGCTTCATCAGCTATGAGGAGCTCATGGAATGTGTTGGCAAAGAAATGAGAAAGTGATAGGCGAGCCATTCATAAAGTTTCATGCTTGAGAGCCACAGCTTATGACAAGAGAAGATCACCAAATTATCTAAGCTAAGGTGGTTCAAGGGAATGATACAGGATGAGCTTGAAGATCAATTTTGGGGTCAATGTAAATACTAAGGAGCTCATTTAGCTCAGTAGGAATTTAACAAAGTTGAGGTAACTGGTGAGAATAGTGACAATGTTAAGTGGCTCACCGAGGGAATGGTTGAACTCATAAGGAATAGAAAGGATTATGCTTGAGTGATACAAAGTAAGGATGATATCCTCATGAGCCAAGCTCATTCAAGTGATACTTAGCATCGATAACTAAGAAAATATTGATGTGAACCCTTCAAATGGTGAGCTCATAGAAACATAAACCAATTCAAAAGGAGTTGATATGATGGAGTTAAGAGATGAATCATGGTGTATGTACGGCTTGAATTCAAATTAGCATGTCACAATTATTATGAAACAACTAAATGGAATCTATAAGTGATATAGTCAAATGTAGAATCTGGTAGGCTGTGGCACATAAGTGGTAATTGGGCTCAATGTTGAGTTTTGTTCAAGTTAGTAAAGGGTTTTTTGGCTTAGATCTTGTGAGGAGCTTGATCTTCCACATGAAGGACATAATGTTTGATTTGTAAATTGAGTTAGTGAACATGAGTCAGAGGATAGCTCCAACCAGTTAAAGGTGAAATGCAAACCATGCATGATTTCAGAGTGGGAGATTCGTGAGTAGGCCACTCAGGAGCTCAAACATGAGATGAGTTAGGGCGCTCATGTGATGAGACCGCTTGAGTTCGATGAATTCAAAATGTTAGTATACATGAAAGTGAAATAAGGGATCGTGTCGATTAGATCAAGAAGTTTGGTCACAGGGAGGTGGTTTGGTTCAGCAAAGTGATGCATGGCTCACTCAGGACTCTCAAGCATTAGAGCGTGGGTCAGGCTCAAACTAAGTTGAGTCAAGTTAAAAAATGGTTGGCTCACAAAAGAAAATATCTCAAGGTAAAATACAAGCGAACCGTTATCTGAGCTATCATTGAAACTTAAGTGTTGAGTCATTGAGTGAGGTGATAAGGATTAGACATGATGGTCAGGCTCGCATAGGACTCACTATTGCCGAGTTGCCAAGTGATTGTTGGTCGAAGTTCATGATGAGTTGGGTTTATATAGAACTCAAGTTCAGTTTCAAGGTAGGAGTGGCTCAACAAGGCATTAAATTATGATCTCCAAAAGTTATGGACATTGACGAAATGATTTCACTTGACTGAGTTGATCCCAGTGTGGAGGAGTTGAGTTAATCGAAGCGAGGTTCATGGGATGAGTTAAAGGTAGTTCATGGATTTTAGAAGGGGGATAAGGGTTCAGAATGGAAATTGGAGGTAAGTAAAATTTGACTTTGAAGGCTCGTGTAGGGCTCGGTGGGGCATGAAGATGATCCCACCATGTTCAAACTTGAAAGAGGAACTCGTCACCAACTCGGTGAGTTGGCTAGGCGAGCCAACCACCGAGTTGGTTATTTTTTGACCCATTCTCATGGACCCCCCCTTCAATGCCAAACCAATCCAAGGGGGTCCCACCATTATTAATTTTAATTAAATTAATATTTTTATTTAAATATTTTAATAATAATATTTATTATTATTATTTAAATATTTATTTAAATATTAATTAATTGAGAAGACTAGTCAACAGCCATTAATGACACATGATGGAACCTTCTCAAGTGGTTCAACCAACTTTGTAATAAATACATCATGTGCCTTCAATTTAGGAAGGAATTTATTAATTTTCCTCTTCTCTCTCACAATTCTTCTATAAATGTAAGTTGGAAGCATTCAATTCCAGATAGGTTGGACAAGTTAGACATCTTACAAGTGTGAATATTTTCAAGAGTCCTCTCTCTTCTACAAGTTGTCCTTGTGTGTTGAGGGAACTTCAAGCAATCCTCCCTCTTCTGCAAGTTGCCTCCTTTCAAGACTGTAATGGAAACCATTTCCTCTTCTGAATGTAATGATGCATTGTGCATGTTTTGAAGTAATAAAAGTGTGTGTTTTGTGACTAATCTTGGTCCTTTCATCCTTCTATACTTCTTTGTGCCTTTCTCATGCTTGCAGGTACATTATGCAAGTTCAAGTTTCTATTGCAGGTTCTTGGAGTTTTGTGCTTATCAAGTGGTGGAGTATTGCATGCAGTTGAGTTGTGGTGCTCATTCACCCTTCTTCACTGGAAGAATGATATATTGTTGTGTCTGATTGAGTTTAACAAAGGGAACACATGCTTCCTAGTCTATGGTATTTTTTACCCTCTCTAAGTTACAGTAGGTGAAGTTGACTTGTGGTGCAAACACCCTCTTCAAATCAACCCTTCCTAAGTCTAGTAACACCCTTTATTTGGTGCATCACCATCCCTAGTATAGTTTCATTTCTTGCAAATATCTCTCCCTAAAACCCATGAAAATGTTAGCATAGGTCTAGATAACCATTTTATTACACTAGGAGTAGTACAACACTTAGTTTAGGAAGAGGAATCCGACCTTCTCTGGAGGTTCACCTCGAGCCCAAGTCCCACAACTTGAGAGGTGATCCCATGTTACCCAATCACACCAAGTTTGACTTCTCACTGTGAATCCATTGGTAGGATCCTATGACTAACATCCTGATAGGTTATTAGAAACCTTAGCTATTTCGTCGCCTATTAAGTCTTATGACCCACTCAAACCCAAACCAGCACAGAGTTTGATGACACCAAAATTTGTGCATATCATCGCTCACCAGGGCATGATGTCAAAGGTTGTAATGCCCTATAGAAAATTCTCATTTAGCTTTGTACTTGTGGATGGTATCTTCGAAAAAGATGACTTGAAGGTTGGAGGAGAATTCCATTCCCCCTTCACACACCACCACATAAGACCTAGACCTATATCTATTCAACAGCCTTTACATGCATTGCCACAACCCTCTTTTCCTCCTTTGACCTTGAAATAAATATGGTCCGAGTAGCCACTTGATCACAAAAATGACCTGGAAAGGAAAAGAGAAAAATGGTATCCCATCCAGTGCCAATTCACTTACCATTCCACCTACACCTGCCCCCAAGGTAACCATCCATGGGACGACTAATCCTATTTCTAATGGAGTCGTACATCATTCTATGATTAAACAACTACATCAATCTCCTCTGAACAATTTCCTTGTATGACCTAATTCAAACCTTGAGTCTCATCGTCAGGCCCTTATTGAGGTCCTTCATTCTATTGAGGTTCCACCAAATGATCCTACACCTATGGCCACCATCTTTACCCCTCATCATGTGGCCTCCTCACCACTTCGCCTCAAAATCCTTATATGCCCCATTACTTTCCTCAAGTTTCCTCCATCAGTTTCTTTGACTCGGAGATTTCCCCTCTAGAATAAGATGATCCTGATCCTTCCCTCTTCATCTCTACCTACATCAATGATACTCATGTTCAACACATTATGATTGATGGAGGTGCTAGCATTAATATAATTTCTTCCCATGTATATAAACAATTGTGCATACCCACCAACTACATGCATAATAACCCTGTTATGTTATTACCTTTTAATGATTTCATGATTCATTTTACTCTGTCATCCTCCACATCCGCATGGGTCCCGTACACAGATCCCTAACTATTCTATGTTATTGAGGGAGAATTTTAATATAACTTGTTGTTTGACCAAACTTGGATTCATGCCATGCAGTGTGTACCTTTAACCCTTCACTGTTGCCTAAAATTTGAATATGAAGGGCACCCCTACACCATTCAGGAAGATCCTTCACCTTTTAAAACCTACAACATGCTTTACCGACCAAATGATGTCCTTATTCTAGTCAAGGTATCCACCACCCCTCATCTACTTCATCTTCTTCTATTTACCTCATCTACCACTTCTTCTACTACAAATTTGAGCTACATCCACCCTAATCTATCCCCTTCTGCTACCACAGTCTTCCATCAGCTAGCCCATCTACCAATGCTGCTATTTCACTGGTAATGGATGCCCCACCTTCTTAGGATTCAAGTAGCTCATCCATCCCTGCTACCCAAGTCTCGACCTCCGACCCCTTGGTATGATGTTTTTAAATGCCTTTCCTGGGGGAGTACCACCTATACAACATTGACACTTTCCTTACTCCTCAGGAGTACAAAACCTTCACCAACACCCACATTATGACCATTCGTGTAGGAGAGGTTTTTCCATATGGTCCTCCCCACCTTTGCACCAACCTAACATATGGGTGACTCAAAACTTCTTATTATTCTCTTGAACCACCTACTCAAAAACCTAACCTTTCTCATCTGACTTCCAATACCTCACCAACCGCCGCTTCGCCCACACTTTTCTTCATCGATGTGCCTGGAAGGGCTTTGGCTTTGGTCTTTATGAATAAGGTCATCACACAGTCATACCTTGCACCACCTAAAAACACAAAGACTGTTGTGGTATTGGATTTTCCATGCCACCTAGTCCTAATAAGGCTAGAATTGACCTCGTATAGGAAGATAAACCTTCCCTACCTAACTCACATACCACACCGCCTTCACCCACAGAGTCCATGGATCCAGAATCCATCCCTCCTAACTTTTTTTCTCTGTGAAAACCGTTTCTGTGGGACCTTTGACCTATCATCATGATGGCAAGGTTCCCTCTTCCCTTCCTCTTCTTTATCCTAACATGTTGGATGAGAGACACACCTTCTATCAATGTCGTTCAATGTTGGATGATGATTCTATTCTCACCTATTTAGGTGTGTAGATGATTCTTACATTCACCGGTTTTTACCTTCTGAGACATAAACCATGCTAAATGAATTAAGCATAGAGATCAACATTCACACTCAGGATGACCCTCGAATTCTAAAGATAGGCCAATCTTTAGATTCTACCGAACAAGAAGCCTTCACCTCTTTCCTTCGAGATCATAACAACACTTTTGCTTGGTCTTATGATGATATTCCTGGTATTGACCCTAATATCATGGTCCAAAATATCGTGACTATGCCCGATGCCAAACCTATGAAACAGAAGCTGCGAAAAATGCATCCACACATCATCTTTCATGTGAAAGAAGAACTCCAGTGCCTTCTTTTCCATTTCCTTCATTCTACCCATTGAGTATCCATAATGGATTTCTAACATTGATCCTGTCACCAAAGTGACAGGGGGACTCCACATCTGTATGAACTTTCCATGACCTTAACCTTGCCTTGCATTAAGGATGATTTTCCTCTACCTAGCATTGACCAACTCATTGATCTTACAAGTAGGCCATGAAATGCTATCTCTTATGGATGGATTCTTGGGTTATAATCAAATATTACTTCACTCCATAAGATCAACACAAAACTACCTTCATCACCCCTTGGTCCTTCTGTTATCAAGTCATGAACTTTGGCTTGAAAAACATTGGTAGAACCTATCAGCGTGTTATGACCTATATCTTCCATGATATCATGCATGACATATTGGAAGATTATGTCAAGATGACCTTCTTGGTAAGTCCAAAAGTCATATGTTGAACACCTACAGTTCTTAAAATCATCTTTGATCATCTCATCAAATACTACATTCACCTTCAACCAAAGAAGTAGTCTTTTCATTCTCTAGATAGTTGGAAAATCCTTGGTTTCATCGCCTCTTTCCAGGCATCGAATTGATCCCACTAAAATCAAGGCTATTCTCGAGATGCCTCCACCTACTAACCATCAACATCTGTGAAGTTTGCAAGGAAAATTACAATCCATTTGACACTTTATTTCCCAAATTTCTGATGATGTCACCCTTTTCATCATCTTCTTAAAAATGATGTCTCCTTCAATTGGAATGATGAGTGCCATAAATCCTTTGAAGCATTGAAGAATACCTTCTTCAGCCACCTGTGCTCATCCCACCTAAAGATGACAAACCTTTTTACATCTACATTTCTTCCACTGGCCATTACTTGGGTGCCATGCTCGCTCATCGCAATAAGAAACACAGGGAGCAAGCAGTTTATTACATAAGTCGTACTATTTTAGACTATGAGACTAGGTATACTCACACTAAAAAGCTCTACCTAGCCTTGGTCTTCGTGGCCACTAAACTTCTTCCACTACCTACTTAACCAAAAAACCTTTGTCGTCACCAACACCAACCCTTTGCATTACATGTATGCTAAACCTTACCAACACCAACTTCACATGTTCATTGGCTCACCTCTCCTTATAGACCTAGACCTAGAATTCATTCATCAAAAGTATCTCAAGGGACAAACCATTGCAGATCAGCTTGCAGACACTCCTCTTCTTGGAAATCAATCTTCTAACTTTGATTTTCCTGAAAAATCCATTGCCACTCTTTCCTTGGATGACACTAGTTTACCAAATGACCTTATTCTTTGACGGTTCCAAATTTCAATGTGGGGGTGGTGTAGGGGTCATCCTCATTCCTTTTGATGAAAGCCTATGCCATCTATCCTTTCAAACTTGACTTCGATTGCACCAATAACATGGCTGAACCCTATGAAGCACTAGTGCTAGGTCTAGACTATTGCCATAGATGTTAAGTTCCAGGCATATTTTTGGTGACTCTCAACTGGTTGTGAACCAATTCAATGGTTTGTACCAGTGTCGCCTTAACCAGAGTCTTCTCAATGGGGTTAAACATCATGTTGGACATACTTTTGACCTCATTCCTCTCAATCATTCGAATCATCACTAACAACTTAAATATTACACTAAATGGGTGGAATCCATCCCTTCCATTTCTACCAAAGATGAAAAAGATAATTTAATTCATTAACCATCATATCATTTTCCATTTTGGTGTTCCTCATCACCTCATCACTGAAAATGGAAAACAATTTGAAAACAAAACCCTTCGCAAATTGTGTGACAACTTTAGCATTCAACTTAGTTTTTCTTCATCATATTACCCACAATCAAATGGCCAAGCCGAATCTTCCAAGAAAACTCTCAACAAAATTATCATGGAATTCGTTGACGAAACCAGTAAGGATTGGCACACACACATTCCTTTTTCACCTTATGGGATTATCATACCAGCATTCATACCTCTACCAATGCCACACCTTTCTCTTTAGTCTATGGTATAGAGGTTTTCCTTCCTCTCGAAGTCCAAATTCCATCTCTTTGTATATCACTTAAAGATATGCTCTCTGATGATGATTTTTTCCAAGAACATTTGGCACAACTTGAGCTATTAGATGAACATCATTTAAATGCTCTAGACCATCTTCAAATCTACCAAAAATGTCAAGTGTGCCTATGGAAAACTTATTCATGAACAAACCTTCAAGATCGATGACCTTTTCTTGAAAGAAAATCAACATGTAACCAAAGTGGAGAAAATTAAATGAGGCAAGTTTTCTCCTAATTGGCTTGGACCCTATATTGTCACCCATACCTATGGATCAGGAGCTTATCATTTATCTTCTCTTGAGGGTAAACCCAAACCTGAGCCCCTTAATGCCTTGCATCTTTGACCATTCTATTGTTGAATAAAGTACTACATCACTTTATGTCATCTATATTCTCATCCCTTGAGTGAACCTCTCCTTCCACATACCTCTTTTAAGGACCAATGACTAAACTAGAATTGTGTGATTATCCATCACCATTCAGCCTTGTCTTCAATATGAGTACCATGGACTCTACTCATGGCATGATTCTCATGGATACTTTTCATCCTTTTCAGGATGGAATCCCATGGTCGTTCATCACTTGAAACCCCTCTTTCATAGCTAACCTTTTCATGTTATGGTTTTTCCTTCATAAAAGAGGCCTATACTCCTTTATAGTCTTGTCCATGACTTCAAAAAAAATAAAAAAAAAAAAAATATATGGGATACAAAAAATTTACTCCTTGAGTCAAACTTCTTACAAATAGATGATTCCCTCAAAAGGACATCTATGTCTCTCTCTTGCTACTATAAGTAGACTACTCCCTCGAAGGACAACTATAAAAATTAGCCACCTATTGCACTTAGTCTATCCCTAAAAGAAGACTAATCTGTATCTCTCAAATAAAATCATCTTGGAGCTTCCTGCATCGATCAACTTCATGAAGACCTCAAGGAGACTCTACTATTCATCCCAATATAGACTTCCCGCATCGATCAGTCTATACATGCAAAAAAAAAAAAAAAATAAAAAGTCAAGAAAAATACAAACTTTTGGTCATGGACTTGCCTATTCTGGTTTTGGGTATCTTGCAGAAGGGGCATGTTGTCCCACAACAAGGTTACGCTTAACAAACTCTTCCACCTTACCTTCTATTTATTATCTTCTAAATCAACTCAAGGGATGTGGCATGTATTCTACACATTGTGATCATGCAACTTCTTTCAACTCTAGACCCATCACTCATGTAGTGTATCTAGGGACTTATGTTCAATAAGTCTAGGGGTATGACAATTATGGTCCTTGCCAAATATGGGCATTTCACGATCTTTTTTGGTTTCTTATCTTTTACTTGTTGTTTCTTTAACAGGACAAGACCATCGAAATTGAATCAACCATAACACCTTCATCTATGCCTATGCCTAATTCACCTTTCCTATTACCTATTCAACATTGACCTTGCATATTTTCAAACATACCCTTACCCAACCCAACTTACCTATCCAACCTACCTACTCAACTTACCTAACCAAATCTCATTCTTCCCTAGTTTATGGGAGAACTACATCGGCGTGAGGCCCCTTTTGCAAGGGCTATGTAGGCAGCACTCTGAGGGCATGGGGCCCTTGAGGGTTAGCTCAGCCACTCTTTTAACCCATCATGTTTCCCCCATAAAAAAACCTAGTTAGTTAGTTTCCATAAAAACAATAACTTGGAACTTAACTCAAAAAAAACCATACATCACCCATACACATCATCATTTACTTTCCATAATACCAATAACTTGGAAATTAAATGAAACAAACACAACCAAACCATGCCTACATCTAATTTCCATAACATCAATACATTAGAAATTAAACCAACTCAACCATGCCTACATATCTAGTTTCCATAAAAACAATGCTTGGAAATCAAAATATCATCTCATTTCCACAACATCAATAAACCATGGAAATCTAGTTTCCATAACATCAAAAATTCATAAACAACCATAACCAAACCATGCCTATCATCTAGTTTCCATAACATCAATACTAGTTTCCATAACATCAATAACTTGGAAATTAAACCAAACCATGCCTACAGTTAGTTTCCATGATAACAATACAATGGAAATTAAACCATTCACCATCACATCAACCATGCCTACATCTAGTTTCCATGATAACAATACAATGGAAATGAAACAACACACAACATATATAAATCATCATCATCTATATACTGGAAAGTTGTATGTCAATACAATGTATATACAGATATAAATAAGTATCTCAAAAACTCTCATGTACATCTCACTCTTTGGCATGCAGGCCATGGTATATATAAGTCAAAAATAAAAAATAACCAACATCTCCATCATATTTTCATCTCTAGGAGGGTCTGACACCTCTGCTGCTCTCTCTTGTCTCCTCACCTAGCCTCTGTCTCCAAGACTAGTCACATCTTGATGGCCTTGCCCATGTGACCGACGACTCCCTGAACTGTTAGTACTACGGTTCCATTAATTGGACCTCTCACTGGTTTCTTGCTGGGCTCTATAGGTGGCATAGCTAATAAAATGGACACCACTCTCCATAATATGATCCTCATAGTATCTGGTCTCCGTCATAACCTCTCGGTATCTATCCATAGATACCACCTGTGGAGGTGGCCATTTCTCTATCTAACTGGACCTTGTCCCTAGGTTGTGGACCCTGTACCTGTGGCCCCTGGTCCTGTTCCTATACTAATGATGGACCCTATCCTTGTACCATGTGCCTGTGATCCATCATGTGTCCTAGGAGGTGAAGGAGGGGTAACCCTGTGCCCCCTACCTTGGCCTATATTTGTGCACTACCAGTTACACCCCTGTAAAGTGGCCACCTGCACCTGTAATGTAACAACCTGGGCTACAATGTTGCAACCTGCCCCCCATCTCCTCTGGCCTGTGCCTATGCCACCCTAACTTTCCCTGTAAGGTAGTCACTATGTCCCTAAGGTTGCTACCTTGCCACTGTAATGCTATGACCTGGCCCTGTAATGTAGTCACCACTCCCTATAATCTATCCCTCTCATATGTAACAATAGCCAAATCAGGCTGTCCTGGCCTCAGAGGTGCTGCATGTAGTTGTGCTATCCACCACTTCCTATATCCATCTGTATAGCCTGCATCATCTATCCTCCTATCTGCCACATTCTCCTCTACCCCTGTTGGATCTGTTGGATGTGGTGGAGATAATGGTCTCTCCATGTCATCCCTGTAGTACTGTGGGAAGGGTGGAGGCACATCCTACTGTAGCCCAAACTAACATTGGACCCGGTCAACTGGTATCATCTCATGCTCTCTAGGTCTTTTTCCTTGTATCCATCTCAGGAGCTATAAACCTGCCAACTCCTTAGCCATACCTCTAAATGAAGGGTAACCAAGATATGGCCTCCAAAATATCAATGTTGATAGGCCATCTAGTAAATGCCTGTAATATGTCACATCTTGTGATGCCATCATCCACCCTCGCATGTGCCCCTATCTGAATCCATCATCTGAATCCTTCTCTATATACTCATCTGTATCAATCCTGTCATGGAAGGCCTGGTGGAAAAAGACATACTATATGCTCATAGGCCCAATAATGAAGAAGATAGGTGCAACACAAACCAAACCATTGAATCCTCCTATATGCCCATAACTCCCTGTATAATTGTACTAGGTATGTTTGACACCCATGCAAAACATACCCTATCCTCAATCATATCCTTCAATAATCCCATTAGTTCATATGGAAACCTCCCACCCTCTGGGTCTGGGAGTGCATAACAACCAATCCCCACCATCATCAACACTGCTAATCTAGTCTCCTGTGGATGTGTGACATACATATCTCCATAGCTAATGCTCACACTGTGATAAGACAAATCTCCCATGGCCTCTCTAAAAAAATAAACCATAGGCTCAAATGAATCATCCAAAGAGATGTGATATGATGGCTCCCCAACAATATGTAGCCTCAGGATCCTTGTAGACATCCTCCAAGGTGATAGTCATCTCTCCTATAGGTAGATGGAATGTGTTGGTCATCGGATCCCATCTGTCGATGAGGGTGACCATCATGTTATGATCTCGAACTATCCATCTGTACCATCTAATAGTGCCCAACCCAACATCCCTCATGTGATCCCACTCATCCTCTATGATGCTTGGTCTCATCTGCACTAATAGGGGTGACATTCTATCTCTCATAGTCAATTGTTTTCTCACCTGCATCATCAACATTCACACATATTAATCAATTAACCCTTTTGACCATTTATTTGATTATACCTAGCCCAATACCTACCTACACCTTTCCTATGACCTACCCACCTTTACCCAACCTATTTTCCTTGTACATTCTACCTTAGCCTAAACATCTACACTTCTATGTTTCATTTATTTCCCCCCCTTCACCTATTGATCTAACTTACCTCATCCACCTTGTGCCCATCCTACCTATTGATCCATACCTTCGATTTGTCCCTAAACCACTCATTTTTTCCTACCCACCCTTACCTATTGGAATTAACCCTAAACCCATCCCCATTCCTACCTTAGACACCCCTACCCACCCTTCCCCTACCTTTTGACTCCCTAACTACCATTTTTCTCACTTAGTCACTTTTCACAGTTACTAACATCGGTCCCCTTGACCAATACCGGTATCCTTTTCACCCACTGATGTAGGTCAGCCTACCGATGAGTCGATACCTGACCTAACATCAGTTACTGGTTCGGCCCTAGGGCCAAACCCCACATCCCCAATTTCAAAAAATTCACAAAAAAACCTAAACTACCCACCCAAACAACCCCAAATTACCTCTAAATTCATTTTTCACCCCTAATTAAACTAATTTCACCCTCCCATACCCAATTTCACCCAATTTTAACCAAAATTTCAATCAAATTTCAAAAACCAATTTTTAATTTATTTTACCTTATTTTTCACCAAAAACAACAATGGAGCTTGAATCCTACCTCTACTCGATGCCACCTCTATGGTGGGATCTCTGGAATTGGAATTTGACCTCCACCTATGCCCTCTCCTACCTCTGCCATGTTTAACTCACCCTCTCATCTCTCAACCAATAAATCATCTCAGGTAGATCTCGTGGGCCCAAACTCTACTCCAACACCACTAACCTCTCACCAAACACTCTCTCTCAATCTCTCTGTCATTTTCTCACAAGTTTTTCTCTCTCAGTCATTTTCACCAAGTTAAAATGCTCAAATGAGCCTTTTCACACATGTGGTTTTTTTGTTTTTAACCCAAATTGGGATGACCGACATCGGTCTGTCATGCCCTAGGTGACTGGTGTGAGTCACCCTTACCGGAATCAGTTCCTCTTCAACCGGTATCGGTCACCCTGCCTCAACCAATTCTACCTAATTTTCCCAAATTTTACTATAGGATGCCATTTTCTTGCTGCCACAACCTTAACACAACCCTACAGGCTCACCTAATAGCCCTACCAACCTATTCACCTCCCTAATTATACTTAGGGGCACATTTTTTCCTACACCTCGGCCTTACCCATGACCTTACCTATACACCCACACTGACCTCACCCATTTGACACTCGAATTCACTTACTCATTGTACCTTGTGATGATGTTACTCATGTTGTTTAGCCTACCACATTGCCTTGCCTTATGTCGTGATGTTTATCTCGACTAGACCAAACCTTTTGGTGCTTCAGAACACACCTATGCCCATTCCTGCACCTAGCCTTGTTATGTTTCCAGGAGCACTTCCTATACCTTGGATACCTGGACCATATCAACCTTGTTTGGATAAACTATTGACCTTTGATGATGTAGAGTTTGTGAGCTCTTCATCCTAGTGACTTATCACATTCTATATGTGTGTGTGCATTTGAATGCCCCCACCTATTACCCACACCGATATCACCATTTCCTATACCCACACCTTACCTCATTTTTCATCACCTACCACTTTATCAAACCCATCACCGATTTTTCCTACTCCTTCTCAGTTCCTGGTTTGAGGGGGATCAGTTCCACCCATATTTGAGGGCAATCACCTTCACCCATACCTGGGGCAACCACCTCCTATTTTTTCATCATTGCTTATCAATACAAGCTACGTGACAAAAAGGGGAAAATGTAGACACCCAAAATTGGGTCGCAACCCTCTAGGCCCCCTTCGACTAACATACCCCTTACCATGACCCCTCCACACATTATTATTAATTTAATTACCCATATTAAGTTAATAATTCCCTCACCCTCCACCTCACCTCTCCACCTCACCATGGACCCATTCCAAGCCTATTTATTAACCTAGACTAAGTCACCACTCCCCTTTACTAACTAGGACTCATTATAACCCTAACATTCACTACCTATTATCCCTCCATTGAGCTTTCCCAAAGTGTGGGACCTTTGCAAATGGGGAAAGCTCTCCCAAAGAAGGTTGGTTCCTCTTCCTAAACTACTTGCCACAAGCTATTCTAGTGCAAAAAAGATAATCTAACCTAATCTAACTTCCAAGGAGACAAGGAGAGGAAGAAAACAAGGAAAAATAGAGCCTACACTAAAACGGTGATACACCAGAGAAGGAAAATGTTGATTATCTATCAAAACTGCCATGGAAACAAAGAGAGGTGAGCAATGGAAAGGATGGACAAGTGCATCACAGACCAAGGATGGATTTCACATAAAAAATGTTCCAAAACTCCATGAACACAGCTCCAAAACCTGCAAGAACATCCAAACATGCACAAATACCCTGTAATGAAGAGAGGTAAGGAAAACAACAAAGAAAACGAGCCAAGGATGGACAAATGCATCAAAAAAACATGTTTTTTATTGCTTAGAATTTACATAGTGCATCATTTCACGGGTAAGAGGTAAAAATGCCATTATAGAGCAAGGGAGGAGGTTCAAACTCTATTTTTGACCCTGGGGAAGAAAATAAGAGAGAGGCAGAGAAGAAGGATGAACAACCTTTTACAAATGAGCCAAAATTGGCTTTTTATGCTCGAACAAAATGAAGGAAATGAGAAAACATGGGAAAATCAAGTTTAAAACTCCAACCACCGACAAGATTCATTAAAACAACAAGGGAACCCTCAAAAATCCATTTTTCGATGCATTCGGCCATGTTGGAGAAGAAACAGATGCCATACTTCATCAATTTTGGTGGTTGGGGGTCGGTTCTACATTTTTTCCCATGCCAGAGAAATTTCTTCAAAATTTTCCCATCAAACTCTATCAAAATTCAAAATTGAGGGATTCATCATGTAGAGGATGTCAACATCTTTCCAATGACACCAAAATCATGAAAAACTGAGCTCTGGTTCGAAAGATATGGCCCTCTGAAGATTTAGGGCAAAACTGGTAAAAAATAGAGTCAAAATTGGGGTCGGTGGGGTCAAAATTTAAATTTTTCCCTTTTAGAAAAATTTCCCAAAAATATCCATGGCCTCTCAGGTCTGAGACACGTGGCACCTTCTGGACGATCCGCAACTTTAAAACAATTATTTTGCCCCTTTTCGCAAAATTGGAAAATTTTCCAAAAATCCTCCGCGGTCCTGCCACTCCAAGACACGTGGCATCTTCTAATTTTCTGCAGAGACGTGGTTCCATTTTTGCCTTTTGTGTTTTCATAGTTTTGGAAAAAATTCCAAAATTCTCCCAACGCCTCTATCCCCGCCGATGAATGGACACGTGTCATCTTGATTGGTTTCCGACCTCACCAATTTATTTTCCTCTTTGGGCTTTCAGGCCGAATTTTTCCTTTGAGTTTTTTGCCCAAAAGGGCTAAGTGCCAACAATTTTTCTGCTAGCCCACCAGTGCGAGAAAGCTAATTTTCACCTTGGAAAAATTTATTCCTTACCTTCGCGGGCCCACCCCAAGGAGAAAATTTCCCCTCCAAACTCTGTCGAGCCATAACTCAAAAATTACGAGTTAGGAGGACTTATTTACCTTTCTAGAAAGGGGAAGAAAAATCCTATCTGATGAATCCATTTCCAAAATCTTTTGAGTGCTTACAATGTGTGAAAATTGAATTTGAATCACAAGGAAGGAAAGCATGAAGGCAAGTTAGCCAAAATAAGAAGGGCCTCATTTTGGATAACAGTTATTCCTTGGCCGGTGCCAGTCACCTAACCACCATTGGTTTATTTAAATAAGAAATTCCAACCTGGGTTTCTCCATATTGGCTTTTGAGTTCTAGAATTGGTATTCTCAAGCATCTAAGTGACCTCACGATGAACTAGATATCATTCCAAGCATTCCTAACCACCACCAAACATCAACAGTGTGTTCTAGAGCATTGGATCACTCACAGAGAAGTCTATAGCCTTCAGTTACTGCTACATGGGATCGCTACTTGTCTTTCCTTCAACCACATTCATTCTTCCTACAATCATCTTTTAACCTACAAGTAAGTAATCTCTACCTTGTGATCGAATTTAGTATTTTGGTTTTTAATCATTTATTTACTTTCTTTTACCTGTTACCTCTCCTATATCTCCTCCGTAGCACCTCCACCCAACCACCTACCTATTGAGCCTTGTATTCTTCTCAACCATCTATTTTACCATCTTTGAGTCCTCACATAAATAATATCTTCTAGTCTAAGCCCTCTCAACTCTCTATGTAATCACATAGAGCTCCCAACCAATCCATTTTAACCTTCTCACCTAATTTCCCCTACCGGCATCTGTCACCCAACCGACATCGGCTATTACTTGGTACCGGAATCGGTCACCCAACTGGTATCGGTCATTGTGTGTGGTAATTTATCTTAGACTAGCAAGCCCTAAATTCACTCAAAACCTTCCCAAACCTCACCCAATCTCACCCAGACCTTCCTAAACACCTCTACCATACCTGCTAGCCTTAACAACACCCTACCTTCTCTATATTTAGTTGTATATTTAGTACTTAGCTTAAATCTAGTCTATTGTTAGCATATGAGATACCTAAATAGTATTGTTACAATAATATCTTTCTTTTACTATCATTTCTTTACATTAAGTTATTTTTAAATAGTGGATTGCTGACCTTTCTAGGAACTATCACACTTCCCATATCTAGCATACACTAGCTAATCCACCGTCATATACTATTTAGATCTATTTAGTGGTATTGTTGTGCTTCTACAGGTAATCCTTCCTAGCCAAAAAGGATCTCTTCACAATCAGCCTGGTCTTCTACAACGTGCACAACTTTCTTCGACTTCACAAGTATTCCTCCTCACCTCACCTTTACCTTATTTTTTTTACACGAAACATTGTGGTGAAACAATCCCTTTGGAACTTACAACTTCTTTTCTACTAAAACCAAAAAAATCATAAATTTTATCCCTTTGGACATTCACATCCAAAATATATATATATATATTTTTATCAAAATCAAACCTCTTATAATGTTAGATATTCACTTTATTCAACTCAAAATTTTAAAAAAACAATTCTTATTGAAATCTATATCTTTCACCTTGAATACTTGTATTCAAAATTCTAGTCAAAATCCTACGAAATTTTTCAAATGTATCCTATTAAAATCTTAAATATATAGCTTACGCTTTGGATATTTAATTCCATGTTAAATCAAAACATTCAATTCTTAGTCTTTATTTTTCACCCCAAGAAATCGCAGTCTTAAGTGACAAGTCCATAAATCGGACTCATTGTAAGCATCTATATAACCATAAAATTTACTCCTAAAAACATTAATCAATGCATGGGAATGTTTTGAATAGTTATATCTAAAGTAGAAAGTGATACATCTTCCCCTTATTTTGTCTTATGTGAACTAATGTCTAATGGGACTTCTGCTAACTAGCTCTGTCGAGTGATTTGGTGACATATACAGGATGATGAGGTGTATTTTTCATCCAGATTAGTGCAGTCACAGTCAAAGGAGACCGAGTCTCCACAACCACTACGCCAATTTGGAGACTAACCCTCAACCAACTACAAACTAGGACCCTTGTTTCCAACAGAGTATATGGGGACCGTCATGGAAATTTTATGGAAATGTCATCACTTAATCTGATTGCCTATAGCTGTGGCATGTGTTCTTATAATCATCACGTGTCTATAAGACATCTGGTGTGAACTGTTTCTTAGTTAGTTTTTTACCACTATTACTTAACAATTAATAGACATAAGTATATTTTGTCAGTTGAAAAAATCTGATGAAATATGAGATAGACTTATTTTTTATCAATACAATATATGATTATTCTGAGGATATGTTTGTGTTAATATGATCAACTCAATCCTGATAGTAAAGCAAGTGTGCACACTTGAATAAGGAGATTGAAGGACTCAATATGTTCATGTAAAATATTTACATAATTACAAGTTCCAATATTAATATCTTGGTTTGGTGATTATCTTAATGCATTCTTGAATCTCATTATTTTAGCAAATTTCTACTTTAACTTGTGATGTACAACATACATGGGAGGAGGTAATGTACACAAAACTCACTTACGAAACATATTGTTGAGTTATGTAGGAGCTACTCTAGAACAAGAGGAGTAATTATGAAGAAGGAAAACATCAAAGTATGCCTTTGGTGCCTCATAAATTATAGAAGTGGTGGCCAATATGAACAAAAACATTTTGACATAGTTAACTTGAAGCCTAGATGGAATGAAAGCTAAGGAAAAAGATGCAAAAGAACATGTAGACATATACTGTCCCAGATGCAGGGAAAAAAATCCTTTGAAATAATGTCCTCTAGATATCACAAAAATGTGCATGATCTGTGATGTCCTTGAACATGAAACCAATCATTATATTCTCCTACCTCAGTTGAAATAAATACTAAACACTATGACTCAAACAAATGGAGAAATAAACTTTGTTCAAAGATCAAATAATCAGTCTGCTTATGCCCCTAGACCTAATCACAACCCCTGGATGATGCCATGGCCCAATCAGAGCCCCCCACCAACTTGGGGACAATCTGATTAGACACCACAAAACTAGATTGCCTACCCAAATCCACAACCATGGATTCCTCCATAAATTAGCAAGGATGGACACCACCAGCCAATGCACATCCATGGCCAAACCAACAATGGTCACCTTAAGAGAACTATAATCAACCAAGGAGGTTCACACAATAAAAAAATATAATGTCACCACCACAACAAAATCACCAGAAGGGGCAAGCAACACAAACTCAACTTGCAGCTCAACCTGTCTCAAACCCCAAAAATCAACAAACAACCTTAATTAGTGAAGTAAGACAAGGTGAGACAATGTAAGTTAATGTCATTAATAACTTGCAGCTGAGATATGGAAAGACACTTTACAATCCTCCAATAGTTATTATTGAGGTACCTGAGGAAAGAGAGAAAACCAAACATGTTCTACAAATACTAGAAACTAGGGATGATTGGGAGAAAGACAAGAATGTGCATGCAAATCCTTTCCCAGAAAGATTAAAGGAAATCGTAAAGAATGGGGAAGAGACAACACTAGTTTAGGAGCTGAAAATGTTTTTTGAATATAGAGGTCCCACTCTTGTGAGAAATAAGGGACATTCCTGGGCTAAACCAAACCATTAGGAACTATTGCATAAAGACACCAGGAAGGAAGAATAAATACCCAAAAATAGTCAAATTAAAAGGAAATCTAGCTGAACTTGTAGCTATAAAACTTCTTTCACTAAATTAAATATAAGGGGACCCTGGGAGTCCAGTAATTACTATTTTTGTAAATGGTTGGTCAATATCTAATGTTTTTGTAGATATTTGTGCTACCATCAATGTCATAACATCAGATACATTCAATTTTCTATCCTTGATACGATTACAACCAACCAGTACTATCCTCTAATTAGAAAATCAATATATTACCGTACCAGATGGAATAATTGAGGATGTAATGGTTACGGTTGAATCCTGGGAGTATCTAGTAGATTTTATGGTCTTATAGCCTAAAAATCAGAAGATGGGATATATAGTTATTTTAGGATGACCCTAGCTAGCTACTATTTCTACATATATTGACTGTAGGTTAGGAAAAATGACTATTTCAAATGGGCAAGAAAATAAAAATATTTCTCTTTATCCTCCTACCCAACCATATGTAGATGTTTGTGAACATGTGTGGTTAGATTTTTCAAATACTAACAATATGAATCCTGCTTATATGACCACCATTATAGTAAATAATCATATGGAAGAAATTACTGAGACATACCCAGTGTTTGATGAAAAAGATATTGTGGCTACGGAAACCAAAACTATGGCTACGGAAAGCAAAGTTGTGGCTATGGAAAGGACTGTTTTGAACTTAGAAGAGAACAACATCACCTTGGTAAGTGAAATTTCTATTGTAGGTTGTGGAGAGAGCTATGATTATCATGAAGGCCAAACATCAACTGATTTTTATTGTCCTTCAGCTAATATTTTCTCCTGTGAGAACATGACTATTTTTCACACGCTACAACCTCATTCTTGTCCCTTAAATTATGTGATTGTTGAGACATAACTGACTATTTTAAAAGACACTAAACAAATGACTTTTGAGTTAGGAAAAGAATTGACTATTGGTAACAACTTAGATACAACCAAGAGACTAGGGTTATAGACATCTTAAGAAATCATTCGAAATATTTTTCTTGGGATTATACTGATATGAAAGGGATTCATCCAAGCATCTGCACCCATCATATTTACACTGAGGATGTCAAACTAGTCAAACAACCATAATGAAGGATTAACCCAGCACTAAGAGACATTGTCAAAGATCAAATAGAGAAATTGTTGAGGGTAGGATTCATCTATCCAATATATGATAGTCAGTGGGTATCATCACTTGTTATAGTTCCCAAGAAAAATGGTAAGTGGAGAATATGTATAGATTAGAGGGAGCTTAATAAATCCATAAAGACAAAGAATACTCTCCCCTGCCCTTTATAGACCAGGTTTTAGACAACTTGGCAGCTAAGAAATATTTCTCCTTCTTGGATGGGTTTGGTGGATATAACCAAATTATTATAGCACATGTTGATAAATATAAGACCACCTTCACTTGTCCCTAGGGTAGATTTACATATAAAGTTATACCATTTGTAATGCACCCACCACCTTTTAGAGAGTAGTTTTAGCTATTTTTGTAGACCTCACCAATGACTATGTTAAAGTTTATATGGATGATTTCATTGTCCACGGGTCTACCTTGGAGGAGTCTTTGAGCAATCTTGAAAAGGTGTTAACTAGATGTGAACAACACCAACTCTCCTTAAGTCAGGAAAAATGTTTGATAATGGTTGATGAAGGGATTGTTTTGGGTCATCACATCTCTACTAAAGGTATCTAAGTTGATACTAAGAAGATAAAAGTCATTACTAAATTGCCTACACCAACAAATAAAAAAAAACATCAAAATTTTCCTTAAACATGTAGGTTATTATAGATGGTTTAATAGTTTATAAAATATTTTACTAAGATTACTAGAAGTACACACAAAATCTATGCACTTGGGTACATTTCTAGGTCCTAGAGCATACTAATATATACATGATTCCTAAGAAAGAAAACTAGTAATTGAAAATGTCTTTTGGGCATTTTTCTTTGTCTTGTTATATTTTTATTGACCTTACACACCCTACAACCCTATTGGTATTTGAATGATTTATCTTTTATGGCCTCGGACACTAGCACCCTAGTTAGGACACTAAGTTCCCAGTGCGCTCCTGTCCCTTCCTAGGTGCTCCTGACCCTCTCTCCCCTTTTCTCACTCTTTTGGGTCTCTTTTACTTCTTGGGTCATATCTTTTATACTTTTGGGTCGGCCTTCCAGTTGTCAATTACGAAATTCAAACAAGGGAATCATATATATACTTAGTTATATCTCTCAAATAAGTGGCCAAGCACTAACATTATCTATTATCACCTAAGCTTGCATACAAAGGGACAAGAGCATTACAAGCATCCATCTAGCACATTCACTCAAGGGATAAGGGTTGCATCACTCTGCATACACAACATAGGAGGGGAAGTCTATTTTATTCCATCACACACATTCTATACATTTATTACATTCTAGATCTAGCCCACTATCATTGTGCAACTTGCACAAGGGCATCCTAGGGCATCATTACACACACATTCACATAGAACTACATGGAGTCTGAAATGTAGTGCAACGCTTGGTACTAAGTTCACTCTTTGGGTGACCATCGGGGTCAATTTGACTCCACATTCTACATCTTTTTTAATTAGATTTGATGTGGTTTGTGGACATGTGCAACTAGACAATATTTTTTGTAGGTTACAGGTATAATCAATGACAGGAGAGACAAATCCAGAGTGAAAAACAAAGGATCAACAATGAAGCTCCTCCTACACTAGAAAATATCAGAACCTGAGCACCTGGCTGGACACTAGCACCCAGATCAGTCACTAGCACCTGGGTGCTCTTGTCCTCCTATGGGCACTTCTGTCCTACACATTTCTATGAGTCCCAGAACCTCTAGTGAGCCTTGACGACACTAATTCCAGCTTGTTTCATATTCTCTTACCTAGACCACTTCCAGATCACTGTGAAATCAAGCTAAGTCATCTATCTCTCTCATTTTCTTAGGGTTTCATATTATTTGCTTGTTTATTGCTCATCTTATTTATATTTTATCATTTATATCATTATTATAATAAGTTACTCTGAAATAAGATTTAATTCAATTTATATTAAATCATTTGGTGAACCCTACGCTCATAGTTGATCAAATTTTCTTACCAATGCCCATACTAATCCATTAATTTTGCATGGCCCCTAAAGTTCAATCCTTTAATTACTTCAAATTTACCCACCATATAATTTCTACCCTCTTAGACTAATATTACCTTTCGCAAATAAACACACCCATAGTTGTGATCCTATAAAACATACATGGACCTCAAAAAAATTTCATTTCTTAAAGACAAGATGAAAATCAATATCAATCCTACTTGAATATCCATACCAAAGTTTATTTCTCATCAAGATTCTAGAACTAAACATAATCCACATGCTCTACTTCCTTTCACCAAACCAATTGGGCTAAATATGATCTAATCCTTCAAATGTCAATGAGTTTCATCAACCAAAACACTTATTCTCTATCAAGTCACAAGGTATTTCTACCTATAACTTTCATACAACCTTGCATAACAAAGGTATTGGATATAAATCTACCCAATCATCACCTCCTCTTTTCTACCATTACCAATTCCAATCAGCCATTGGTTCATAAAAATATATTTACCCCGTCTCCTCCTTTATTTTTTCCTCTACTGCGTTACAATTCCAATGATAACCACCTTTTAAAAATACTTAACCAACCCTATCCTAATTTTCTCTATGAATTACAACAAATAAGCAACTTCACCAACTAATTCCTCATGATATCTAACCTCTTTAAAATCCTTTGTGCAAACCCAAAATCCAACCCTAGTCTTACTCTTGCTTCTACCATTCATTGTGACAACAATATACTTTCTTATGATACACTAGCCTTCATCACCATCTCTCAATATATCAAATCTCCATCATGGCACAGTTGGGGGGCATTCACACTTTATTCCCCCTTCCAAATCACCGGTTGTCTCTAGTACTACACTTCATACTCTGTGCTTCATGTCTAATTTTTCTTTTATAACTATCACTGGTACACACATTTTACCATGACCCAATGACACTCTAGTGCTATGGTTCAAACTCATACTATTGAGGACACACTTCATCCATGAACCTACTTGGACTATTATTACACTTCATTGCAAATACTTCTTATATTTCTAACATATCTACTATCTCTTTCTGCACTTCTACAAATTTTAGTTGTTCTTTCATCTAATATTTCCACAATTTCGTTGGTTCATGTAATATTTTCTAGCTTACTTCACTACCCGATAAGAGAATTGCCTTGTTGTTATGGTTCATACTTGACTATCTATACACTTCTTAAATGAACCTCACATTACAATTTTATGCTTATGCTTCATGATACATATTTCCTAGAATAAACTCTCATGTAATACATTCATTTCCCAATGACGCACTCTTGTTTAATAGTTCATTCCTGATTGTTGAGGGAGAATTTATAAATGAACCTCATCTCATATACATCCATGCTGGGGGGATACATGGCTCCTCCTATCTTCACATCTTACATATCACACAACCATCACATCATTGCATAAAACATTTACACATCTTGGTTGCATTTACTCTTGTTAGCTTATGTTACTTACATGTTCTACTTTGTTTCATATGATAGTCAGATTCTTATTATGTCATTATGTTTTTCTATATATACATGCACATTCACTTTGTATCCTGAGGTGAATGCAGGTTTTACAGATTCTTACATGATGCAAGATGCTTGACTTAACTCTTTACCAGTCCCACTTGAGGAATCCTAGGGAGAAATCTACCTTTACTACTCTCATACACTACACATGACATGTATTGTCACATTATTTACTTACTTTTTGTTACTGTCACTTTATTTTATCAATTATATACACACTTTGACATACTATTTATCTTTCTAACATGCTAACAGGTGTTTCATGTGTAACATTTTCCTTGCAGGATTACAATACAACCATGGCTATCTATCACTCTTTTTTCCTATTGCTTGTTATTGTTTATGGGCTATGCCTTATGTCTTATTTGATCATTTTTTTGTTTTGATACAACTTTGAATTTGATTGTCTTGTGACATTGTGAGTGATGTCCCATGTATGAAACCCAATTTTTGTGGTCCATATTGTCTTCCTATTTGCTTGTTACATTGTCCTTCTATTGCATGCTAGCTATTTCTTACACTAACACTTGTTTACTAGCCTATTTTGTTTGCATGTTCCTTGGTTTCTACCAAGCACATCCCCTACCCCTGTAAGTATCCACTTTAAATATGCATATCAGTATCAGGTCCTCTCCTTTGGACCACATTCTCCTACATTTGTCACATGCACCTGAAAATGAGGGGGCATCTATTGGGTGAATAAATCACCCCTACAACAGCTGAGCTGGATAGTACAACGTAGCACACATACATAATTGGCACATTGAACAATTACAGAATGGTTCCAAAATCATACTTGGACCAAAACATACAGAGTCAGACACTAGTGCCCATATTCCTGACATAGTAGATGGTGGGCACTTGTGTCCCCCCCTGTATTCTTGTGTCTGGGGAAAAAAATATTCAATTTCTAGTTCAACACTAATTCCACATGGTTTAAATCAGTTCTCCATAGCAGGCACTTGCCTCTAGTTACATAATTGCAATCTATCATAATTTAGTTACAAAGTTAAAAATCAGGAACAAATGAACATCTGTTTAAGTGGTGCTTATTTGGTTAAACATCAAAGGATTCAAAAACATCTAGAGTGGTCATCTCCCCAACACTCTTCATCTTGGGATGACATCCTCCCAAAAAACACTCTTCTCTTGGCGTGAAGATCGCCCAAAAAAACTCATCTTAGCATGAGATCACCCAAAAAACTTCTCTTGTGTGAGATCCCAAAAACCTCACTCTTGGACATGATGATCATGCCAAAAAAATGCCACCCAAAAAACATCTCCAAAACAACAAGAAAATTTCTATCTTTTACTCTCTTATACATTAGGTGCACACTTTCCTTTTACTTTTACTAACTTTTCTTACTTATACATTTACTTTGATTTTTCATATACAAACTTTGACTAACCTCTTCTCTTCTTTCATAGGTATGTCCTTAATACACAACAAGAAGCAGCTCACATCATCAAGCAAAATCTCTAAAACACACTACTACACATATGCTTCACCCTAGGTCTACTTCCCTTTCCTAGTCTCCATGCTTCACATTATGATCTTTCATACTTCACTTGTCCACTCGGCACTATGGTATCACTTACTCTTCTCTTGATCACAAGGTACATCTTCTATCTACTTTATGTTATTGAGTATTCACTCAACAACATAAAGTGGGGGAAAATGTAGACACAAAATCTATGCACTTGGGTACATTTCTAGGTCCTAGAGCATACTAATATATACATGATTCCTAAGCAAGAAAACTAGTAGTTGACAATGTATTTTGAGTCTTATATTTTTATTGACCTTACACACCCTATAACCATGTCGGTATTTAACTGATTTATATTTTATGGCCTCATACACTAGCACCCAATTAGGACATAAGCACACAAGGTGCTCCTGTCCCTTTTGGGAACTCTTGACCCTCTCTATCCTTTTCTCACTCTTTTGGGTCTCTTTTACTTCTTGGCATCTTTTACACTTTTGGTTGGCCTTCAGTTGTCAATTACAAAATTCAAACAAGGGAATCATATATATACATAATAGTTATAGCTCTCAAATAAGGGGCTAAGCAACTAGCATTATATACTATCACCTAAGCTTGCATCAAAAGGAACAAAGAGCATTTCAAAGGCATCCATCTAGCACATCCATACAAGGGACAAGGGTTTCATCACTCTGCATACACAACATAGGAGGGGAAGTTCATTTTATTCCATCTCACACATTCTATACATTTTCTATATTCTAGATCTAGCCTGTCTATCATTGTACAACTTGTTAAGGGAACCTAGGGCATCATTACACACAATTCACACAAAACTACATGGAGTTATGAAATGTAGTGCAATGCTCAGTCTAAGTTCACTCTTCAGGATGACCGTCAGGGTCAATCTGACTCCACATTGCATACATTTTTTTATTATCTTTGATGTGGTTTGTGGACATGTGCAACTAGGTAGATCTATTTTATATTGTAGGTTATAGGTATACTCAATGATATATGAATGAATCCAAAGTGACAAAAAAATATCATCAATGAAGCTCCTCCTGCATAGAAGAGATCAATATTGAGCATCTATAGACACTAGTGCCTAGATTAGACACTAGCACCCATGTGCTCCTTTTCTCCCGTGGGCACTCCTGTCCGACACATTATGAGTTTCATAACCTCCAGTGAGAATTGACGATGTTATCTCTAGTCTTTTTTAGCTATTCCCCTTCCCAGATCACTCAAAAATCAACTTAGTCATCTATCTCTCTCATTTTCTTAGGGCTTCATATCATTGCTATGTTTTTTTGATTGTCCATTTACTATATTTTATCACTTGTATATCATTAGTTACAATATTTAATGTGAAATATAGATTTAATTTAATTTATATAAGGGTTACATTTTGTAAATATTTTAGGATCAATTTATCTCCTAATAATAAACCTCCCCATCAAGAGGAGGGATTGTTGTCCCCTAAACTGTTGAATTCTTTCTCACCTGCATATTTTTCAGCCAATAGTTTTTTGGTGCCCACTATGGGGTTCATTTTACTTTTGATTAATGCTCACTAGATATGATGATTCACCAAATTTAGGTAGCAAAGGGTTTCAAAGAAATTCTAAAATTGTTTAAGCGTAGATACACTAGAGCTAACAGAGCACAAGTATTTGAAGATCATACTTACAGTTCAAGCAACAACATTCTTAAGGTTATCTCCAAAAAATAAAGGAAAAGGAAAAAGGTTTGTGAGCTCACCACCCACTGAAAGGAAATCTAGACAACCATCTCAAGAAAGTGTAATTGAATCCTTGGTCTTGTCAAGAACCACTCTTCCTATAAAAAATATCTTTCCTAGAATGGTTTCTCTAGTAGTTCCATGAGGGAAGAATATTTGGCCCTTTTCTCTAGCCCAACCTCTCCATGACTTACCCAAAAGGAGTCAAAAAAATTGCCAAAAATTGGAGTAGATGGTAAAGTCACCTTGATGAAAATTTGGCAACATTTTATGTTTCTTGTAGGGTTCTTGGGGTTTCTCATGAGGATTTTTTAGTCAGGATTTTGTCAAAATTTTGTAAGAAAATACCAAAAATGGGTTTTACCATCTGTCTCACAACAGTATTACTAATTGGAATACCATGAAGATTAAGTTTGAAGCAAGGTTCAAGCTGGCAGAATACTCTCATGATATCTTGGCTCATATTTCTCAATTAAAGGAGTCGTATGAACCCATGAGGGAGTTCGTAGAAAATTTCAATAGGATTTTACATAAAATTCCAACTGTTGCTTGACCAACTGCACAAAACTTCAAGTTCTTCATAAATTCCTAGCTCCCTGAAGTAAGTTTCACATTATGAAGAGCTATATTACCCAATCTTATGGATGATCAGAAATTAGTTATAAGTGTAGAGGATTATCTTATTATATCTAGAAAATTGAAATTAGATCCCACCAAAGCCAAAGATTCAACCTCAGGGTCAACTAATTTTGATTAGTTAGTTCAAAAATTGTCCAATGCCCTGATTTCTCTCCAAAACAAATTCTCATAATACCCCATACAAAGAAATTCCTAGGAAGAATTTTCCACCTATGAATCGTTTACCTATAGCCCAACCTAAAATATCCATTGAAGCTCGTCCTGTAAAAGCTCCAGAAAATGCATCTTGTGAATTTCAAGAAGTAGATGGTGAATTAATTACAGAAGAAGTTAAATAGGTTTAGTAGGAAGAGACTAAATAAACTAATAAGACCATTAAAGATTCACAAATTGGATTTTTTAATTATGAATCATAAGAGGATGGTTATGAGGAAACAGTGGCAGATATGAACAATAAATCCTATGCAGTTATTTCTAGGGCACAATTAAGCAAAAAAAAAATTGTTTAGTCGGAAAAAAAAAAAAAGAAATCAAAAGAAGTTCCATGATTCATACATATGGTTGTAAAGTAGAGGATATTCTGTACCTACAGCTAAATGATTTAATATAAATGGATTTAAATATTACATTTCAGAGTAACTATTGTAATGAATTATTTATAAATGCTAAATATTATAAGACGTAAGCAAACAAACATATAAGAAACCATGAGAAAAATCAAGAGAGGAGGAGATAGCTTATCAGAGGATGTGTGATGTGGGAAAGTGAACTATTTAGAAGAAGAGTGTACAAGAGGCTCAAAGACTCTGAAAGCTTCAACCTGAGAGAGGACAGGAGAACTTGGTATAGTGTCTGGATCTGGGAATTAGTGTCTAGTAAGATTTTACGGAACTGGTGATCTTAGGGTCAGATGGTGTTTGATCTCATTTTCTATTTTTTGGTATGGAATCATTTTCGAATCTTTGAATTTACCTATAACCTGCAAGAAAGGATTTCACATACACATACCCATAAAGCACATCAAACCTAAAAAGTAAATTGAAAAATGGGGAGTCAAACTGACCCTGGCGATCACCCAAAGAGTGAACTTACAACCACGTATTACACTACATCTCAGAACCATAAGCTATTGTGCCATTGTAATGATGCCCTCCTTGTGCAAGTTACACAAATGATAGCGGGTTAGATCTAGAATATATATAGAGAGAGATCTCGATATATAGAGAGATCTAGATGATGAGAGCACATACCAACCTAACTAACAGCAACCAAGCACCCCTAACCTGGACTGAAGATGTATAGAATGTGTGGGATGAAAAAGAATAAACTTCCCCTCCTATGTTGTTTATGTAGAAGATGCAACCCTTGTCCCTTGAATGAGTGTGCTAGATGGATGCTTGTAAGTGTTTTTTTCCTTTGGATGCAAATGATAGTATGTAATTTAGTGTTTTGTCCTTTATTTTGAAAGCATAATTGTGTATTTTATATGATTCCCTTGTTAGAATCACAATTACTGAAAGGGACCCAAAGTAGTAAAAATATGAATAGTGAAAGAGGTCTATGTAAAGAATTATGATTTCCCAATAGGATAGGAACACCTTGTTAGTCCCAACTGAGAAGACCAAGAATATAAACTCAAATTCTGGGAAAGTGTAAAATTTTTAAAGCCAATACAAGTGCAAAAGACAAAGCGAAAGCTTGAAGGGATTTATCAATTAATAGTTTTATTTCTTGGAATAATTTAAATGCTAGGATCTAAGACCTAGAAATTTACCCCATGTATTTTTTGTCTAACTAAAGAAGTAAGTACTTCTGTTTCTCCAACTCCATGTATCTAAAGTTTCTACAACTCTGAAACCAAATAAAACTAAGGCTCACTATTATTTCTAATCTTGAGGCCTCTACTTCAAGATCTTTTCAATATAATTGATCATATTAAGAAAACTAAAGTCCAAATTTCTAAAGCAGATACTATCAAACTCATCCTGAATCCTTTACTCAAGTTTCTAAATTTGTTAATGCCAAGTCATCCCAATGTACTTCCTCTTCCAAAGGCATTTTACCTACACCTAAAGCCCCATCTCCACCAAAATTTGTTGGCTTCCACTCCCTCCACATCAAGGAAAATTGATCCTTTCTATGTAACATTGTCGATAACAAAACACAAATTAAGTAATTATATCATTGATTATGGCACATCTGATAATGTTATGCCCACACAAGTGGCTCATGCACTTGGATTCAATAGTACTTACCCAAGATTTTCTCATGTTATTCCATGGAAACTAAAGAAGTTCCTCTAGTAGGATGGATAAATATGCCATGTTGCATTTACATACTTTTCCAGAAAAATGAGTCTAAACTACCATCCTAGTAGTTGATATTCCTAGATTCTTATGGAATCTTATGAGTAGAACCTTTTGTTGAGATATGGGAAGGGAAATTCAAATGGATTGGTCTTATGCTTTGATTCCATTAAAAGGAGAAATGAAGAAACTACTAACTGAAAGATAAGACAAATATATTGTTCAGAAAATGGATGACCTATAGAAGAAGTTTTGTATCAAGATCTTGGTCATGGAAATTATATGATTATGTCTGATTCATGGGATTGAATTCCCCAAAGGTCATTCAAGATGATTCAAATGCCATTTTTATTCTTGATTTTGATGGTATTTTTTCTTCTATTGGTTCAAGAGCAAGGGGTAGTGCTCATCTCACCTTTTGGTAAAACACATCCATTCTCATATAAACTATAATTCTCAAATACCAACAACACAACTAAGTATGAAGCTCTTCTTCTTGGTTTGATATAATAAAAGAAATGGGAATCAAGAATATTTGAGCACAAGGTGATGTTAAACTCATAGTGAATTAGGTTTCAAGGATTTTTTTCAAGTTAAAAATGAAAGGTTAAAACATTACAGGAATAAGGTATGGGACTCAATTGAATTTTTTGAAGCTTTTTCAATCAATGTTGTATCAAGAGAGAGTAATTCAAGAGAAGATGCCTTGGAAGTCTCAAGGATCTTTATTAGTGCCTCATCTATATTTTGATCAAGACAAATATACTATCAAAATTATCTTCAGGCCTAGTGTACCTGAAAATGTAGAGAACTGACAAGTTTTCAACGATGATCAACACCTCATTTCCTTTCTTGAGTTAAAAGACAACTTCAACCAATTGTAATTTGAAGGAAGTGAAGTCGGATATAGGGAGTCACTTTCATCCAAAGTTGAAGAGGGGATTGAATGTGAAGATGATCATGATGGTTGTATTAAATTGAAGGGAAATAAAATACCAAAAGGATTGGTCAGTTTGGAAGATCTTTTTGACAAACATGATCATTTTATAAAAAGTAAGGAACTTGAGGACACTAACCAATCATCTGAGTGTGTCAAGATAAATTTGGGAACTGATGAAAATCCCAAATTTTTCAACATTGGTAAGAGTTGCTCTGTTGAAGAGAAGAATAAATTTTTGAAATTTTTGAAGAGTTATGTTGATGTGTTGGCATATTCCTATGAAGATTTGAAAACTTTCAAGCCATGAGAAATGCAACACTATATTCCTCTGAAAGCTGGTATTCAACCTTTCAAACAAAAGCAAAGACAATACAATCCTAAAATTTTTGGGAAAATTTATCAAGAAATTCAAAAGATGTTAATGCTAGAACCATTTTCCCATTCATCATTCCATTTCGATTGCAAACATTATGCCAGTGAGAAATAAAAATGGAAAAATAAGGATTTGTGTTGATTTTCACAATATGAATCAATCCTATATGAAAGATAATTACCCTCTTCCCATCATGGATCATATTCTACAAGTATTAACTGGGTCATAAATGTTATTCATGCTTGAGGGCTTCTCAGGCTATAACCAGATTGAGGTTGTTGTTCAAGATCAACATAAAACAACCTTTACCACTCCATGGGGGAATTTTGCTTTAAAGAGAATTCCTTTTGGAATCATTAATACCGAGGCTACATTTTAGAGAGCAATGGATCTAGTCTTCGGATATTTAAAAATAATTGTATTGTTGCCTATCTTGATGACCTCACAGTATTTTCAAAATCCAAGAATGATCATTTTCACACATCTTAAACTTGTTTTACAAAGATGTAGAGATCATGGTATATATCTCAATCCTAAAAAATCTATGTTCAAGGTAATGGAAGGTAAAATCCTTGGTCACATTGTTTCAAAATATGGGATCAAGATTGACCGGATAGAGTGCAAAATTCAAAAAATCTCTATTCTAACAAGGAAAAAATTCGTTCACTCCTTTGGTAAAATTGATTTTCTCAGGAGATTTATTTTAGACTTTGATGAATTGACCCAACATATTGCTGAAATGATGAAAGGGAAAAATCATTCCATTGGAATTCAGAAGGAAAGAAAGCTTTTGGTATGATCAAGGAAGCCATTGCAAAAAATCATGTTCTTGTTTTCCAGAAACTTTGACAAGGATTTCATTATCTTATGCATCTGAAGCACACTCTTTCTGTAATTCTAGTCCAGAAATATAATGAGGGAATTGAAACACCCATTTCTTTCATGAGTTATGGTTTGAAGCCACACGAGCTTAAGTATTCATACCTTTGTTGATTGTCAAAACACAATTTCCTTTGTAACTCACACTCCATATTTTCAAAGCAGTAAAACAATTTAGGTTTTATATTCTTAACTCTCACTCCATCATTTGGTGTGAGGTAGGAGCCTATGTTAGTTGATAAGAGAAGGTGAAAGCAAGGATTCAAGTGACAACTAAGGGAATTCTAATTGTTTTGTTTTTCAGCACTACAAATGAATGTTATTCCAACATTTATCATTTTCTAAGAGAGGAAACTTGATTGCTAAAGTGCAATAATACATAAAACCAACCAAGCTTGGTGATTTTCCAGGTCTATGCCAGTTGATCATATTCAAGTGATAAACAAACCTGAAAGAATGCCAATTGTTTTGTTTGTCAACACTACGAATGAAATATCAAGTCAAACTCACATAATGATGAGGTCAAACTAGGTATTGTGGGATAACTCTCTTTTCCGGAAAGGAATTGATGGTTTTTTTATGAGATGTGTGGATAAAGAACAAAAAAGAGGTTGTTGAAGGCTTATCATGATCAAGCCTATGGTGGATATTTTCTTCTCCTACAACTGCTTACAAGTTCCTCGATGGAGGTTACTATTAGCCAACTCTTTTCAAATATGCATCCAAATGGGTTTCTAAGTGTGAGGCTTGTCAAACATTTGAAGGAAGGCCCAAATTGGAAACTTTACCACTGAAATATGTTGTCATTGAAGATCCATTTCAGAAATGGGGACTAGAATTCATTTGTGCTCTTAATCCAAATTCTATTGTTGGACATACCCACATTCTGACATGCAACAAATTATTTCACAAATTGCGTAGAAACAAATCCCGTGAAAAGAATAACTTCCGAAGTAATCTACAATTTCATCAAGGAGAACATCTTAGTTCAATTTGGAGTGCCTCATAATATTTTCACATACAATGCTCCAAATTTATCATCTTACAAACTAATTGACTTCTACTACGGGTACGGAATTTCACTTTCTCATTCTTTTGATTATTACCACAAGGAAACGAGAAAGCCGAGTCAACTAATAATAACTTAATGACTATAGTGAGGAAGTTGGTTGATGAATCATAGAGGAATTGGTACAAGAACTTATATGATGCATTATGGGTTGATCGTATAACACCCAAAAGAGAAATTGGTATGTCTCCTTTTTAGTTGGCATATGGAATGGATGTTGAGTTAACAATAACACTTGAATTTTTTACCTTGAAACTTACCTAAATAATTGAAAATGGTCAATTCAAGGATGCATTTGAGAAAATAATCATGTATTTACAAAAGCTTGAGGAAGAATGATTCCTTATGGTGGATTAGATCTCATCTCATTAGCACAAAGTCAAGGAAATTTTTGACAAGAAGGCCAGGTCTTGTGAGTTTCAAGTTGGAGATCTAGTCTTTCTTTGGGAGAAATAAAGAGAACCTCATGGAAGCCATGGTAAGTTTGATTTTCTCTGGCTTAATCCTTTCTAGATCTGACACTTCTATGTGAAAATACATATTACCTCACTTATATGGATGGGACTCCCCTCCCATTACCATATAGTGGGAAATATCTCAAATTGTATAAGTGTTGAGTGGGTGTCCTTCCCTTGTACATAAGTTTTTTTGTTAGTATTGATTTGGTTTCATTATTTTGTTGTCTTTGTGTGTTCTACCTTTCCCTTTTCTGGTTCTCTTTTGTCTCCATATTTTGTCTTGTTCCCAATGGATTAAGTCATTGGTCCAATAAACCTGAGATCCTAGAGTTTGAAACTATGTCTTGTTTGTACTTTGTTCAATCCAAGTCATGTCCCAAGAAAGAGCCAGTTGTTGTCATGAATCAGTAAAAATTCAAAACTTCTTGAGTCATGGAAAAATCCTTCATATTTTTTCCATTCTTCCCCTCTTAATGAGTCCCTTTGAAAATGGAGTTAGTCATTTTTGGGAAAATTTGGGTTCAAATCAGCAAATTATTTAAGGAACAAGTGGAATAGTTCCCTTATTCCACTTATTCCTCATTTTTACCTAAAGTCCATAGACTTCATTCAATTGGAATCAATGAAATCAGTTAATTGGAAAGTATTGGAACAATTGTATGGTTCATATGTTGTTCTTTGCATTCTTGAATTAACCAATCCCTTAAACACAAAGTAATGCAATCGGTGAAGTCGGTGTTTCTGTGGGAACCTTTGAACAATTATGTATGTTCCATATGTTCCCCAACCACCTAACATACCTGAATCCTTAAAAAATGATAAAATCAAATTGGAAAACTCAGTTTTCACTAAGTGGAACAATTATTACATTCCACGAGTTCCCCAATTCCCACAATCATCAATCCTTGGTCAAAATAAATAATTAGGCTTAGTCGACACATGAGAAATAATGGAATGGTTCCTTCAGTTCCATGAGTTCCCCGATAACCCGCATTCACTATCCTTAAAGCCATTAAATTGGTAAATCAACTTGAATGACACTCCTTGAACATTTCCTTTTCTTCCTCCTAATTTATGATTCACCAATTTAAGGTAAGTTTGGGGTATTTAATGAGGACTTATAAATAGAAATTTCTCGCATCCATTCCCATCCATTTCACACCATTGCATTTGAACTTTGAGTTTACCCTGTCATTGTCACTCACCCCCAACCATTTTCCCATCAGAATACTTTTCATTTCCAACCATTTTCAAAAATTTCAAGTGCATTTAGACCATGGAGAAGGCACCTCTTCCTCATCCAATAAGTAAGTTTTTTCACCATTGTTTACCCTTGTTTCACATTTTTTCTTGTTGTGGTGCCCTCCTACCCTTGGTTTTTCCCAATTTCCCTTGGAAGAACATTTTTATCCTATCAGTGCCCTAATCCAACCAAAATGAAGTTCCAATACATGGGTTATGAACCAATTTCTTCCCTAGAAATTTTGTACTAGAAATTGGAGATAATGATGTCAAACACATGGATTTGCTAGAATTTTGGACAAGAATGAGAGACAAAAATCCAACTCCATTGGCCCAAAGGATTCTTTGCAGTTACCTAGCCCATGCTGGAGGTTTTTCTACCTCAATTCAATGTACTGACACTGTATTAGCATGTGCAACCTGTTTTGACCCCCAAACCAAAAAATTGAGATATCCTCAAGGCCAACTCATAGCTTAGCTAGATGCCCATCATATCAATTTATCCCTTGGTATCCCCACTTTTGAAAATTCCAAAGTCTTGACTCTAGATGAAGCCCAAAAAGAGTTTGATTTGACCCCAAACAAGTACAATATAATGATTGTAAAGTCTTGGTTGAAGACAAATAAGAAAGGACCCTCAAAATATTCCAAATACTTTTTATAGAAGTGACTTCATTAAAGAATTACCTGACATCATAACCCTTCTAGACAAAAGTGATGGGCCTTCCTTCTACCAAGGAATTTCATGATTGGATGTGCATTTTCATCAATCTTAATTTGTGAAGGAAAGAAAACTCTTGAATTGGGGAGAGATAATTTGTGAAAATCTAACTCAAAAACTAATTCAGGTCCACCAAACCAAATCCTTCCATATGACTTTATATTTTATTTACACTATTGTTGGGTACAGAATATGGATTGGCTTATTAAGCCAAGGTGGTAGGAATAATCTCCCAATCTATGAGTTTTATACCAATTAACCTTTCAACAACAAAAATCCATTATAGGAGGGTTAATGATTCCTTCACTATGTTCCTAGTCAGATTGCTTGAAGGATGTGTTACCAAAAAAATTCTCAGGAAGCCAAATAACTGATAGCGGTATATGGAAGCATGTTCATTTAATTTCAAAATTTTCATACATCAGAATAACAGGATTTGAAGGAATTCCATACAAGATTCCCATTTATTGCAATGATAAGATTATTCTCATTGAACTCTACAGGTAGCTAGATATTCTCCATAGAACTTGTAGGGATAAGAAAGTTCTGGTATTTAATTCCCAATATCCCTAGGAAACTATACTTGCAAGTCTGTCTATTAATGCACAAAATATTGAGAGAACTATTTCTCCTTTCCATATGCATCATCAATTTCAGAAAAGAGCATCATTTGAAAAAAATAACTTCATCAACAATAATATTTGTCTTTCATACCTTCATGTACCCACAATAGAATATTATTGGGAAGATTGTGATGATGAGTTTGAAGTAAGGAAAAGGATGTATGGGATGACTCTCCAGGAAATTCAAGATTTTTATATAAAGTACCAAAGGGAATAATTGAAGATAATTTGAATTGTTTGAACTTGAATTTGTTAACTCTATCCAATATTCTCCTCTTCCACCCATTGATTGGTCACAGAAAGAAAAAAATAATCTTGATGATCTTACTGCTCTTGTACTCTCAAGAACCAAGAAATGGTTCACCAAGAAATCGGCAGAATTCAAGGCTCCTCAACAGGTAGTCTCTCCTTAGAAAACTTCTTCCCCTACTCCAATAGAATCCGGTACAAAAGTATATGCACGGACCTCAAGGGATGAATTGATAAATAAAGTGATAAAAAAGATGATATTCAACAAGAGGAAGAAAATGAAGAAGAGGTTGAATTAAAGAATAAGATGAAAGAGTGAAATGGAAGGAGATAAGAAGAAGAAGAGAAGGAAAGTGATGAAAATGAAGAAGAAGAGGAAGACATTGTTAAAGTTTCAGCTCAATATTTGGGGAAAGTAAGTGCTTCCAGACCCAAATTTAATATAAGAATACCCTCTCCTTCTCCTCCTACAACTAATTATTAGTAGGTCTACACATCACAATCTTCTCTTCCTCCCCTGGCACTTGGAATGACATTTTTAGGTACATCTTGGGGCAAGATTTCAAATACTTCATTCTCTTGGGTCCAACCAATGATTGAAAGTAAGAAGAGGAAAATCAATAAAAATTTGAGGTTCCTAATTATGATGTTGTGGTTGTACTTCTTGGTACTTCTCACTCCTGCCAAGAAAGCTAAAATAACTTCCTTCCTAGTTACTTCAATACTTTAGGCTAGCAGTTCATTAAAATGTATTAGACCCACAGTTGATAAGAGTGAACATGAAGATTTCTACAATTGATTTGAGCTGATAAGGATTTATTTGGGGGAATCTACTCCTGAGGGGGATGCCCATAACCTAAAGGAAACAATATTCAAGGTTATTGAGAGAGCGGAGAAAGGAAAAAAAATTCAAGAACAACTAGAGGAACAAGTGTAGACCCTCTCCACTTATATAAAATATTTCCTCTCTTTCGATACTACTCCTTTAGATCCCACTCCCTTGGATTCTCTCCCAACCTCTGCTACAACAACTAATAGTGATATGAAGGTAGTAAAAAGACATATAATCTAAGGGAAAGTTGTTGAAGCATTGGTGGAAAAGATACTCATGATTGGTGTTTAATTCATTAATGAGGGATGTAAGACCTATGATAATATCATTACTGTATAGAAAATAATAAGCTCAGGAATTGAGAGTATTAAGAAAGTGTAGACACAAAATCATGCACATTCCCAACCTTATGTTGTTTATATCCATGGATCTTAAGTAAGAAAAGTTTTAACTGGTGATATAATCCTTTTTTCCATCCACATGTTTTGATTGTTTTTATCATCTTGCTCTCTCACATTTGTCATTTTGTACCCAGTTTTGGTGAGGTCACACGGATCCTTGTTTGTCAAATTTTTCACATATGTTGTCATTTATCTTAGGATACTATCACCCTTTCTGAACACTAGCACCCAGGTGCCTATGTCCATTTTGGGCACTCATGTCATGTTTATTTATTTTTTACTTATTTTGACATTTTTGGTTAGCCTTTCTAGTTTTCTTATCATTATCCCAAGATCATAGTCAAACTTTTAGGTCACTAGAGTCAAAATTCAAACAAGATATCCATATATATACACAACAAACACTCTATTATTCTAGCTGAAAATTCTAAGCGTCAATCACATCTACACCCTATCACTATCATCAAAGGGACTATATACACTACATAGGAAGGGGAAGTTCTCAATTACATATCACACATTTTTATCATATCTAGCTACAAGCCCACTATCTTGGCATCATTGGTGCGAGGGAAACCTAAGGACACTATTTCACACAAGTAAAAAGAACAACATGGAGTCTGGAATGTAGTGCATCGATTAGTTATAAGTTCACTCATCAGGTGACCGTCTGGGGTCAGTATGACTTCACATATTGCATTTTTCATTCTAATTTTATGTGTTTGTGAGCTTGTGCAGGTAGATAGGGTTTATGGTTTATAGGTTATAGGTGCCCTCGATGATCACAGAGAGAATATCAGGTGATTGACAGAAAGTGGTAGTGAAACCCTAACAACACAAAAGAAATCAAATTCTGAGCTTTTGCACAGTCACCAATGCCTAGGAAAAATTACCAGTGAAACCTAGGTGCCTTGGTCCAGCACCAAGTGCCCATGCCCAATGTCATTCTCAGGTTCCAAATTTTACAGAGGGTAGTTGCGATACTGTTTCAATCTTGATCAACACTTTACACTGCCTAGATCAATTCTAGATTGTGTAAGATTCAACTAAGTCACATATCTATCATATTTACTTATAGTATTACATTTCTTGAGTGCTTTAACATCTATATATTTATTGTGCTCTATCATATCAGTTACTCAGCAATTATATTTAATTATATTTTCATTAAATCAGAAAGAGACCAATATTTAGGTTGATGTAATTCAAGATCTTCACATGTGTAGACACAAAATCACACACTTTGGGTAATTATTTAGTCATGATTACATAATATTATTCATATGATTCCTAAGTGAGAAAAGTACTAATCAACCACATCTTTGGCCACCTTTCTTTAATTTTTTGTTGCTACTTTCAGATCTTACACCTTACTTGCTCAAGTTTTCCTTTTTAGTCTTTGGCATTTATCATCCTAGACACCAACACCCAGCCAGGATGCCAGTGCCAGGACCCTCGTCCCCTCTTGAGGTGCCCCTGTCCTCTTTGTACTTTAATCACACTTTTTGGGTCCTTTCTAGTCGTTTGAGCATCTTATATTTTTGGTAGTCAACCTTTTTGGGGTTAATTACAAAATTCAAGCAAGGGAATCATATAAATATAAAGTTATGTGATCATAATAAGGGACCAAGCACTAAGCATTAGCTATCACCACCTAAGGTTGCATCCATCAAAGGCATCTAAGAGCTCCATTGCATCCATCTAGCTCCATCACAAGGGACACAAGGGATGGTTTTCTGCATACACTTCATAGGAGGGAAGTTCATTCTATTCCATGCACACATTATTTACATTTTATATCTAGCTACTTTTCTCGCTATCCAAGTGTGACTGACACAAGAGAAACCTAGGGAATAATTCCCCACACACACAGAACTACATTGGGTCTGAGATGTAGTGCATGACTTAGTCATAAGTTCACCATTCTGACAACTAAGGAAAATCTAACCCCTCATTCTGCATCTTTATTTTTTAGGATTTGATGTCTATTTGAGGGTTTTGCAGGTTCATTTTTCATTACAGGTTTCAGCGACCTCAACGATCTTGGTGTGACCTTGGAGTGACCAAAAAGGTGGTGAACATCTTGTGACACCTCATAAAGATTCCAAGTTTCTGACCTATTTGTAGACCCAGGCACCCTATTCAATATCCTAGGTGCCCGTGGGTGCTAGCCTGTCCCTCTTTAGATCTAGTCCATTTCTAAAGATCTACATTTTGATAGGTCTTGTGTGATGCTTCTCCATTTTCCTCATTATTTCACTTTGTACATTCTCCAGAATTTTCACGAATCAACTAAGCCTTTTATACCCTCTCTTTTCAATTAGGGTTTCATTATTTATTTGCTTAGTTTACCTTGGGTAATTTTATACTTAATTCCATTATTTATTTACTGTCTACTATAACATTCAGATTAGGTATAATATTTCATATTTTGCATAATCATTTTGGTGAACTTGAATCGATCTACATGCTATTAGGATCTTTATTGTTTATCTTATCATGATTATTGCAATTAATTGAATTCTTGCTCATCAATCCTGAATTATGACATAGAATCCAAAATCTCCTGACTACTACTTGCATTCCTACTGATATGCATACGTTAGATTTAATATATCACTCATTCAATTCAATGCATTTTCCCACATATATTACTTTCTCGTCTATAATCCTCATGTTGAACTTTCTATTTTTGACAATGATCCACCTTTGCATATCATGATTTTCATTTACTAATATGGGTATCAAGTGTACTTTAATCGATAATGGATCTGAACTCAATCTATGTCCTTCATTCATTCCTCAAAAAGATATTTCTTTGTGCTGCTAATGTTAACCCATAATCTCTTTCCCTTCATGCATATGATGGTTTTGTTCATTGATGCGTAGGTCACATTAATTTTCCTATCACTGATGGGGCCAAAAACTCTCAACATAATATTCTTTGTCATTGAATTTCCCGTTTCATATAATCTTTACTTGGTAGGCCATGGCTTCATTGCCATGCTACCATTCCCTCTATGGTGCATCATTTTGTCAAATTCCTACATGAGGGTGTCAAATGAGTCATTGTTCTTCGCGACCATCATCCATGCAAATATTCATGACTATGATCCAAATACACACACTTGCCTATTCTAAGAACTAATACTAATGATGAGGCAACCCATAGATGAGCTACAAACATTTACCACCACTTGAAGGTGTCGTTTGCATGATATATTCGGTCCCAACTACATCTCTACCTTCCCCTGTTAGTCTACTGCTATGGTTCATTCTATCAAGGCATCTATATCCCTACATCATATTTCATAGAAACCTTTCATACCTTCTCAAAATCCACAATTGAAATCTACACCACCTCCCTTTACATATACACTTTTCATGAATGACCTTCTTCTCAGGAAACACATTCCATTTGATCCTACTTGTGATTCCACTATATGTTCACATGATGATTTGACTTGGATAGGATTTTATTTCAAGGATCTTTATCCTCCAACTCATTTCATCTATATTATGGATTCATAACTATCACTCTTCTTATGGATATGTGTCTTCATCTCATCATCTACCTTACGTGAGCCCCTTGCTCTTCTCCACTTCAGTAGAACAATCCTTCCAGCTTGCTTACATTATGGGCAGTTAGACTTGATGACATATTGATATATCATTTCCCATGACCATTTGGTCATGTGTGGTCATCATTACAATGAGTTTTTCTTGAATCCTATATTACAGAATCTCACCTGTTAGTATGCACATGGTTGTCCATTACCCCCATTCACTGAAAAGGAGTATTCTATGGGCATGTACAAATTATGCTTAGAGGGTCTTTATATGACCAACATAGCATTTCATACTTATCAGGTCTCACTATACCTCACACATACAATTTTGACCCTGAAAATGATGAAATTTTAGACATCAAACACTTCACCTAATCACCTTTATTATCCACATGCATTAGAATTGATTACACTTATCCTTCCCCCCCTTTAGTATTATCAACTATCATACATCTCACACACAACATATTACACCAGTATCGCCATTTTTTATGATTTATCAAGCTGCATATCTTGTGATACAATTTCACATTGACTTTGTTACCATGCTATAGACATCACACTCACACACTGCACACTATGGTTCACACCAAACATTCTCATCACTTGGCCATATCCACATTTTACAGTTTAACATCATTCACTACACATACTTCTAACATTGTTATCACACTACACATTACATATCTCACAAAACACATGTCACATCATTTTACACTTGACATTCTCATTATTACATCATCTATTCACACATTTTGTATCTTACTCACCATACATGTCTTACACCTCTTTCTTACCATCACACTTTTACTCATATCACTCATTACATGACTTAGTCACACTCTAGTAATCTACACATACTCAACTTCTGACATTGTATACATATCACATGTTCATATCTCTTCAACCACATATTTCCAACTTATCATGTGACATTACTATTAGTGCCTTATTCACAGATTTCGTGATATACACTTTTGCTACATCATCATGTTTTTACATCCTCCTCACACATTTTTTCTATGATTCCTTGTGCTACATCATCAAGTTTTCTACCATCCTCTTCATACATTTATGATATAGGACTTTTTGCTACCATCATCACATATTCTACCATCCATTCTTATATACATTTTTTATATACATCATTTTTGCTACATCATCAGAGTTTTCTAACATTCCATCCTCATACATTTTGTGATATACGCTTATTTCTACATGTCAACACTTACATACATCTTCCTCACATGTTTAGTATTATGTGATTTAGGCTAAATCATCACACATTATCTCACCTCATCACTCGTATTTTGCATTACATTCTTATCCATCCATCATCATCATAATTAACACACCAGTACACTATTACCATCAACCCTTTATGCATTACAACACATCATCAAAACCATTTCCTGATGATCACACTCTCATTATGGTTCATTCTTGATACTGCTAAGGGGTCATAAAAAAATGAACCTCATTTCCTACATACACATACACTTGAGGGGCACTCTTCTTTATCATTCACTACATTCCATTCCAGTCTCATTCACGGCCCCAAAATATTAGCTAAGTACAAGAAGGTGGATGGGCACACGTGACCTAGTTGAAGAAGGGTGCGTGGATTGAAGGGCACAGGGAAAGGGTTCTGGTAGGTTTTACAGAACACATGTGCATGTGCAAGGAAAAATAGGTTTTGTACTTAGCTGCATTCGGCATCCCAGGAAGCACATGAGAAAAGCATGACCCTTGTGGATAAGGTGCCAGCCTGGTGACTGTGGATCAAAAAGGGAATATTCCAGGCATGCGATAGAAGGTTCTAGAAGACATCATTGCAAGGAGTGGAGAGCTCGGATCTGGAAAGGCATGCTCCCATGGAGGACCACTTCGACACTTGGCAACCGATCTGTAACTTCTGGAAGGCATGGCGGTGGGTGCTAAGGCTATATATACAAGCACCTGGTAGAAGAAAAAGATATAGTTGAAGAAAAGAAAGAGAGGAAGCCCTACAGAAAACAAGATGGAGGATGTTATGGGTTAGGGATTATGAGAGATTTTTTAGCATTTAACACATAGAAGGGGATGGGTTCTCATTTTTATTTGTAATATGATGAACATGGTATAGTCTTGATGCATGACTTGGCTCTAAATTATTATATGAGGGTTTGTTATGACCTTAAGGGATTGTAATGTGGTTATTAAATCTATTAATATAAATATAATGCTCTGTTATAAATCATCTGTGTTCAATACTTATGCATTTTCTTTCTGTATGAATCATCTCCATGTGTTGCTTGTTATTTCTCTCACCTGCATACAATGAGATGATAACTCCTAAGTTCACAAGAATGTGGTTAGTTCTTTTCTATCCTGCATTTGATTCTCTGTTCTAAGATGATGCATTCTCACAAAACTCACATAAAGGAGAGACTTGTGCACCCGCGCATACCTCAGGTGAGTGCCCAGCACCACTGGGTGATAGGCCAATGTGCATGGGATTTTCCTATTCTGTGAAGGGTATAAAAATGACTACATCTTGGTTCCATTGCTGGGACCTCTTTTCAAAGTTGTTGTGAGAAATGGCATGCATCTTTGTCCCTGTGATGTGTGATGACAGAGTGCTTGACCTTAGAAAGTGTTGAAACATGGTTCAAGAGCATGGAGGATGAGTTTTCTCAAAGATTCAACACTGGACCTGAGTTCAATGTGCGTAGATGGGTAGAAGAGAACCTATACCATGAGTTGTATGAGACATTATTTTGTTGCTTCCCAGTAGAACTATATGAATGGCTTTCAGCATACGCATCCAGATCAAGCTGGTACTATAGATCACATGTATGGACCCAAGATGACTATCAGAGGCTGCAGGATGCAGATCTGACTTGGACATGTGTTGTTGATCACTGGTGGAAGGGAGTGCTGGCCAGTTACACTTTAGAATACGCCATTTTGATGTATTCTTTCCCAGAATTTGTTGAGTTTGAGTTTCTGAGGGAGCCTAAAGGATCATTTTTTGTGTTATTCCTTTGGCTATGAAGATCTTGGTCATTACTTTGAGTTTAGAAGCATTTCCCATGGCTGGCTAAAGCTTCTCTGAGCACTGGGAGAGGAAGCTAGGGTGGAGGAAGATGGTGGACATTGCGGCTGAAAAGGAAAGGGAGGAGAGATGACTCAAGTATAGCGAAGCTCGTGAAAGGGAGATGACTAGACAATGTGAGGTTGCAAGTGTGATGGATCTATGGAGGCAAGATGTTGTGGGAAGGAGTTGAGGTTCACGCGGAGGATGTGGAGCCTGAGCAGTCTGTGCTACCCCATCTTGGAAAGCGTGGGAGAGAGGCCCCTTCAGCTTCTGATGAGATTTCATCACATGGAGAAAGAAGAGCCATCGGCGTGCATCTGAACCCACCTGGTGACCAACCCCTGGTGCTTGGTTTTCCAAATCAAGGGAGAAGTATTGTTAACCCAGTTGGTATCGGTGGGAGTGACCAATCAGTGCCCAGGAGATATAATTTTTCATTTGGAACATCCATGGTTGCGCAAGCCATTCCTGTATTTGGAGGAATCTTTGGACAAGGTGCAAGTACGCAAGCTTTGGGTATCACATCTGGGAGTGGTGCGGGACATACAACTGGTAGTGGGACAATATCACAAACCATCAGTGCGTAGTTCAGTGGGACACTGGGAACACTAGGCGTGACCACTTCTGGTCCTTTGCTGACTACAGGAGGTGGATCTGGTGGGTCAGGAGAAATAGGGCCTGGTGGATCCAGTGGATCTGGTGGGAGGAGGAAACACCAAAGGAAACCAAGGCTCTGGATTAGGAGGACAAGGACCCCAACCACCTCCCCAAGTTTTTTTCAAGATTTCTTTGCACTTACCAAACTATAGGGGTAATGAAGATGTTGTAGAGCATGTGCACAAATGTGAGTTACTATGGCGCGTGAAGGGGATCACTACCCCAGAGTGGAAGGCAAGTCAATTTGCAACAACATTTCAAGGACACGTGCATAGTTGGTATAGGAAGTATGACCCCCATCAGATGGTGGTAGACTACACCACGTTGAAGAATGCCTTCTTAGCAGAGTTCCATATCCCAGAGTTTGAGCAGAAGAGCATCAGTGCTCTGAAGGAGATCCAATAGGGAATGACAGAGAGTGTGTGGGAGTATGATGTGTTTCAAGACTCTCTTGTCAAAACTATCCTATGACATTCATCCTTCTCAACATGCTCAATGGTTTTTTGGAGGATTGATAACACCATTTAGAAGGGCTCTGTCACACAAGACTTTCACAGACCCACGTGAGGCATTGGAAGCTTCCCTGCATGCCGAAGCTGTTGGGAGCATTGACACTGGTGTTAGCCCTTTTCTGGAGGCTCAAATTGCTGCAATGGCCAAGCAGTTGGAGAAGTTATCTGCAAACTCAGTGCATGAGGTTCGTAGTGGGCTTTGGTGTACAGACTGTGAAGTGGAGGGACATGCAAAGGATAGTTTCCCTCAGAAGTCGGTGTGTGCTATGTTGGTAGACTGTGAGATTTTCCATGGGGATCATGATGCAAGTAGATGCCCTCTACTCCAGCATGCAATCCACAAGAATGTTTCTTGCTATTGCAAGATATGTACCTCTACAACCCATGATACCAAGGATTACAGACTGATTGATCAAATCCATGATGCTATTGATCTGGGTGTGTGCCAGACTAGCCTTGCAAGTAGTTCAAAGGATGATGACCATCGTTATGAAGGGCGTGCAGATGGAGGAATGCGTGGAAGAGGTTTTCATGGAGGATTTCATGGTCACAGTAACATGGTGAGGATGAAGTGAGTTCCCGAGAGGAACTTGTTATAATTGTGGATCTACAGAACATTATAAACGTGAGTGTCCTGACCTGTTACAATGCTCATGGTGTGGAAAGAAACATAAGTATGAAGAGTGTCCAGAACTTTATGAGCATATGAACCAGCAACACTGGAAGGAAAAAGGTGCACTGGGATGGTAAGCATCAAGAAGGTTGATTCACAGTGGATGCCATGAGTGGCGCGTGAGTCAGGGCTAGAACCTGTACTGGTGATGATGCGGGTAGAGGCCATGTGCCAGGGAGATGCCAAGACCAAGGACACTAGTTTCAAGAGAGGAAGTAGTACATGGAAAGTATCTAGACCCTGCTCATCAGAAAGAAGTGTATCAAGAGACTATGGATGTCATTCAGAGTTTACAAGGAGAGATCCAGTGTCTAAAGGAGCAGTCCAGGAAGCAGGAGCAAAGAAGGAATGTTGAGGCTCTGCAGAAGGACCTGGATGAAGTCAAAGAAGTGTGCAAAATGTTAAGGCAAGAGAATATTATTCCCTTGCTAGGAGAGTGGCTGAGAGAGAAGGTACCACACACCAGAGTAGAGCACGAAAGGTAGGTTTTGCATGCAAACCTTCCTCCTCACAGCCTTGACTATGACAAGGAGATTACTTTGAATGTGGTTGTTGATGGGTGGCTTCTGAGTAATATTCTCATCGACACAGGAGCAGAGGTCAATGTTCTTACCTTAGATGCCTGGCATCAAATGGGAAGGCCCACATTACAGCCATCTGAATGTGTTGTATATGGAAAACAAGACTAAGGAAATGCCCATTGGAGTCCTAAAGGATGTAGTTATCACCATTCAAGGAGCCAAGTTCACTGGAGACTTTGAAGTCTTGGTGCTCGCCGAGGCAGACAACTTTCCAGCGTTGCTTGGGTGCCCATGGTGTTATAAGAACAATGTTGACCTACATTTTAACAAAGGGTATATCAGTTTTGAGAACAAGGAGGAAAGGGTGGTCATTCCTTTGACAGATGGGAAGTCAGCACCCTATACTGAGCCCTTAGGAGAAGAAGTCCTTGATAGAATCTATGTGTGCTCCATCAGAGATCCTGAGATAATTCACCCCACAGAGGGAGTTATCCAATTTGAAGATGCTCAGTCTGTGAGTGATACCACTAGTGTAGCATGCAACAATTGGGTGCATGGGACTTATGAGTTAATTGGGTGACAACTAAGAGGATCTGTAACAAGGGTGACAAAGGCACACTTAGTCAAGCACCTAGGAGGAAAGAAGTTGCCAAGTTACTCTGGAGGGGCATATCCTGAAATTTTCTTACGGGACATGGAAGCTCAGTGGAAAAATGAGGATGAAAGAAGAGGAATGCTCAGTTACAACCTACTCAAAACTATAGCACGTTGGTGGGCTACACATCGGGAGAACCTCCTAGAGTGCTGTGAGGTAAGAATCAAATTTTCTGTAAGGTTCTCCAGGAGCAACGTGCCCACGGCTATACAAGACTACCATGGTAAAGAGATCGCTTCATTTCATATCAAAGAATGTGAGAAGGCCTGGATGGGAAGCACAGAAGCATTTCCACCTTCGTTATGGGTGCATAAGTTGTATTCCACCTTACAAGGTTGTGTGCATGCTTGGTACATTCATTTGGAGATGCGTCGTCAGATGGGTAATTGGCAAGAGTTGGCGGCTGATCTCATTCAAGCTTTCGAGTATAGGAGTACCAAACCATCAGTGGATAAGGCGTTGCAAGTGATCAAGCACCTTACGATGGGGGATAGTGCTATGGCAGAGGATAGGCTACTAGAATTTCTAGGTGAGCCTTCTTTGGAGATGTGCCTCAATGAAGAAGAATTAGAGGAGGTACAACTTGAGCGTGTGTGCATGGAAAAAGAAAAAGGAAAAATGGTCTATGTAATAGATGGAGAAGAGATGGAGACTTTGGATGCTAACCATTCAAAGGGTACACATGAAGTTATAGACAATGCTGATGAATGAGTATGTGCCTACCATGATCCCTTAAAAACAAAGAAGGTTAACATTGGAATGGAGGCAGAACCTAAGGAAGCTATCATCGGTGACTATTGGTCAGAAAAGGAGGTTTCAAAGATCATTGATCTATTGTGTGAGTTCCAAGATTTGTTCCCTCGTGGGTACCATGAACTCAAAGGTGTTCACCATTCCTTGGGGGAGATGAAGATCAAGTTGAAGGAAGGTGCACACCCTGATTTAGAAGAGGCCTTATCAGATGAATCCAAACTTGCGCGTACGGGTTAAGGAAGAAATAGACAAAATGATAGCATCTGGTATCATTGAGGTAGTAGAAGAATCAGAGTGGATAAGCCCAATGGTCATCAGTATCAAGAAGGATGGGAGGATAAGGATTTGTGTTGACTACAGGGATTGAATGCAGTGTGTGTCATCGATCCTTTCCCAACCCCCTTTACTGAAGAAATTTTGGAGGGAGTAGCCTGGGCGCGAAGTCTACTCTTTCACGGATGGGTTCTCAGGGTACCACCAAGTCAGGATTGCAAAGGAAGACCAGAGAAAGACAACTTTCACCACTGAATGGGGAAGTTTTTCCTACACGGTTATGCCTTTTGGATTAAAGAATGTGCCTGTTGTGTTCTCGCGCATTGTGGTACAAGCATTTCAGGACTTCATCCATAAGTTTCTTCAAGTTTACCTGGATGACTGGACTGTGTATGGATTGGTGAAAGACCATTGTGACAACTTAAGGCTGATGTTTGAGAGATGTCGGCAATTGAGGATATCCCTCAACATTAAGAAATGTGTCTTTGCTACTCCATTTGGAACCCTGTTAGGACACATTATATGCAAAGAAGGTTTGCTAGTAGATCCTGCTAAAGTTGCAGTTATTGTAGGATTAGGGGAGCCTACTAGTCAAAGCGCAGTGCGTGGATTCCTTGGGCATATGGGGTATTATAGGAAGTTCATCAAGGGATATGCCAAGATCATTGTGCCCTTAGAGGAATTATTAAAACACAAGAGTGCCTTTCATTGGGGAGAGGCGCAACAGAAGGCATTTGACACTTTGAAGGATAGGCTTGTCACGGTGCCCATATTACATTTTCCTTCTTGGGATAAGCCTTTCCATGTGCATGTTGATGCCTCAGGAACAACTATGGGAGTAGTACTAGCACAACCTGGTGAGGGAATTGTTGATCATCCCTTGTGCTTTGCAAGTAGAAAGTTGACACCAACAGAGCATAATTACACAACTACTGAGCGTGAAGCATTGTCTATGATCTACGCGCTGCATAAGTTTAGGTAGTATCTATTGGCAACACCATTTATATTCTACACAGACCACATGGCATTGAAATACTTGGTCAACAAACCCATTCTGCAAGGGTGCATATGTCGTTGGGTCCTTCTATTTCAAGAATTTGAGTTCACAGTGGTTGTGAAACCAGGAAAAAGCAATTCAGGACCTGACCACTTATCAAGGATTAATTCAGGAGAGGACACGCAAAGCATTGAGGATACCATGCCAGATGTGTAACTATTTAGGTTGTGGCGCATGCCCTCAGACTTGGAAGATATCGCAGTGTTCTTAAAAATAGGTGTGGCACCAGAAGGGATGAAGGCCCTGGAGAGAAAGCAGTTAGCAATACGTGTCACACCCTACATGTTGATTAGTGGAGACCTGTATAAGTTAGGTCATGATGAGGTTCTGTGCCGATGCGTATTGGAACATGAGCATGTAGCCATTATGGAAGAAGTGCATGGTGGGATTGCAGGAGGACACTATGCAGGAAATGCTACCGTGTGGAAGATTTTATTAGCTGGGCTTTGGTGGGAAACCATCTACAAAGATTGTATTGAGTTTTGCAAGGCCTGTGACCATTTCCAGCACCTTGGAAAACCTAGAAAGAGAGATGAAATGCCTTTGCGACCAATAGCCAGCACTGAACCATTTGAAAAATGGGAAATCGACTTTGTAGGACCAATTGTGCCAGCCACGCGAAGGACTGGTTCGCGGTATATCATCACTTGCACTGATTACTTGACATGGTGGGCAGAGGCAGCACCTACAAAGGATTGCACCATAGCGACAACTGCTAGATTTTTATGGGAGAACATAATCAGCAGGTATGGTTTCCCTTTAAGTTTAACAAGTGATAGGGGTACACACTTTCTCAATGAAACAGTCAGGATTCTGTTAGCAGAATTTATGGTGGCCCATCATAAGACTACCCCATATCACCCTCAAGAAAATGGAACTATTGAGGCATTTAACAAGATACAAGTCACACGTTAACTAAGATCTGTGACGTTGGAAGACAAGGATTGGGATGATAAGGTATCAGTCCATTCTATGGGCATACAAGATAACCTACAAAAGGTTAAAGAAGGCCACACCATTTCAATTGGTGTTTGGCATGGAGGCTATTTTACCAGTGGAATTCATGTTACCATCACTGTGTATAGCATGCGCAGGAGGGTTAGCTGATGAACAAGCACTGGAAGAAAGAATTGATAAGTTGATGCAGTTAGACGAAAGGTGATCACTTGCTAGATGGAGTCAGAAGATAGAAAAAGCAAGACAAAAGGCATGGCATGATCGTCATATCAAGAACAAGAAGTTTGAGGTTGGGAAGTTGGTGTTGTTGTATGATTCCAAGTATCTGTGCCATCCTGGGAAATTGAAAGTCCATTGGTTGGGACCTTACATCATCTCGTACATTCTTGATTCAGGTGCTTTCCAGTTACAAGCGCTGGATGGGATGAGGTTACCAGGTCACTTCAATGGGAGTAGGCTGAAGCCCTACTATAAATAAGTCTTCTTGGTGTTTGTAATAAGGCAGTGTTGCCAATTAGTCTTAGAATTTCCCTTTATGCTTTTTCTTTTCTTGTGTTTCCCTTTCTCGTTGCTTGTTCCTTCCTTTTGTTTCATTTTGTGCCTTGTGCACTGGTAACCACATTATTTTTCTAAAGTTGTGTATGCGCAGAGGACCGCACATCTGTTTTAGTGTGGGGTGGAGTGATATGAAGTATAGGCCTATAATACAAGTTTGAACTGGCAGTAGAAGTTGCGGTGAATGGCCCGGTTGAAGGATGAAAAGCACGTAAGGGTAAGAAGTGTGTAGAAGAGAAGGTGGACGAGAATGGTTGGTGTCAAAAAGGCTTTGTGGAAACCATGTACAAAAAGGATGAAGAGTGCAGGAACAACATGAGGTAGGCAAGGGAAAAAATTGGGTAAAGGACAGAAGAAGTGCCTTCGGTGTTGTGGACGCGTGCGTAAGAGTCTTCGGTCGGGTTGGATTTTTGCGTGCCAGAAGGTTGTAACAGGTTTTTCACACAGGATGTGGGCACGTGGGTAAAAGTGCTTAAAGATGGCTTAGTGGAAAAATCCACATTTAATGTTAAAGTATACATTGGTAGGTGGTATAGCATTTAATGCTGGAAAGAAGAAAAACTATAAATACAAGGTCAGGTAAATCATTTGTTACCTTGCATGTTTATGAAGAAGAAAAATCTCTTGTGAACTAGGGCATCCAGAGAGAGTTTTGTGAAGAAAGGAGAATCCAAGAAATCTAAAGTGCGTAACTAGGGTAGATCCACAAACCAGTGTGGAAGGAGTACACGGGTGTGGGAAAAGTTTGTTGAGGAAGTGTCGTCTTGTGGAAGGATTTTTCCAGTTAGGGTTTGGTGGCTAGGGCACAGAGTTAGAAGGATTTCTTCGCAAGGTTGAGCTTTGGGATTGGACAGAGTGGTAGAGTAGAGCAAGGGGAAGAGGATTTAAGTGTTAGCATCGACCAGAAGAATGGCACCAAGGAAACCAACCATTTCACCAAAGAAAAAAAAGGGCGAGGGAAAAGGAAAGAAAAAAGTTGTCATCGTGATCTCAAATGAAGAATGGTACGTGGAAATGCAGTACCCAGATGGGGTATTGCTAGGAAAAGAATGGGAGTCACACCTGCGAAAGATGGATGTAAGAGATTATAATCATCACACAAGCACAACGGAGAAGGAGATGGCTTTGGAGTTGGTTGACCAACCAACAATAGGACACCAGATGGAATGCCCATTTACAATGATGAAGTAAAGGTAAAATTGGAGAAGGCAGGGTTGTTGCAGCTTTATGAGTTACCTTACTTTGGCAAGCCTGAGTGCCTTTATCAATGGTTGATGTCACGCATTCATGAAGATCACTTTTACTTCGTGGGGCACAAGATGTGCATCACACCACAGCTGATATCCAAGTTCACAGGCCTCAATTGTGAAGGAGATAGCATTGATGATGATCTAAGTGACAAGGAGGCCATCAAGGAGACTGTAGCCACGTATGACTACAAGAAGGGGTCGTGATACTTTGACATCGCTGAGGTACCAGACCCAGTGATTAGGATGGCCGTGCGCTTAGTCACCAAGCTCAATGACCAGGAAGAGTGGACACAAGTAAATAAGGCATGGCTGAATGTATGCCGGAAGATATCAGAAGGGACCATCTACAACTTGTCTACTTTCATCACGGATGAAATTATAAGCAGTGCGCAGGAGGGAGAGAAGATACTCTTTGGTAATGTACTCCTCACTATTGTGTTCTCAGAGATTGGAGTGCCCGATGGGCCAGAAAAATTTGTTTGGGAGTATCCAGAAGAGGATCCCTCACCCGCAAAGAGGTTTGCAAAATATACTTGTGAAACCATGATGGCCACTCACAAGGTGCACCTGGAGAAATGGTATAATGAATGCGTGATGCATTTGGGGCTGAGTGGAGGATCCCCGAGCAGTTGCCCGTGCTCGTAAGTGGAGAGGAAGAATTTGTAGTATACTAACACTTCTGCATTTGCAGATTTATGATGACAGATGGGAACATGAGTCCATGGTGCAAACTACCCTTCTCCTTCACCGCGTTATACTTCCAAGCTGGAGTAAATTGGTTCAAGGAGGCCAAGAGACTAAGGTTCGACCTTAGTGAGGTAGATGTAGACCACCGTGAGCTGTGCCAGAAGCTAGTCTACCCAAAGAAGCACACGTACGTGGAGAGATATGTCTCCCACGAGATACAAATGATGAAGCCTTTGACGCTGCCAATTGCAGGAAGGACCGCAACAAGGGTGTATCTATGCATAAGGCCTAAATTTGAAAAAGGTGCTTACTTGGAGAATGATGTCTCCATTCCTAAAAACCCTATAGGAAGGAAGAAGGCCATGCCCTAGAAAGAGAGAAAGAGAAGAGGTGCAGAAGGCACCAAGTGTTCAAACTACATAGACGGTAAGCGCGTTGGAGACAAGCGTTAAGCCCAGTACTTACGTGGAGGAAGAAGTCCCCAGTCAAAGAAAAGACCCAGAAGAAGAGGTGTCAGAGCATGAAGATCCCCTCACTCAGGAGGAATTTCTAAGGAAGACATCACCTGTCGAAGAAAAAGAAAGAGAAGAATCCCCTGTACTGGAATCCCCAGTAAGGAAGAAGAAAAAGGTGATGGATGAGGTTGATTCAGAAGAAACAAAGACCTAGATGCCTACATTGGTGACAAGGATGATGATGAAGATGAACCAGGAGGTGAAGACCATCCCATCTATGAGATACATGATTCTGAAGAAGAAGGGGATGAGGAGTATAACGAAGGAGATGAGGAGAAGGAGGATGAAGAAGAAGCTGAAACCCAAGGCAAGGGGGTAGGTGGGGAAGAAGTTACAAAAGAGAAAAGGACCCCAAGCCTCATGAAGGAACAGGTAGATGAAGCCACAGAGAAAGAAGTGGAAAAAATCATCAAGGACCTGGTGGAACAAGAAGTGGAACACAACGTGGATGTGGTGATGAAGGAAGCTGAGGAGGAGAGCGTAGAAAAAGAATATGGCAGCATGGGAGGAGATCCCAGTTTGGCTGTAAGCTTTCCAAAGGCTGCATGCACAGGGAGGAAGAGCACAGAAGCATCACAAGTTCAAGGGATGGGCTACATTGATGATCCAAACAAGGTGTTGTGCGTGCACTTCCAGAGCACCATGCCAATGGAACAACTTCTAGCCATGACTTCATTTGATGAGGAAGGTGCATACCCTCGGACAAGGAAAATGTTGTCTGCGTACGCCTTAATTTATAAAGGAAAATTTAGAACAAAAAATTTGGGGCCCATCTGAGGTGTTCTAATAGTAGGTATTTTTTGTTGTTTTAGGGTTTCGAGGAATTTTAGATTTTTTAGAGATAGGTGACAATAAAAGGAAGATTGTAATGTTGTAAAAGATTAGTGTGGATTCAAGAATGAGAAGAAAACTATTTTTAAGCTTATTGAGATTTGCAAAATCATTTGTGTGTGTGTGTTTTGGAGGCATTTCAACCTCTTGTAGTTAGATCCACATCATTATATGGTTTGTGTCTATATATATATATATATATATATATATATATATATATATATATCAAATAACCAGATTTCATGTGAATATTAAAAGGAAGAGAAACTTATAATGAGGGTAAGATAAAATTCATTTGCAAATATAAATAAGAATTTTCACATTTAAACAATTATAAGTTTATATATACAAATAGATGTATATTCATTTTATCACATACCTATTTGTATATAAATTTACCCTCAATACAGCCTAACCAAATTCCTACATGTGAACAAATCAGGGGTATAGTTTGGAGAATATATAAATTTTTGTTATAACTCATACAAATCCAACAACTAATTACATTAACTTCTTTTGTAACAAAGATAACCACTGACATTGCTCTATGCACAATTTTGCAATCCTTCCCATTCCCAAATACAGATTTTACCCCTTTATCTAATTCCACTAAGCTTTAATAAGCATGCCAACATGGTCCTTTATACTTAAATGAATAAAAGATTAATTTTACAAGTCAAGTTCCATTGAGGAGAAAATCTACATGAAGGGAAGTGCATGTAGATTTACACAAGCATTTTATCTACAACAATAAAGTGCAATCACTCAATTTGATTTCTTATCTTTTGTATTTGATTTTATCAAGCTAGAAGTAAAACACACAACCTTGAATACATAAAATAATGACACCATTTATCATTTATATACTAAAAATATCTTTTAACTTGAGAGTATTATAACATCATAGCCAAAAGGTGTGAATTCACACAAGGTCCAAAGAAAACCAATAAAGCAAGAACTATTCCTTTTTTGAAAAATTACAACATCTATTCCTTCAAGTCAAGATTACAAGAGGAGTAAAAACAAGATATTAATTTCTTTTCAAGTTTAAAATAACATGGAAAATAGTATCTCCTCTTTGAATATACAACTTCTTCCTCTCTAAGCAAGTTTGTACAAGAATGAAAATGTGATTCTTCTAATTTTAAACAATCATCTTACATTGTTTCTTTTCTTACAAATTAAAATAAACATAACTCTAAAAATACAAGTGGATAAGCCTCTTTAAAAGGGAAAAGCATGTCAAATTTTTGGGTAAATACTCATTTTCTCCAATAAATGAATACTTTCTGCAAGGCTCTAGAATCATGCTTCATCTTCGAATAGAATGCTCCAAACACAAGAAATGTGGCTTGGTTGTCCATCTAACTAAATGGCATCATTACATGTTATCCCAAAAGCGGAGGACATGTTATCCTCCCTCTAAGTCCATGGGGGAGAGAGAATGCATGCCTCCAAGATGCACAAGGGAGGTAAGGAAAAAGATTACATACACACAATCAAGCACCAAAAATCATAAGCAAAAACACAAACAAGAAGCTCCATGCTTCTCAAGAGGGGGAGAGGGGCGATAATTATCATTTAATCACATTTTCATAGTACCAAATGAATTCACAAATTTTCTAAGAAACCCCAAGACTCCCAAACTCCTTATTTATTCCATAAACCATAACACTCCATGCCTCCTCCTTGCCAAGGTTTTTCAAACCTTGGAGGTTTCCTTGGCAAGGAAGGGAGATGGGTTCCAAACCATATGGAAACCATCTCCCACATCAACCAAATGATGGGAGGATAATATAAATCCCAACATGGCTTTCCCATCAAGCCATGTGGGAGCAAGAGGGGTTCTTCCCTCTTCCCCAACACTCCAAAATCCATCCCCAAGGAAGATGGATGGATAAGACAAAAACAAATTCAAACACAACACAAAAATAACATACATTCCTACACCTAAACACAAGCAAACTAAACAACAAGGTTCATTGAAATATTAAGCATAGATAAGAGGTGTGAGGCCTACCTCACAAGCTAAGTGATGAACCAATTCTAAATGCAAATCCAATCCTTCAAAGCTCCTCCCTTATTCAAGCTCTCCAAAATCTCTAAGTGAAAAATGATTCAAGAAGTTCCAACCCTCCAAAATGGAGGGTTAAGTAAGAAGAAGCTAAGAGACACCAACCTATGGGATGGTGACATGTGTCACCCATCCCCTTCTCAAATCCATGTCACCCCAAGTCCCTTTCATGAATAAGACAAGAATCATAATGGAGGAGAATCTCAACAAAATAAAAATAAAACAAAATAATATCCTCTCTCGTTTCCCAAGTGTCTCACAAGCTCATAAATAAAGATGGTGACAAGAGAGGGTCAAAAGAGAGGAAAAACCCTTTTGAACCTTGGAAAGAGTCTCCCTACCCATAGGTAGGGTCCAAGGGGTCCATTTTGGTGTAAGAGAGACCCCCAACTTTAAAGCACCCTTCCAAAATTCCACTTTTAGCCCAAATTCGGATTTGGGAAAAGTGACACATTTAGAGAGGTGGTGGGGCCCACCTAGTCCATGATTAGGTGGCCCAAACTTCCTTAAACAAATATAAAATTAATTAACTCATCCCTAATCCAAGTAGGGACAATTTAACCCATAAAATTGGCTTAAATATGTTATTAGAATAATTAATACCAAATTGATTCAAAATGGACACAACAAGCCAAGGTGACCATGACCAAGCCAAATGACTAAAACACATACAAGGATGATGGGTTTCTTATTTCCATCCTAGCCAACGATAAGCAAGGTAAGTGTGATCAAACAAGTGGTGAGGATTTGGCCCAAACGGCCTATTGTGCAATCTCGAAGGTGCAACCCCTTGAGTCCCACTGTTCTCCTGTGGTGAACCTATAACCTACACACTCGATTCATACATCATACTTTTCGATACAATAAACCAAGTTAAGTTTAATACTACATACGTCCAAATGATCAAATCAAACATATGCCAAACCATTCAAATTAATTAATCAACTTCTATCCATAATGAGATAAATAACCATTACGACAATCATCCATAATATATCAAGATATAATCCATCTAAATACTTAGCTCAATAACATCCATAACCACGTCACTAAACTAAGAAACAATGATAACAATAGTAAATTGGCATCGCGTGCCTCATACAACATCCTGTCAAACAAGCTCAGCATCAAAACACTAATGGACATGACAAGGTACATAATAATAATGTCCAAAAAAGTGTTGTATCTAATGTCTCTATACAACCGATATGATTAGTCATCGTGAAAATGAAGCCATAAACTAGTGGGCACTACACATGCAACCTCAACAAATCCAAACAACCTTGAAGAATACATGGATAGAATATAAAGAATATTTGCACGATAACTTGTAGGGCTATGTTGTCGTGTGAATTCTATAAATATCCATTTATTTTCACCTTTGGAGAATTTTTTGAGAGGTTGAAATTGTATTAACTTTTTCATAAAAATAAGAAAACTGGAAGGACCTGTAATTACTTCTTGTATAAGTGTTTTTAGGAAAACCCTATAAATTTTGAGGGTTTCATGGATGTATACTTGTAAATCACACGTGGCTGGTGCATAATTGTTATAATTCACTATTGTATTATGATCTTGTGTTGTAAGACATGCACATTGATATGGGGTGTTTCATTCTTAAGGAGAATAATGGAAGATGTTATTTTTTATGTAGACCAGGTTAATCTTATTGTGAATTAAGGATGTATTGTATGGAGATTGTATGGTGTTGTTAGGATTTGATCCAATGTGCTCCAGTTATTGTCCATTCATTTGTCTAATTCTTGTGTCATTTTCCTATAACGAGGGGTCTCGGACTATTTTACCACACTTCGAGTGAGATGTTCATGTACAAGTGTGAGTGAAAATTCCAGTGCAGATAGATTTTTGTATTCTTTAATGTGCATTGGGGTTTGATTTATGCTAGTATTCTATATTGCACAAAAGGTCTAAACTATACTAACATATCACAATGCATAAGTATGAACAAGGAAACATCAGTAGGTGAACACAATGGTCAAGTCATTTTTCATATTGCAATCACCTGCAGAAGCGCCGGGGGCGATGTCCACACCATTTCCATATTAGATCCAAATTTATGGGCAAGATGTTTGGTATGTCTGAGAATACATTTCTAGGTTCAAATTTACACAACATATCTTTGAATTCATATTCAAGATACCTCTTCCTAACTACGTGTATTTCTGCTCGTTGTTATTCTGAATGTGGACTTGACAATATTGTTGAAGTCTTCATGATTTCATCTGTACCGTGATCTTCCATGCATTTTGCATTGTCATTTGTTCAAATTTTCATTAAAAATTTTGGATTTCGTTCAAGTTGGGAGTTAAATTGATCAAAACATAACCATCAAATCCTTGATGTCACTCTATTTCAAACTTGATCACACCACTTTAAAGACCCAAGGTTAGCATTGAACGCATTGTTTTAACATCGCACAATACAGTACATACAAGCTCATAAACCCAGTATACATGTGTGCAATATCTTATTATTTTATATGTTTTGTGGTTTAAGTGTGTCATTTAGGTAGTCAATACATATGTCTATCCTTGCTTGGTTTAATCTAGTATAAATCCAAACACATGTTCAAGCATTTTGTCATATTTTGCTAAGTAACAAGTATTAATTGTTGATAGTTGTTAAATGTGTGGATAGACTGACATTTAGGTTTATGTTTTTAATATTTGTTTGAATTTGTACCATCAAAGAGTAAATACTCATATGTAGATTTCTATGTTAAAAATATTGTGTTATCAATCATAGTTGATGTCGTTTTGCCAAAGTCTATTATTAGTTTTGTTGTAACTTGTTAAAAGTGTCAAAAGTTGAAGAAGAAAATAACCTCATTTGTAACAGATGTATTTTCGGTTGAATATGATGTCCAGTACATGTCACTTTTATGGCGGGATAAATAAAAAATATTACAATTTTTATGAATATTTTGAAGGTTACAAAGAAGGAAAAAGTGCATGGCTTCAAGGGCTCCACTCCTCGACCCTGCGATGTACCCCATTGGTGATTTCCACCCCTAGACCCCCGCCTTGGAATTTCATAACCAAAGAGAAAATTGGTGGGGAAGCTACATCAACAAGAATGGTGTAAATTTGACCTTCAAATTCCATCCTGTTGAGTAAACAACAAACTAGATGGAGGCATGAGGCAACAGAGGAAGGAGGTCGATCAGAAATCTCTCATTATCCGCAAGCGAAGAGGCCACACAATGGTGTTGTGGCAGTTTGTTTTTAACTTTCGTTGTGTGAAAATAAGAACATATGAATCAGTCATGTTCAAGTGTAATAAGTGAGAAAATTCCTAATGTAGTCCCCTAGTGTAAGATAGTGATGAGATCTAGAAGAGTATTGTAGCATCATGATATTTATGTTGTTGGTTGACCTTATAAAACCATCATTTGTTGTGGTTGTTGGTAAACCACTAGAAAACTATCATGTATTGTGGTTAGTAATCCACTGGAAAACTATCATTTGTTTTTTTACCGGCCAACCATTTGCAAAACCATCTCAAAGGTTGTTGGCTATCCTGAAAAATAAAACTATCCAGACCATGAGTTAGCAGAGGCAACGATTGCAATACAAGATAATTTTTCCCCATGTTCGCACTAAGGGGGGATGTTAGGAATACTATATATTATTGCTCACATTATTGTATAGGTTGGTATATCTAGGTGTGTATAAAACAATATTTCTATTTAAGTGATTTTGGTTTGTTTGAATTAACTCACGTAATCAGATGAGTTAAGGGAATAATTTAGGGATGAGATATGTTAGGAGATAGAAGAAAGATTGGGGGGATTTGAGATAGTGACACAGCATAATCCCAAAGGATTTTGAAGATAACTTCAACTAAAGAAAAAAACAAATAAAGAATAATATTTCAGACACCAATGGCTAGCTTATGCAAAATTGCTATATGAGTACGGGAGCACGATAAAGACCCCCCCGCCCCGCCCCCCCTCATTATCAACACAACAATCTAGCTCTTTTCCACAGAGGATATGACTCAAGGCGTAGAGAGACTGGCGAGGGGAAAGGCTCAAGATATAGATGGGCTGCAAGCAAAGTATCTCAAATGGGGTGTGAAAGTTCTCATTCCACACATCAAACACATATTCAATGTTATCATTCAAGAAGGTTTCCCATTGGATTGGACAACTAGTGTTGTTATCCCCTATACAAAAGTGGGGATATAAATAACCCGTCAAACTACCACACTATCATGGTAAACCCTCTTCTTGGAAAACTATTTGGGAGCATGATAGAGAGAAGAATTAGTAGTTGGGTAGAAAAAGGGAAAAAAGAGCAAAAGGCTAGGAAAGTTTTAGGCCAAAGCACTCCACTATCGACCATTGCATCACTCTTAGACACTTGATTGAAAAAGTGTGGGATAACCAAGGTGAAGAAGTTTTTTGTTGCTTTGTTGACTTCAAAAAAGTGTTTGACATGGTACCTAGAAATAAACTCTGGAGTAGGATGGAGGAGCTTGGAGTTCTAGATGAGTGTAGAGTGGTTGTTCATAGGCTATATGAGCAGGTCAGGGCCAAAATCAGAAATAGGGAGTGGGAATGTCTAAAGGTTTTGGGAGCGACATTGGTGTTAAACAAGGATACCCGCTTTCAACCACTTTATTCGGGCTTTGCATTGACAAGTTAGAGGAGTGGATCAAAAAAATGGATGGGGATGGCATTTACTTAGCCAACTATGTGATAAACTTGCTTCTCTATGCGGATGACCTCATCCTAATTGCAAAAACAACACATAGTTTGAGAGAGCATTTGAGGGCACTTGAACTCTTCTGCCAAGAGGTTGGAATGCAAGTAAACATCAGCAAAACCAAAGTCATGATCTTTTCTTTACGAAGAAAAAAGAAGCAAATTATCTTTCTTTTTTAGGAACAACCACTAGAAATAATACAAGAATACAAATGTCTCAGGTTGGATTTTCACAATAAGCTCAGATGGAAAACTTGCAAGGCAAAAAGAATACGAGGGTGAAAGGCATTATATTCATTACAAAATAGGTGCAAAAATGCAGAATTGTGGGATTGGAAAACTAAAAAAACTTTGTTTGGCCTGCTTGTCACGCTGGTGATTCTTTATGGTTGTGAAGTTTGGGGCAGCAATGTGTCTGATCTTAAGTGGAGACAAATAGAGAGAATTCAAAAACACTTAATCACAAGTAACTTCAAAATTAAAACGTCAGTTCCATATGAGATTCTATTAGCCAAATTGAGAACCTTTCCCTTAGAGGAATTACCATTAACCTGTTTTTTAACTTATTTGAAGAAGGTTCAAAGCATGGAAGTTCACAGGTGGCCTAGAATGGTTGTAGAAGAACATCTGCATAGGAGGAAGAACACGTGGATGAAACAAAACATCAAATGGATGAGCAAATGGAATATTAACATGCAAGAGTGTCTAAACACTAATGAGGAAATTAAAAAATATGTGAAAGAAAAATTTAGGATAGGCATGTGGACACAACAACTTGGGCAAAGAAAGAATACTACATCAAATAATTTAATCCAACTTGTGACCACAAGAAAAATGCCTACTTAGGGGCATAAATCAAATGGAAAGCAAAAATGTTGATGGCCCAGTTAAGGACTAGTTCACATCATCTTAGGTGTGAAATCGATAGATGGATGTCTCTTAAAGAAGGCGTATGTTTTGTAACGAAGGGGTAGTGGAAATAGAATGGCACTACATTATGGTATGCATAATATATAATGAAATTTGTATCAGATATGAGGAGAGTTTGAAAAAATCTTAATCATAAGTAGCTTCAAAATTAAAATTTCGGTTCCATATGAGATTATGTTAGCTAAAGCGAGAACCTTCCCCTTATAGGCATCAGCATTAACTTGGTTGTTAACTTATTTGAAGAAGGTTCAAAGCATGGAAGTTCACATGTGGTCATGGGAAGTTTGTGTGGATTAGAATGGTTGTAGAAGAACATGTGGGTAGGAGAAAGAACAAGTGTATGAAACAAAACATCAAATGGATGAACAAATGGAATATTAAACATGCAAGAGTTTCCAAACAATAATGAGGAAATAAAAAATTATGTGAATGAAAAATTTGGGCTAGACATGTGGACACAACAGCTTGGGCAGAAGAAATAATACTACATCAAAGAATTTAATCCAACTTGCGACCATAAGGAAAAATCCTACTTAGGGGTAGAAATCAAATACAAATAAAAAATGTTGATGGCCCAATTAAGGACTAGTTCACATCATCTTAGGTATGAAAATAGCATATGGACATCTCTTAAAGATGTGAGAAGAGAAAGAATGTATGTTTTGTAAAAAAGGGGTAGTGGAAATAGAATGACACTACATCATGGAATGCACAATATATAATGACATGTGTATCAGATATTAGGACAATTTGAAGATAGACATCCAAACATTCTTGTTTGAGGAGGAAAGACTGGTCAAAATAATGAATCTTTTGGTAAATATCCACAACATGAGATCAAAAATCAAAATGGAAACGGATTCTAGGAAAAATTGTTAGGGTTTCTCTTGGGGTGGTTTTGTTCACTTTGGTTATGGCTTTGTGAAGTGCCCGTTTAAAACAACTCACTTGAGACCCAAGAAACAACCTAGGAGTAGTTAGAAAATTATGAAATAATTTTTTTTATTAGAAGTATCCACAACCAAGTTGCAAGGCAACAGTTGACTCTATTAGGTTCCGGAAATGAATCTAAATTACTATAATATATTCTTCCTTCATTAACAAATTTTTTAAGTTCACAAGCTTCAAATTTTAGGGTTAGAGGTTTCAGTTAGGTTGAAGGGAGTAATTTACCCCCCATACCCACTCTCTAACAGGATTAGAGTTTCAACTTGATTTTTCTCATAATTTAATTCTTTCAAAAGTTCCCTAAACTATTCCCATTAGATAGGAAATTTTCTCACCTTTCTGGTGATATAAAGAAGTCCTGCCTAACTCCTCCAGAAACTCAAGATATGGGCAAGAGGAGTTTAGGGGGTCAAATTTTCCCCAAGGGGACATGTGTCAAGAGGAGGGGGAAAACCCTCTTTGGTGGGTTGGCGGGTCATAGGGCAGCGTTAAGGAAATTTTCCTTACATGGCATGGGAGCAAATTTCCCAATTTGTCTCCCACACCTCCGCAGGTCCTCCAAGGACACGTGGATGGCTCACTGAGACAATGCCGGGGAGAATAGGGAAAGGCAAAGCGACAGAAGAATTTGGGGTATTTCCGACCAAAGGGAGAAAAGAATCCAAAAAAAACCCACGTGCTCGTGGGTCCATCTGGGGACATGTGGCACTCACAAAAAATTCTACATGAAGAAGGTAGAGGGAGAGGCATGGAGCGGTAGAGTGATTCAGTGAACTTCGCTAAAAGGAAGAAAAAGGGTGAAAGGCGCGCACGGGTCCGTGCACCTGTGGAGGAGAAAATCCCAAGGACAAGGGTGGGAGTTTCAGAGACTGTGGGAGAAATTTTCAAAATTTTCCCAAGGAAAAAACTAAAAAGAAAACAAAAGGGTCCGCCCCCTCCGCAAGCACCCAAAGCTTGCCACGTGGCAGCCTACGATTGGCCACGGGCCGGCAGGGCTAAAAGGAAATTTTTCCAAAATTTTCAAAAAAGGCCAAAGGGCAAAAAAAATGTCATGCTTCCATCGCTACCCTGTGAAGACACATGGCAGCCTCCAATTGGCTATGGACCAATGGAGGAAAATTTAAAATTTTTCTTGAGAACAAAATTTTTTTCTAAGGCAATTCGACAGGAAATTTTTGGGTTGCGGGCCCGCTAGGGAAAATTTTTCCAAATTTTCCCGCTAAGGCACAAAAACTTCAAAGTATCACAACTTGATCTAGGAAGCTTAGTTTTGGGAAAACAAGGACTTTTTGGAAATATCTCAATGCCCTCTTTTCACAAGAAACATAAATTTGACATTTTGATGAAGGTTTAAAGGGTCAATTTTACAAAAATGATTTGCATGCTTTTAATTAGTAAACTGGTAATTTCAAAATTTTCAATTTGATTAAATTGGATCTCCTCCTTCACTCAACATGTCAAAGAGACATGAAGAATTGATCTAGGAAGAGTTTAAAGTGTTTTAGGAATTTGATTTGTTCAATTTATTTAAATTTGAATTCTTTCCAACAAATGATAGAAAATGGCTGAGGAAGGGGAATCGGTTCGAATTGCAATGTTACAATTATTTTCCTTGAGTCTTTCTTTGTAAAAATGAGTTCCTTAACATCTTAGCATCCTAAAATATATCATTTTCAAGTTGATTAATGTGTGCAGGTCTGAACTGTGCATTTTATTTAAATTTGATTACCAGTTTTGAAAATTTGCAACAAAGATTCAATTTCAAGGAAAATTTATGTATAACCATTTTATCATTTAAGTGTGATACTTCATTTCTAACTAATCCAAAACAATCAGTTGTTTCTAACCAAATCATTTCCAAGTTAAATTGTAAAATCTAATTTCCAATTTAACATATTTCAAAATAGACAATGCCATATAATTCATACACACGTATTTCTTCTTTTTCCCCAATTCCTAAACAGAGATTTCAATTACAATTTGATATTTCCAACTTCATCACAACAATGCAAAAGAGAGATGAACTTGCAATTCTTTATTGACTTCATTTATAAAACTTTACATCTTTCACATGTTCTTCCATTTCTTGAATATAGTTAACAGAATTTCATTTATTTCTTCCAATGTACAGAGCAGAAAGAAAATGTCTTTCTCAAATCAAATATACATTCTCATAATCAATTTCAACATCATTTCTCCATAACATAACTATTACAATTTCATCCACATCATGTGGGAAAGGATTACAAATGAATGTGTTTTCACAAGGGACTGTCAAACTATGCACTTTTCCTTGCTTCAGGATAAGCAACATGCACATTTTCTCTTTTCTCCAAGTTGATCACAAAAAAAGAGGGGGAAAGGCAACGCTCTCCACCCAACCAAGAAATCCAATGAAAGGAGAAGCCTTCCTTCATCATTGGCCCCCAAGCCCCAACCAAAATACAATAAAAGGTGTAATTCAACCATGGCAACAACTGGCTTCCACAACACAACATTCTTTCACATACACATTTCCTTTTAAAAAAACACAATTCAACACAAAAACAATAGTTCACAACTGCATTTAAAATCATTTCAAAATAGAACTCAGGCTTGATCATGCAAGCCAAAGGAGCAAGGTCTATGGGGGAAGCTACTTATGCCTCCTAATTGGAATTTGGGCATCCACCAATAACAAATCACCAAAATAATTCATCACACACATTTCTTATATGCCCCCACAAATCCCTCCTTATGCCCCCCCACAGTTTTCCCTTATGCCCCCCACAAAGTAAGAAATGAAAGCTATTTATTTTCCATGATGGATCCCAAACCTAAACTCCCTCCATAAAATTCTGATGCCAAAGGCATTCCCTTATGCCCTCCCCCACATGGATTCCCCATAGCCTTCTCCTACACCATCACTATGGCAGTGTACCCAACCAGCCAAAAAATAAAACAAGGCATGCACTATCCACACAACACAACAAGAAAATGACAGCATATAAAAAGAGAGTTAAATTCCTACCTCTCCATGGTTACTTTTGTCTCCAAACAACAAGCTTCAAATGCCAAAACACAGTCCAAAATAACAAACTCCAAGCATGTAAAGCTTTCTCCAACTTCCTCCAAAAACAAGAGCTCCACACAAGAAAAATGCGCCCCCAAGGAAGAATGCAAAAAGGTTCAACAACCCAAAAATTCTCCCAAGGCAAGCTCCAAACACAAGTTTACATACAAAATACTTAAATAGAAGTTTTCATTATATAGGGAGAGAAGAGGATGATGTGGATCCATGTAGGATGCCACATCACACATCCTCCAATTCTAACACAAAAGTCAAATTCCAAACTCCCAAGCACAATAAAGAGGTGGGTAAAAAATATGACAAGTTACTTGCACACTCAAAAAAACCCACACCTCAAGGGACATCAAATTAATTAAAATGTAAGAAAGTGCAATCAAAACAATGCAACAAGACTATTAAAATTCATTATAAAAGTCACAAATCACATCTCCATCCATAAGTATGGTTGGTAAATTAAATTGAGAGGTATGGGACAAGTTTCACTTGTCCCACAAGCCTCCAAAAACAGCCCCAAGGACAAATTTGAATTTCCAAGGAGGTGGAGTATTTCTTACTCCAAAATCTGACTTACACAAGCTCTTACACAACTTACACATCACTTACAAATTAAATTACAATCAGCCAACAACTTCTTATAATTATTTTCCACATATCCCAATTTGATTTATTTAAATTTTAATCATATGATTCTCACATTAATTCTATCACAATTTAATTAATTAAAAGAAGGGAACACATTACTAATAAAATACATACAACAATAATAAAAAGTAACCACATTAATAAAATATACACAACCCATGGTCACATGTAAAGATGATTCCCCCCATGGGAATCCCTAACAAAACAACACATAACACAATAAAACACAGTTGCCATGGTGACCTTGTTGAATTCACCTAGAATTCCATTTTGGTTGGTCTCTGATCCCCCGATGCTTTGTTGTGATATTTTTAACCTGTAAAATACAAATACCTCCTTCAGCCTCATGGCCATATCAGAACATCCAACATGATATAAATGAAATCACAAGACCAACTATATAAATGAATCACAACAACATCAGCAACATCAAGTAACAACTACATCATTTGCATTTTTAATCAACAACTATATCATCATCAAATAATATCCATTTTCTAGATTTACTCATAATATCCAAAAATCACATGTCTGAACAACATCCATAAAACATCCATGTCAATAGTATATCATCATCCACATATAAGGTGTCTCTAATAATCATCATGCATCAAAATCAAATCAAGATCAACAATAATCCATGATCAATGTCTAACATCATACTAAATCAAAACATAATAATGTCTATAATGTAATCAACAGTATCAGATAAGCATCAAAAGGTGTTTCAAAGGGAAGTGGGCACTACACAGTGCTTCACTGGGATGAAAGGCAATGCCTATACTTTGTGAGATCTAACATTCTCGCGGTCAATCTGGTATTTTTACTACACTTAGCTCTAATCTAAGGGTTTGACAGGTTTTCTAAAAAATCCATACAAATTTGATTGACCTTCAGCTCTGAAAGTATTGCGTTGTGAAATGGAGAAGTGTCGTTGACTTCACACCAAGGCCCCAATCTTGATGCCCTCAGACTCAGAAGTGCACCTGACCAATAGTTCCATGACACGTGATGATATCCATTTTGGAGGGTTTGAAGGCCTCTCTCTGAAATCACCAAAATTCAGAACCATGTTCAGGAATCATAAATATTCTACCCAGAAAGCGTCGCACATTTGTTTTTACCACTTCTCTCAAGCACACATTATGAGTGGGTATTTATATATTTTATGTCACAAGTGTATACTTCAAATATTTTCAAGATATGGGGTGGGGTCCTCCTCTAGGTAATCCGAAACATTGCCATCTATGCCCATCGGGAACTCAAACTTCTCATGGGTGTTCTTGAATGGTGAGAAGGATGTTACCCAGTGTTTTATCAATCTTTTCTCCATCGTGCGCTTAACACATCTCAAAAAACCCAACTCGATCTCCTCTCAAGTGATAAAGGTTTTTAGTGAAAATTTATCATAGTTTGGGTTTCCCACTAATCGATACATCTGTAGGATATCAAGACAACTTGCAACTTGCAATCAACTCTTGTTAACTTAGTTAACACAATGCATCTTAGGTTTTTAAGACCGTTCATGACTTTGTGACCAAGTATGTTGGCCAAAAACATGTAATGGGTCGATCAAACCCTTGACCCCCATTCAATGTAGTGTATCAAAATAATGTGAACTTATTTGTCAAGTGTACTCATGGGTTGGAAATGGCTTCTTTATGGCATCCTTTTAGGTTCCATAAGTTATAATTGTCAAGTTGAAAAACCTTCGTAGATAATGATAGTGTACTGGGAAATCAGCCTAGGGGTTATGAGCACATTCTCCATTCTACGACCTACAGACGTGATCACTCATGCATGTCACGAATTTAAATAGTGGTCATAACCTTTCAGGACTTTCCGAAATAGGGATTTCTAACCTTGTAAAAACTTGTTTTACACCTCGTTGTCATACATAGGATTTCCATTCAGATGTCCTCCTTCTCGGGGTAAGGTGAACCTACTCCACAATCAGTGTTCTGTTAGGTTTTCCAAGGTGCTTGTGACTGAGGTGAAATACATCGACAATCACTTCTATCTAGCTGTATGTGAGATACCCATTCGACTTCCCTAATAGCACACTGAATATGGGTATGTGCATGGTCTGTGTACCAAGGTGTTCATTATAATTGGTAAAAATGGTGCCACTATTTTTCAAGTTTTCGCTTGCCTTTTCCCTTCTTGTAAAACCATTGAATCGAGTTTCTCATCTAGGTGTGAAGAAAGGTGGTAAACTCTTCGACGACGTGTGTGCCTAACTCTAATTTAAGCACAAAGTGACTTTACTCACTTTTCATTGAAAACTCTAAATATCGTGCCCTATCCCTGCAAGGATTTGACCTGGAAAGTATTCCTTGGTCACAAGACAACGTAAAACCTGCGGAAATACATCTAAAGGGGACTTCTCCTCCCATGCCCATGTACTCCCTTAGCCACTCTATTTCACATGGGAGTTAATCCGTTGAATCTTCTGCTAAGCACGCAAATGGGGCACAACTTGTTCCTTCACAAGGATTTGGGAAAAAAGTTGCACACCAAAAGAGCTATTCAACAGTAGAGACAAGTTTTTTTATGAGCAAGAATAACTCAAACTTCCATAACTTTCAATTTATGGCTCCAGATTAGGTGTCATTTTTTTTCACAGTGTCATTTTTTTCGAGATCTATGCATTGGTAATATCCTCATGCCTTGTAAAATTGAACCTCTATAGTTTTGAGGGGTCACATATCCCAATATTTTAAGGACATGTAGTTCAAAACATATCCACCTATAACATGGATTAGTATCATGTTCCACTCCTTACACCATTCAACTATCACAAGTAAAAATTCAAAATACTAATCCTCTTGAGGATTAAATTCAAAATACAAATCCTCTTGAGGATTAAAATCTTACACCGGATCACCATGGGTATAGAAATAGAACCGACACCAGATGAAAAGATGGTGTCTCCCGACTTGCTCTTTCATGTTGAATCTGCAACTACTCCTAATGAAGTATGGACCATATTTGAAGGACTCTTTGGGAAGCAAAACATAGTGAGAGGTCATGAATTAGAGAATGAGCTCATCATTTTGAGCCCAAGTAACTTTACCACAATATATGACTTCTTCACCAAATTCAAATCACTCAAGTTAATGTTAAAAATGTGTGGCATAGAAAAAATTGATTATCAATTGGTTCTTTTCATCCTCACCAAATTAGGTTTTGACTATTTTTTCTTCGTTTCTACCTTCCATGCCACCAGGAGTGCCATTGGAGCTACATGGACCATGGTGTCCTTTGACAATTTTGTTGTTGACTTAACTCAAAAGCAATAGAACCTTATTTAAATGGGTGTAATGAAGTCCTCTAAACCCATATAATAATTAATCGCAAGATTAATTATTATTATCCATTTTCTCATATTTACCCTTTATCATTTCATTTATCATTATCATTCCATCATTAATCCTTTAATCATTTAAATCCCATTATTATATCCCATTTTATCATTAATCCTTTAATTCATTATTATATCCATTATTATTATTATCCTTCATAATCCTTCATTAACATTTTATAGGAATTTAATATTCCTACATCTCACCTACCACCTACCCTACACATCCCTACACCTAGCCTTTCCATGTAACCTCACCCCTAATCATCATTTATTAACCTAATCTAATTCTAATCCTAATCACATCCTCACACCTCTAAATCTAGAGGCTTCTATTTCTAGAAGCCTCTCTAAATTTCCTTCTCTTTGAATTTTAAAAATTCAATGGAAGCTTCTTCCCTCCATGAATTTTTGAATCTCTCAAATTCTAGAATTCTCCATTCTAGAATCCTCAATCCTCACATGCATTCTCCACCCTTGATCCAAATCCAACATGGCTTCATCTTAGCCATTGAATCCTCCACCCACAAACTATAAATTGAGCTCTCCTCCTCCATGAGAGCTTAATCTTGAAACAAATCCATAACAAACTCTGCCATTTTTTTCATCAATCAATCCATTTCATCATCTTCAATCCAATCATTCATCAATCAATCATCATCATCATCTTCATCAAGAAAATCAAGGCAATCAAGGGGAGGTGTTGCCCAAGTGTCTCCACATCAAATATGAAGCAATCGAACTCTCATCCAAGAGAAAATCCAACACATCAAAGGAGGATTTGCAATCTTGTAGGTAAGTGAAGGTATTATTCTCTCTCTCCCTTTCCATCTATTACTCTATCTGAGGTTTTGTTTGAGAAGATTAGAGTAGGAGAAAAAGTTTGTTTGTTTTCTTGCACTCACTAGCTAATATTTTATTGAATTACATTTTGGCACCCACCATGGGGCTTACCCCACATTTTTATTCATTTTTCTATATTTATCCATATTAAAAACAAGTTGTCAAATTTCAAGAATTTTCGTTTGAGATTTACACCTTCAAATTTCAAATTTTTGCTCAATTTTTGTTTCACATGCGAAACAACCTAATGTTTGTGCATTATGTAAAAACTTTTAAAAATGCACTTTGATTTTGACCTGAAAATTCATAACTTATGTTCTATTTTGGGTGCCTTTGCAGATACTTTGGCACTTTTGTTTTGCCTTTTTTAAAACCCAAAATTCAATTTTTTTTTACCTGCATTTTTGCATATTTTCACTTTTTTCATTAAAGTAGCCTTTTTGCACATTTTAGCACTTTTGTTTTTTGGTCTTTTGTCATAAAGTGTGCACCTATTAAGCCTGTATTGGCACCTTTGTCAAAATTTTCAACACTTTTGGCCCTATTTTATACATTTGCAGATTTTGCCTGTTTTTTGTAAATGCCTTTTTTTAGATTTTAAATTTTTTTTTTTAACTCCTTTTTTTTGTGCTTTTTGAGCATATATTGCACCTTTGTCAATAAATTATGCCTTTGTTACTAGTTGAAACCTTTAAATTTTAGTTTTTGCCTTTTGTTATAGCATTTTTTTTTTTTGTCCCTTTTTTTAACCTTTTCATACTTTTTCTGTCAATCAACGCTTTTGCTAGAATCAATTTTCATTTTAACTAACAATCTAATTTATTTTCAAGTGTTTTTGGTGTTTTTACAGGTCTAACATTCTATTTTTACAGGTTTATTGCACAACAAGGGAAATTCCATCCATTTTAATATATTTATATTAATATTTGCCTTTTTTTGTGAAAATTAATTAAAAAACTACTAACCTTTTGTTTTGCAGCTCGTTTGGTCCAAGATATTGGGGTTTAAAAATCAAACTACTAATCCTTGTTTTGTAGGGCCTCCTCTTGAAGACCCAATCATCAAACTACTAATATTTATCATTTCATTTTATCATATAGCATTTAATTATCTTTCATTTATCATCCTTTTGTGTGTTTCCTTTGTTTCTTGTTCATCACGAAGTGAAACCATGTATGCTCTCCTCTCGCGTCCTAGGATGATCTTGAGGATCAAAAGTGGCTAGCCTTCCCATTTTTATTTTGTAGGGGTAATGTGATGGAAGTGATATCCACGCACGTTTCATGGTCCTAGGGTTCTCGTGACCATGGGATTCATATCCATGCACGTAGACACACCCCATGTTCTGGCAGGGTATACAAATTCTTGGACAATTGTCATTATTGGCTAAGTGCTTGCTTGTTTTAAGAGTGGCGTGAAGTGAGGGGCTTCCACGTCCCAATACCCAGGCCTTAGACAACATCCTTGCAACATGGACTTGGGCCCCATGTACCACAAGGTATATCGGGGACTCCCCTAGTGAGCTCGTGCATCCTAGACTAGGAAACCTTTTGGCCGCATATCAAGCTATAGTGCAAGGAGGCCACACTCCCCAAGATCACTCGCTAGCCGACCCCACATTGACACATAGGTGGAGAGCCAATTGTGGCACCATCGTTGGTGTGTGGTATTGAAAAGTGGGCTATAGCTTGATTGCAATCCCACTTGACTAGTTAGGGTGTGTGTTGCATGTTTGTTGCTTGCTTGTGAACACCCTTAACCATCCCATCACATTAAAATTTTAATCAATCAAACATCATCATAATTATCCATCCTTAATCACACAAATCCCAATCACAATCCCATCACCATGCTTAATCCACAATCCTAATCCAAAAATAATCCCCCACACATCCTATCTAACCATGGCCTTTGATCCTCAATCCCCATCCTCTCCAAACCAACATCCAAACCCCTACCTCTTTTCTAAATCCATCAACCAAGCTATCCCATCATCCCCCACCCATCAAAGTCAACCATCTCACTTTGACCACGAAGTCCCACACACTATCCAACACATTAACAAACAAATCTCAAATCTAACATCCTACCTCAACCAATCCTCTCCTCGTCATCCAAAACAACCATCCCATATTGATCCTAACATCCTAAAAACCATCCAACAACTCTTAATCAACAAATATCCAATCTTCAATCTTCAATCAACCAATCACCCCCTAAACCATCATCTCCCAACCAACCCCATCCACAATTTCCCCTTCCTAAGATCCCTACCCCTCACCCCATTGACTTCCTCTTTGAGGAACCCAAATCATCTCAATCCACACCTCGACCTAATCAACATAAACCACTATCCCCACAAGCCAATTACATCGACTTTGACCACCTCACTAACTTTGACCTAGACCAAGAGGACCTCCTTTATGTCCTTGCTAATCTAGCCACCAATCCCAAACCCACACAACCATCCAAACCCCAACCTCCAAATCCCCTATCAATCATCATGACCTACACCTTCCTCCCATCAAAACTCATGCAAATAATCCACCACCATCCAAAACCTCAACTCCTAAATCCAATCATCATAAAACCTATCATCGAGTCCCATTCACATATCCACAACAATCCCAACAACTTAATCCAAAATTATCATCCCCACATCTCATCTTAGTCCTCCATCCTCATCATCTTCATCACCCCAATCCAATCCTATGGAATTTCTCCTAGATAGTCCCACATCCCCTAATCCACCATCAAATTCAGCCTCTAAGCCTATTTCATCCCCTCCATCACCTAAGCCCAATCCTATCAAAACTATCTCATCCACTGTGACTCCTAAGTCACCCTCATCCCCTTCTACCCCCAATCCTAAACCATCTAATGTGGCTCCTATGCCACCCTCATCCTCTTCATCCACACCTAATCCTATCTTAACCCCTTCATCACCTAAACCTAACACTATCCTATCCTCTAATCCTATTTCAAATCCACCATCCCCCAATCCTAAAACATCTAACGTGACTCCTAAGTCACCAACTCCTAAACCTAACAAATCCAATCCCAATCCTCTCCCCACCCCATCTCCTACCCAATCTAATGAGGCTCCTATGCCACCTTCATCTACTTCATCCCCTAAATCGACCAAATCTAATGTGGTTCCTACACCACACCCATCTCCCAAATCTCCTTCATCCCCAACATCACCCAAATCTAATGTGACCCCCATATCACCCATCCCCTTCATCTAAATCTACCCCATCCCCTTCCTCTACATCTACTAATCCCAAACAATCTAATCCTAAGCCAAAACCATCTACCTCATAACCACATACTCCAACCAATCCAAAATCAACCAAATCTACTTCGGCATCCAAGCCCAAACCATCCACTTGGCCCCCCCAGGCCTAATCCATCCCCTTCATCTTCTCAACCACAACAATCTAATCTAACTCATAAATCCAAATCAACCAAAACATCTCATAATCCACCCAATCTTGCACCTTTACTTCCTACTCCCCCAAAACCATTTAACCCAAACCACTTCACTCCTTTAGGAGAATCCTTGACCACCATCTTCCATCGTCTAAAAACCTTCAACATGATCATCCATCCCCCAATCAAATCACATGATCAAAACCTTCCCAAACCATCTTGGTATCAGGAACACTATTATTGTGACTTCCATCGCACCCATGGACATTCGACCAATCGTTGCATGCAATTTAGGTCTTATGTCCAAAACCTCATTAACCAAGGAATTCTTATCCTTGTACCTCTTTATCCACCACCTTTCCATCCCAATCCTATCCCTAACCATCGTCCACCATCCAAATCCCACTCGACATCCAAACATCGTCAACCATCCAAATCTCATCGTACATCCAAACATCCCTCACCAACCAAAAACCAAAACAAATCTCACCTCCCATCCTTTGTTAAGTCTGACCTCTTAGCGGATGAAAAATTTACAACCCCCCAGTCTCATGATGACCACATGGCATCATCTTCCCCATCCACTTCATATCCTATAGCCAAAAATATGTTCGCTAATATGAAACATCGAGGCAAAGGCTTAGGCATCCATGAACAAGGCATTCATGAACCCATCTCCCTTCATCAAAATCCAGGTCGTTTAGGCTTAGGGTATAAACCTAACACTAACAATGTCCCTCCCACTACTCCATCACAACCCATTTCTACCACTCCTCTTGTTGATCCTACCATCCCAACCACTCAACCCAATCACAAATCATTTAATCCCCCTACAAATAACAAATGCCTAAAAATGGGTTGAGCACATAATTCGTTGCTTGTGCATGGATGTTCTTTCCTTCCCACCCATCCTCCTTCCATCCAAAATCCAAATACATCTGTATCTAATCCATTATTATCATCACATCCATTCATATCCTCTTCCAATCCATTCATTTGAACACTTGATCAACTTTCTCACACATGTTGTAAGCCAATAGTACCTACTACAATTGTGTGACCTTGGTCTATCATTACCTCCAACATTCAAGCACAATTGTCCTCCTAGAGATCCACACACTTTAACACACTTAATCAACTTGTGGTGAAGACCCTTGGGGTGTCTTTTGACACTCTAGCCAATGTCATCTCCACACTCATTTCCATCCCCCCATCAAGCCACTAGTGATTCTTAACCCCTTGAGAGTTCTCAAGAGAGTGGAACCTCTTTATGCAAAAAAAAAATCCAAATATCAAAAAAAAAAAAAAAAAAATCATATCAAAATTAAAAATATCAAATAAAATCCACCTCAAGACTCTCTCTAGGGGTGTTTCCAGCAACTCTACCGGGGCTATGGATGCCTGGCTGGCAGTAGAGAAATGTTGTGACAAGAATCAGATGTATCTCCATCGGGGCTATGGACGCCTGGCTGGCAGTGGAGCAATGCACGACTTACCTTCCATTCACCCTCCATCAACCTATTTGACTTAATCACTCCCTATACATTGGCTAGTTTGTCTTCACATACTACCCATTAAGTCTTCACTTCAAGTGGTAATTAACCATCACAATCACACACACTTTGATCTCACAGAGACATAGGGCTCGCATGTTGCCAGGTATTGTTTAGACCTTGGTCACACTTTTGTTTTAGTCCAACTCTTGCCTTACAACATGTGTCATTAGGCTCATCTTTTGTTCATCACTGATGTTATTTTCCTTCCATCCATCACATCCACATCCTTTTTCCCTTGGATCAAACATCCGTGGGCAGACGATGATCCTTTCCTTTTCATCCAATCCTCCTCATGTCCCTTTTCAACTGTCATCATCATGACTGGGGGAAGCCTTACTACCATCCACTAGGGGCATCATCCATTTTAGATACCCCTCACTTCCCATCCTACCCTACACCTGGGGGAAAATCAAACCCATCCATCCATCCACACAGGCCACCCTACTTTACACTTGGGGGCACACCACATCTATCCCTCAATCCATCCCCCTATACTTGGGGGCATATCTTATCATCTTCCATATCCCCCATCTTATCCTATACCACATCCCTCATCCTATCTATCTCCCATCCCACATCCCATATAATCCTAACCTATCAACCAATCCCTATCCTATCCAACCTATCCAATTTCCCTCAATCCTTCCCTTTCATCCTACCCAAACACACTTTGGGACTTATAGGAGAAAGTCACATCCCACCTTACATCCCTTCCCATCCCCCCATGAGCTATCCCATCCTGAATCCTTTCATCTTACCTAAATCAAAATCCATCAAAATCCAAAATCTAAAAAATCCAAAAATACAAAAATCCAAAATCTAAAAAAATCTATCTAAACATCCAAAATCCTAACATCCAAAAATCAAAACATCAAAAATCAAAAATCAAAACAAAATAAAAATCCAAAAAAAATTTAAAATCAAATCAAAAAATATAAAAATCCAAAACCATCAATCACAATTTAAAAAAATGATACAAAAATAACATATGTGTTTACTTTATGTGTGTTTGTTTGTTTCTGCATTTACATTTTGGCTGATGATATGAGGCCCCTTTTTTTTTTTATTTTATCCAATCATGGTCCAATGATATGAGGACCATATTTTTTATATTAATTGTCCAATGATATGAGGACGAGGGAATTTTGCAATCCAATCATCAAGGTCCTTATACCTTGATGCATATTGTTTTATGCCATATCATCAATCACAAATGCTAATGATGATAACAGTGGGCACTTTATGGTAGCACACCCCCTTGTAGCATCATCTTTTAGCCTTATCATCACACACTAATCCTCATCATCATCTAACTAACTATCTAACCTCATCCAATCCAATCAATCAATTTATCAATCAATCAATATCCACATCCAAATCTTATCATCTCTCATCCAACATCCAAAATCCTCACCCCTTGGCTGGGGCATCTTCATCCTCTAACATCTCTCAAAAATCAACCCTTCATTCATATCTATCCTCACATCAATCATCAAATCAACATCAAAAAAATCTAATCATCCAAATCCATCCTAAAATCTCAAATCTAACATCAAATCCAACATCTTCAAATCTCAATCCCCTCTCATCTAAATCCAAATCTTCAAATCCTTGACTGGGGCATCTAAATCCAAAAATCTAAATCTTCACCCCTCATACATCCTTGACTGGGGCATCTTCTAATCTCAAATCCAATCCTAAATCTTCACCCAAATCCTCATACATCTTGACTGGGGCATCTCAAATCTAAATCCAAATCTCCAACATCCAAATTCAAATCTACATCCTTACTGGGGCATCTCTAATAATCTCTAAATCCTCTCCTAATCTATACATCATTGACTGGGGCATCCTCTAATCCAAAATCCTTCTATCTCAATATCTCTAATCCTTCTAATCTCTCTCTAATCCTCTAATCCTCTCCTAATCCTCTAATCCTCTAATAATTCTAATCTCTAATCTTCTAATCTTCTAATCCTAATCCTCAAATCCTCAAATCCTCTAATCCTAATCCTCTAAATCCTCAAATCTTCTCATCCTCTAATCCTCTCTCATCTACTAACTTGGGCCTCTCCTCTTTTCGAGTGGTTACCCGACTCGTTCCTCCCCGCCTAACCCCTCGAGGGGGCATCATATCACCATCCTAACATATTTTCTTCTTTTTCTTTGAACGGTCATTGCTACACAATAACCATTCAAAGAGGGGAAAAATGTAGACATCTAAAATGTCGACATGATTAATTACAATTAATCTGTCCCGAAAATATCCCAACATCATCCACATAATAATTAATCACAAAATTAATTATTATTATTTAATCCATTTTATCATATTTACCCATTTTATCATTTTTATCATTTCATTTATTAATTTAATTTCATTATTATATCCCATTTCATATCATTTCATCCTTCACTTTTAATTCATTAATATATCCTACTATCTTATTTTAATCCTTCATTAACATTTCCTAGGAATTTAATATTCCTACATCTACCTACCACCTACCCTACACATCCCTACACCTAGCCTTTCCATGTAACCTCACCCCTAATCATCATTTATTAACCTAATCTAATCTAATCCTAATCACATCCTCACACCTCTAAATCTAGAGGCTTCTATTTCTAGAAGCCTCTCTAAATTTCCCTATTTCATTGAATTTAAAAATTCAATGGAAGCTTCTTCCCTCCATTGAATTTTGAATTCAAAAATTCTCTCAAATTCTCTTCCATTCTAGAATCCTCCATTCCTCACATGCATTCTCCACCCTTGATCCAAATCCAACATGGCTTCATCTTAGCCATTGAATCCTCCACCCCAAACTATAAATTGAGCTCTCCTCCTCCATGAGAGCTAACTTTAAAATCCATAACAAAGTTCATACCATTTTTTCCATCAATCATTTTATCATTCATCATTCAATCAATCCATCATCATCATCAATCCAATCAATCAATTCATCCTTCATCAAAAAAATCAAGCAATCAAGGGGAGGTGTTGCCCAAGTGTCTCCAAAATCTGAAGCAAGCAATCCAATCCAACATCTTGAGCACATCTACTTCCTAATTGTTTTCTTCCACCGCATAATTGTTCTAAACTTTTCACTCAGTTTTTCGTCCTTGTTAAGATTTGGGCATTTATCTAGGCCAACATCCCATTTTCTCATTTATTTGTAGTTCTACTCCATACATTTGTTCTTTCGTCAATGCAACTCTGCATTTCTTGTAGCCATATACCACATGTCAACCACATTGTTTTCTACTTTTTCAGTAACATATAATCTTGGTCATAACGGTTGCCTCTAGAGCAAAAATTCCTATTTCGACATCAATGATTTTATATGAAACTTAGTCTTGATTATGAAAGTGATTGTAGTAGTCACTTTTGTATCATTTCAATTTGTTTCCATTTCGAACCTATTCCACTAACTCATATCTCACAACCATACACCACCTTCGACATGACAAACAAGCAAAATAAAACACTAGTGGTTTTCCAATCCCATAGCTCAACATTCTTGCACTTGTTTTGGAGCACATGCAAAGCTCTCAATCTTCCTATTCTCTTCATCCTACAAGTATTCCAATTGAGTTTGTTATGAAAAACGAGGCCAAGATACGTGCATTCTAACATCAATTCAAGAGACTCTCATCCAAACTAAAAGCTGAGATGTTGCCTCTTCCTTTTCACTGAGAAAATCATAATTTTGGTTTGCCAATGTTTATCTACATCCGCACTTCTTTACAAAAGAACTCTAAGGAATGAAGGTGATCGATAAAACCATATATTGTTTCTATTGTTTTTCTGCCATTAAAACTAAGTCATCTACATATGGAAGGAGATTCACCACATATTTGGCCAAGTGGACCTTTTTCCCTCCAAATTTGTTTATCCACTCTATCTTATCAATGTATAACCCAAATAAAGTCGAGGAAAGGGAACAGCCTTGTTCAACACCTATATCACTCCCGAAACACTTGGACAACCTTTGCCCGCATTTTTTTATTTTACCCTTGACTAGCTCATATAGTTTGTGAATTGTTGCGCTGGAACCCCTAGAAAGAAGAGCTCTAGCATATATACAATATTAATGAAATTGACAGTTTCTAAAATCAAAGCAAATAATCAGGGACAGTTAAAAGTCACTTTAATATTATTTTCAGGGCGTCAAATACGTGCAAAACACCCACAAACCATTAGGACAGGCGTCAAAACTCAACCCCAAATTCGACCATGACGTGTTAAGGATTTAAGACAAAAACATCCGATAATATGATGGTGGAATAATATTTCTCCAACAAAATTGTTAAGAGAAGACCTAGAGGGGCCAGTCCCTCGAATCTTCAACAAATTCATATAAAAATATGGACTTTGCCTAGTGCTCTGTATCTATAACCCCCATAGTTTTTCACACAAGGTATGGGTAACTTTGAATATTGGAAGAAAAAACTTTTTTATTCTGTATTAAAGTTTACATACCAAAATTCCTTTCGCAATCTTTTTCAAGATGTAAAAACTGTAGCATCGGGCGAAAAAGAAAAATCTGCATTGGGTCATTTCTCTACCCTCAAACAAAAGTTGCTATAATAACTCAGTAATGCTTGACAACAAAAATTAAAAGACCAAAATAAAAGCTATGGAAATTAGGAGACTCCAATAGCAAGATCTTGCATGATAATATATTATTTGTCAACTCGAAGCTACTGTGTGGTCTGTATTTAAGTACTGGCCTACCATCCGCTTTTTATATGCCCCATAAACTTTGTACTCTGCCCAGCAACATTTGGTCACAACCTTTTTTACCATAAAAAATATACAGTATCTTTGCCCAGCTTAAATCAATACAATTCTTTGCCCATCATGTGCCTCCATTGCTGTTCACTAAAATTCCTGGAGAGCTTCTTATAGTATTATAAGAAATTAATATCCTCCTACCAATTTCAATTCCCATAGAGGGTAACTAATTGCAAACATGTTGGAAAGAGAAAAAAATTAACCTGAAGGTTACAAAAAAAGACCGCAATCAAGCAAATTACAATGAATAAGAAGTATGAATTTGGTGCCTCTCGATTGCAGCCCAAGAAGAACTCGGTCCAAGATTCAGAAACAAATAAAATATGGCCAGAATCATTCAAGGATGAAGACATGGATGAATATTTACATTTCTATTATAAATAAAGGGAGCTTTCCCCATTGAAATTAAATATGTTGCAGCAAATCGATTCGGAAGGCTTGAATGTTATGTGAGTTGCCCACTTCTCTTTCTTACCCGGTCTTTCAGAAAATCTCTCCTTGTCACCACTCTGACTGCCACACTTGTCTGAGTTTTGGGCACAGTGCATCAGTGGGGCCTCACGACCCCTGTTTCTTGAGATCTTTCTTATTGGAGCTTCTGAAGCAATCTCAGATTTGTGATGCAAAGACAAATTATTTCGGTGAGGCATCAATTCTTGACCACTGTTAATAGATCCCATCATGAACTGCACAAAAAAATGCAGAATAATTTTGTCACTAGAATCAATCATGCACGGTGCAAAAAATGCAGAGTAAATTTGTCAATATATTCCAGTACGAACTGTACCAAAAATGCAGATAAATCTTGTCAATGCATTCCATTATGAACTGTGCCAAAAATACAGAGTTTGTAAGAATAATACTGAAACACAAAATGAAAACGAATAGTGGAAGTCACTTGCCTTCCAATCATTAAAATCGAACCGGAAAACAAATTGACTGTAAGAGGCTTCTCCTGAAGCCATATCCCTAGCTGTAGGAGCATTTTTAGGAACTGATAAGTTGACAACAAACACAGAAATAAGATAAGATACTTTGATATATAGGCACCTAAGATCAGACAGATAAAGTTGACGACAAACAAACACAAAATAAGATAAGATACTTTGATATATAGGCGCCTAAGATCAGACAGATAAAGTAACAGAAAATAAATTGATAGAAGAAATCACCAATAATATGGTTCTTATTTTCATCCAACTTTATCTCAACTCGGCCATCTTTCACCAAAAATGATAATGCAAAGATGTTTTCTACTGTCTGGGAAAATGACTGTCTATTCAGCACCAGAGACTCCAACCTAGCATGCTTATGCTTTTTCAGAATATTGAACATTGTAACCATATTTTTGTCTGTCTCTGTTTTTTGCTCACTACCAGAATCTGCAACCTACATCAAAGTAAATAGTTGAGCTCCCTTAAATAGTCTGCCTGTATCATATACTTTAGCTGGCTGACATTATAGAAGCACAAAAGCAGACATAATGGCCTATTATAAAAAGAAACATTGAATTTTAATCTTTCCTGATAGTATGCTCTTACTTTCCATGCTCACAATAAATGATAGTATGTTGAATTAGATTTTACCAGAAGGAATAACACACAAGAACCCAGCAAACAAAATAATAGAAAAGGCATGATTTCCATCTATTCTCATAAACACCCCTTGAACATTCCATTCCTGGAATCACATTAAAGAATGTCAGATAAATTGTTTAGAAATCAGTAAAAAATAGACCATAGTGTTCATCAAAGCAAAAAAATACAGTGCAGAAAGTCACGAACTGATTCTTCAACTGATGGTTCTTATGCTTGCTAATTCTAATGACAGACATTCTATCACCATAATGAGTTGCAGAATTAAAGACAGTCCTCGTGAACCATATCCAAAACCCTCCACACAACTAAAAACATTTTTTTGTGTATTTTTAACAAAGCCATTTGACATGATAGCTGCCATTACATAATCAGAAAGAATGAGGAAAATACCAATCCTGAAATATTCAAATAAACAGGATATATCTATGCTGCGAAAAAAAAAATGCATATATATGTATTATTTACTTTGTCATATTAAGAAATACTTTTTAAAGTATTTTTTTGGCAATTGGTTGTGAATGACAAATTACAATCAAACATAAAAACAGGTGGCTAAATACTTTCCAAATTTGTAATCTTCATTTCAACTTTAAGTCTCGCCAACTTCAAGCCAAATTAGTTACCTGAATTGCCCCAATAAACTGTCATTATTTGCTGATAGCAAACTCACCTTAAAACCTTTTCTTTTGTACACCCACAGTCCTGCTTTGTAATGATGAGATCATAATAAACATTCCAAAGGTCAAGATTCTTTATAAGAAGTTTGCCCATTCAATCCACTATCTCATCCTGTATCTAGGAATAACAAAATCCTGAAATTGTGAATTCTTCTCAATACACCCTAATACAAATTTCCTTACATCTGCGCTCATTCTCGGCCAATAGTAACTCTGATCAGCTGTGCTAGTGTTTGTCAACACCAAAGCAACCCACAAGGCCTCCACTATGCTTCTCCCTTTTCAAGTTCTCCCTCATGGAACCTTCTTGATACACACAACCGCTGTCCTTTGAACAAGAAATCATCCTGCAAAAAAAAATATTCTAGCCATGGAGTTCTATCATGCTCGTTGGATTCATGTACACTGCCCGTGCATGTCGGAGGAAATTCAGATCTTCCCCATACAAACTCCTTCATTGAATCAAACCTAATGACTTCTACTCTCATTTCATCCATCATCAGAATTCTCCTACACAGAACATCTGCTGCAACGTTATTTGATTGACCACTCTTATGCTTCAAAACAGAAGAATAGCTTTGAAGAAACTCAACCCACTTCATGTGACATTCATTCAACTTATGTTTGGCTGTTTATAAATTACAGTGCTTGGTGATCTGTGTACAACACGAGCTCTTTGGGTGACAAATAGTGCCTCCCACTTCTTGAGAGATTTTATAATAGCATCAAATCCTTGATCATGGACTGAATATTTACGCTTTGTTTCATTCAACTTCTCACTAAAGTAATGATTTTACCTTCTTGGCTCAAAATTACTCCTATGGATGTCCCACTAGCATCACAATCAACTTGAAAGACTTTGTTGAAATATGACAATGATAAATATGGTTGTTCCGCTACCTTCTTCAAAAAATGAAAAATTCCTCCGCTGCAACAGTCCACACAAAGTTCTTCATATCACCCTCTCATAGTCTTTGTAATGGGTGCAAATATACCACTAAATTTTCTAATGAATTTTTTATAGAAACTTGCTCACCCGTGAAAGCTTCTAACGTCAAACATCATTCCAAAATGTTAGAACGTAATATTAAGTGCTTATAAACCTTAGTTTATAATTAAATAGTTAAGAATAGTTATATTCTTCATTAGTTAATATAAACTATGTTTTGTTTATGTTTAATTGATTATTAACTAATCAATGGTTCAATTCGGGGTGCCTTTTTATAAAGTCACATCCCGTCACTTAATGGTTCGTGACCTGTGGGGTTAAATAAATATGATCATGTGGTCATGATCATTTAATTCACATGCGTTGAAAATTGATGGAGAGAAGTGAGGAGCGAGTTTACTTGGACTGTAAATTATGTTTCTCAGTTAATGGAATTATCTCTTTTGCATGGTTTTTACCCCTCAAGGGTTTTCCACGTTAAGTATGCGTGTGTTATTTTATTTATTTCATGTTATAATGTTGTTATATTAATTTAATTAATATTGAATCTTATTTAATGGTTAATTTGTTTAGCCCCTCGGATCTGACATACGTCTCCGAGTTTGGAAAAAACTCTCGAACCGCTCTATCACTGATGCAAATACACTTTTTCGTACAATTTTTACAGCAATAACGCATTTGGTATGCAAAACAAAAATAGCTTTGTTTTGCCTCTAGGGAAGCTTTGACTCCATTGCGCAATTTCCCTGCAATCTTGCTTCGTAATGACAACAAGTGATTAATTCTTTGTAGGATCAACGGGCTACAATCTCCATAACGACAAGCAACAATCTCCATAATGACGGACAACAATCTCCGTAATAATGAGCAATTGCAATATCTCTGTTACAAACGGGAAAATACACGGTATCAGAGCAAGTTCAAAAGGTTTCAAATAAATAAGTTAATTTAATCGCCATTGGTGGTTGGGAGTCTGGAGCTACGTTTTTAATACCCGAACTGTTTTCCTCTTTTTTTCAAACAAATCGCCACCAATTCTTGAATTTTATGATGCTGCATTGAAGGGCTCGGAGATACCTTTCCAACGAGACCAATTTTGCCTAATTTGGAGTTGATGAGAAAGTGACGGCCATTTAAAGTTGTGCATCTCGAGAGGAACAAGTCGACATGTGGCAATTTCTGATTTGCTTCAGGTTTGCCTATGTATGCCTTTTTGATTATTTTCTTCTTTCCCTCATGTCTACCTTTTACTTTTCCACATGTCTCCTTTGAATACCTCAACCCTTCCTAGACCCAAAACTTTTATTTTGAAACTCGGTTTATTCTGTGGACTTGAGGTCCACAAAATACATTTGGTTGAAAATCCTGCGGAATTACGCCACATGTCATTCATTTAGCCCTTGGTTCGTTGACATGTGTCTTCCCTGTTAAATCAATTTACACCTTTAATATTATTACTTTCCTTGATCAAAGATCATTATATGCGATTTGATTAATAAATTCGGTAAGTATTTAACATATGCAGCCCGCTTAATACTACTAAGCCTTGGTCACGAACCCGAAGTTGCAATTAATCTCCTTGATAAAGATGGAAAGATCATCATCAATTTGAGTATCCTCAAATCTTGTTTAGTTATGTAAATTATTTGTTATAAGTAATTTTAACAAATTATCAAAGATAAGTCTTGTTAATGAATGTTAATGGATTTGAAATCAAGATCTAGTTGAGTATATCAGTATGTGATTATTCTTGCATGATTTGGTCATTCTTGCATATATGTTATCTTATCACAAAGTTAAAGGCGTAAAATAGATAATGAAGATATATATATAGTATATATATATATATATATATAGTAAATACTAGTTTAGAAATCTAATCAACTAGTATATATATATGATTATATAATATATATATATATATATATATATATATGTAATTATCATCACTGCATTGGGAATGCCTATAGATCGTTGTTTCAAAATTGGAAACTATTATTCAAGATATTATTTATAAATATATATATATATAATAATAATATTTTTAGTACTCACATACTAGTTTAGAAATGCTTAATCAACAATATATATGATATATATATATATATATATATTATATAATATAATATATATTAGTTGATTAAGCATTTCTAAACTAGTATGTGAGTACTAAAAATATTATTATATGCATATCAAATGACACTTGGGGATGTCTTTGTGTTTGTATTGGAGACGTCTAATACTGATTGCATCTAATATGTATTTTTATATGATTAATATGTTGAAATCGTTCGACATATTGGTAATATAACATGGTTAGTTGTTAAGCATGTTGTTATTTAAGTTATACAACTTGTTTTTTAACATATCAATGTAAAGTTTATAGATGGTTAAAAATAAAATCAATAATGATTTTTACTATGCTTCTAACCATGTTGGTGTTGTGTTAGATAGAAAATCTACAATTGGATATGTATTCAAGTTTTTTGGTGCAGGTGCCATTACTTGGAATAGTAAAAAAGCAACCAACCGTCTCTATTTCTTCTACTGAGGCAGAGTATAGAAATGCAATAGAAGCGGCGAAAGAATTCATGTGGCTAAAGCGGCTGTTGGAAGAGATACACATGGAAGCTAAAGGAAATACTCCTCTATATGATAGCCAGAGTTGCATTGCTTTTGCTAAGAATCCAGTTCAACATCAAAGGACAAAGCATATAAAGAATCATATGCACTTTATCCAAGAGAAGGTTCTCTGCGGTGATATAGATCTCTAGTACTGCCCAATTGAAGATCAAGTCATAGATATGTTTACGAAGCCATTGTGTGCTGTAAAATTCTGTAAGTTCCGTGCAATGCTTGGCCTTTCAGAGTTGCCATTGAGGGGGAGTGTGCATGACAATGTCACCTCCTAATGGCCGGACGATTGATATCTCCTCAATACTTATGCTCCATTGTAAAGCATTGTAAAAAGATCCTTATGATCTTTGTAAACTTGTAAAACTATCCTTGCGATCTTTGGTATCATCACACTAATCACGCCAAAGTTTTCTCAGAATATAATCTCGTGGGGCTCTGACCGCACCCACCAAGTGATATGGACCCTCTTTGATTTTGACCAGTGTATCCTTGGCTTGGCAAACCTACATACGTCCAATAATGCAGTCGAGTAGGCTCTTTTTTAGGATTGGCTAGTAAACTCCCTCCCAGATGCACATTGAATTATATATAGAGATTTCAACATGGTTGAATCCGATGGAGGGTCATCTTCCTATGCGATGGTGTGTCGGAGAACGAGAAGCTTGGTTCTACATGTGGCACAAGCTCGGAATTTATGACCTGAATTGCCATTGCACACATGAGTCCAATGCTGCTTGGTTCTCATGGTCCAATTTCTGACAAGGGCAAGACAAAGTGGTTAAAAGGTTAGATGGTGTTATTGCTGAGCAAAGACCTCTTTTCTCTTTCTTCCACTCATAATAGACCAATTTTTGTGTTCGAGTCTGCCTTGCTCTTAGATCATCAAGCAATTTGGTTCAACATTACTTGGAATGCTCCTTGCCTCAAAAGCAAAAAGTGCCAATTTTATCTCAACATTGACCATCTTCATGAGAACATAGGACATATCATAAGAATTTTGAATGTGGATCCCAGACCTAAGGGAATACAAGCTTGATTAAATGGTGGGCTCATGCTATCCAAAGAACCACCATATTTCTAGGCTTTATGAGAAGCAAACAACCACCTATAGGTAGAGAGCCCATGAAGCGTCATACCATGAATTCCAAAGGATTTCATAGGATCTTAATAACTATCCCTTCAACATCTCTTTGCAAAAACAAGCAGCTCATTGGTGGCACAAACTGAAAGTGGAGGAAGCTTATAAAGCTTGTGGAGCCCAACTCAGAGCAAGGTTGCATTGGCTCAAAATTGGAGACAGGGCATCTAAAGATTTTTTTTGCTCTTCTCCGATCTAGACACAATGTTGATAGAATTAAAGCTATCCAAACAACCAATGTCAGACTTACCAAATTGCCTGACATCCTGTAAGCTTTTTTTCATCACTACCATGATGTGTTTGCCTCACAACCTTCATCTTCGGAAAGAGAGGATGCTCTTATGAAATGCCTCCAAGTGGTCCCTTGCAAGCTTTCCCAAAACCAAAGAGTTTGCTTGTAGCACACCCCTTTTCCTCAATGACCTCAAAGAAGCTACTATGCAAATGCTCTGTAGACAAAGCACCTGGAATTGATGGTTTTCCTAGTGAATTTTATCAAATCCTATGGGACTTTGTTGGCCCTGATCTGCACAAAGTCTACCTTGAAGCCATGGCCTCCATTTCCTTGGGTGAGCTCATCAATCAAGGTAACATCAAGTTTATTCCTAAGTCTGGAGACCCTGAACAAATTGCTAATTGGAGGCCCATTACTCTCCTCAATGTCTCCTACAAGATCATAGCCAAAGCCCTTCAAACAGGCTTAAGCACCTCCTTCCTCTCATTGTCCACAGTGAGCAAACTGGATTCATCAAACACAATTACATTCTTGACAATGTTATTGTTGTTTAGGAAGGCATGGAATGGGCCAGGGTCTCTGATCAAAAGGATCTCTTTGTGAAAATTGATTTTGAGAAAGCTTATGACAATATAGAATGGTCTTTCATTATTGTCATGCTCCAAGCCCTTGACTTTGGGCCTCACTTTTTGCATTATGTCAAAATGCTCTTTCAATATGATGGAGCCTATATCACTATTAATGGAACCCAATCCTCCAAATTTGGCCTCTTTCGGTCCATAAGACAAGGATGCCCTCTCGCTCCATCTATATATGTTTTAGAAGAAGGGTTCAACTACTTACTGGACTAGCTACTCTGCCCAAGGTCTGGTTAAAGGCATTAAACTTCCTCAATCCGATCAACTCGTCAGTGGCCACTTTGCAGATGACTCCTTCCTCACCCTACTCGAGGAAGAGGCTTCGATCACTAATGCCATGGAGTACCTGAATATTTTTTGCCTTGCTTCTGGCTCTACCATCCAATGGAAAAAGACCCAATGCTATAAACAATCTCTTGCTCCCAAACCTCCATGGCTAGCAGACTTTCAATGGCAATGGATACAGTCTAGTGTTCAATTTAAATTTCTTGGCATACCATTTGCTTTCAGAGCTTCTCCTTCTGAGTTATGGTCTTATGTTGTCCAGAGAGTGGAAAAAAAATTGCTTATTGGATTACTAACCCCTCTCTCTTGCTGGGAAGTTTCAAATTTATTCCAAATTTTTTGCAGTCACTCATGTCTACTACTCTTCTTGTTGGGCTCCCTCCAAAGCCACTTATGCCAAGCTAGAAAAACTTCTCAGAGACTTCTTATGGGCCAACTCTGAAGGCCATAAAGGGTTCCACAGAGTTGTTTGGGACATTTGTTGTAGACCCAAAGAAGCAAGAGGTTTGGGGCTATTGGATGTCAAACTCCAAGGTTCTGCCCTTAACATCAAATGGATAATTTGAAGCCTTGAAAAATATGAAGCTTGGAAAATCCTTCTCAGACATTGTATTAACCAAGGGACCCCTCTGGGTTGGCAAGCTTGGCAAGGGTTGGGATTTCAAAGCCTTCTCCTTTCACCTGTGCCAATGAAGATTTGTGGCACTTTTGTAGCTAAAAGCATATGGAAAGCTTGGGAATTGCTCAAACCCAACCTCATATGGGTAGGGACATAGCTTCAAATTGGCTTTCAATCAATTTTCTCTCCTAATAGTGGTCTCCCATTATTAATTTTCATAATGTCCCCTTTTTATGGTTCCCTGGGTTAAAAGTCTCAGGCTCTTTAAGAAGGGAATTAGAGTAATTAGGCGACATATTCTGCAAGGTTGTCAGGGATTGGCTACCATGGGATTTGCTTAAAGCTAAATTTCAACTCAAAGAAGAGGATGCGAGTCTATTTCAGAAATTACAAATTCCATACATGATAATTGCCTTCACAAAATCGGGATCTCCTCTAGTGTGCCTTGGTGGAGAGATTGGCATTGGCCTTTGGCGACTCCTTTTTATCGCTACAAACCCCATATCTGACTACCATCTCCTTGCCCCAAACCACACGTTATGGATGATTCTCTAAATCACTGCTGGAATATCAAATCCAGAGATGGGACCTGTGCCAGAAGGTTTGAAAAAAATTAGAAAGCTCGGATTGAGATTTAAAAAACCTACTTTCTATGGTGCCTTTTATATCAAGGGCTCCTTATAGGAGACAAACTCAAACACATGGGAATTGTAAACCCTACTTGCCCTGTTTGTCAGCACCTAGAATCTATTAAACACCTCTTTTGGTTTTGCCCACACCCAATCTACCTGGAAGTGGATATACACCCTTTTCCAACCCTTCATCCCTAATTTCTTCACCTGGAAAATGGTTTTGTTGGGGGATTTGGCCATGCTCCCTGCACAATTCAATGTTTTTTGGCAAATTTTTAGAGCATGATATTCTATTTCATATTTGGAAAGATGAAAATTTTGCTTGCTTTAATAACATTACTATGGATAGAGATTTCCCTTGTGACTAATAAAGTTATTGTGATCTCCAATGTTATGTTTCAGATTCAGGTGCAGGCAGAGAAAAGCCCGCCTAGAGGTGGAACATCTTCAATCCATACTTTCACATTGGGGTAATACCCCATGTGTTGATAGTCGGGTTCCTCTAGATTCACCACACCACTGCTCTCCCTCACAGGGCCATGGCCAAGGTTTTCCTAGGCGCCACTCCAAAAGTTGGAAGAGACCCTCTCCCCAACACCGTTGCTCCCCTCCCAAATCATGGCATCCTTCTCCTGCCCGTAGTGGTGGTTTTTGACCGGCTTGGCGGTGTTGGTGGCAGCAGCGAAAGTGGATGGGGCTCCCCTTCTCAGGAGAAATTCCCATAATTGGCGTTGGCCATCTCTCCCCGCCACCAACTTGAAGAAAAACAAGAGCAACAACAACAACACAATGTGTGGGATCTTATCCCTGACATGGCCCACCCCTCGGCCACCAATGGCTAGGGGGACAAGCCGGATAGTTTGCTGCCTCCGCCTCCATCAGCCTCCATGATTGTTGTTGCAGCATAGTGTTTTGTGGACCTTCGTGTTATTTGGAGCCTTTTTGTTTCCTGCTCTTTTTTTGGTTTAAAATCGTACTTTATTATGTGTGTGTATTTGGATGCCCTCATGAGATGAGAGCCTTTCTCAAGGCCTTTTCGGCTCGATTTGACTCGCATTCTGGGGTGTGACTTCTTCCACCCAATTTTTTTCTAAGATTAGCGGTGTACTATATCTTCTTTACTAATAAAAGTGTGCTTTTCAATCCAAAAAAAAGTCAATATTGTGTTTAAAATGGTCAATACCCAAAATCTAGTTTTGTCGTAAGCAAAAAAGCTATTTGGTCAAGATTGTAATGTAAGAAGTCATTAAATTTTGACAATTACAAAGTATCGGGATTGTGATAAAATCTTCTTTGGCACTAAAACAAGACTTGACGAGTGTCATAAGGAGGGCTTGTTGTCCAAATTGTTCATATCCAATGATTTGAAACATGAGGTCTGAAATGCCACCAAGGCAACTGTGCTTTAGACCAGGAAAATTTAGGCCTTGTATCTAAAGAACTTGTTTTTTTCCACAAAGATGCATGAGGGTGGGTCCCTACCAAAACATCTTTTTCAGATCAAAACTCTCCCATACCAATTCGGTGTCATCAATGAAAAGATGGATGATGATGACCTGGTTGCACTTGCTTTGAACACTTTACTGCCCTCCTATGAAACATTTGTGGAGGCCTTACACTTGATGGCAGAAAGCCACACCCTGACATTTGATCAAGTTAGTTCCTATTTGATGCAGAAGGAATGCAGACAAACTCAAACAAGTGAGTACTTCTCGACAAACAAAAAGTGCATCTATTGCTCAGTCAAAAGGGAAGAGGAACCGAATTCCTAGTGAATCATCTTCCGGATAACAGCTGAAATGTCATTATTATCATAAGGTTGGGCATATGAAAAATGATTGCTAGGAGTAACAATATGATTTTTCTTTCCACAACAGAAAGGCGAAACGTCAGGTGAATGTGGGAGTAGTTGAAGAAAGGATTGTAAGGAAGATTAAGCTCTCACAATATCATGTTCAAACAACAATGTTACCAACTGCTAGATCATTGATTTGCGCGGATCCAGATATTTTGTGTCAAAGGGACTAGTATGTAACATTTACTACAAATACAAAATTTTCTGATTCAGTTTTATTAGTTGATGGGGAATCATTTGTGGTAGAGAGGGTAGGAGATATTTGTATTGCATTCATATAATCCTGAATAATGCTCAAAAACTCTTAGAAAGGAATGTTAGGTATGTTCCTAATATGCATAGAAATCTCTTGTTTATTCGTAAGTTAACAAAAAGATCCCAAATAGTGTTATAAATTTCTCTAGTCATAAGTGTATTGTGTCTAATGTGACACAAAATAGGGTAGTTTCCTTAGGCATTGGGTAAGGTGGCATGTGTAGGCTTGTTGACCCTACCACAGTCAACTTAAAGGTACGCGTGGAGGGAGACTCCACTATACAGGATGTGTTGGAGGATGAAATTCCTTATGGGCTTGTTGAACCTGCTCTAGTCAACGTACATGCACTATTTATGGAGGAAATATCCACTATATATGATGTGTAGGAGGCTGAAATGTGTCATGTGCGGGCAATGGAAATGCCCCACTTACAAGATGTGTGGGACGCCATGATGAGCTGGCAGGACAAGTCACTCAAATAATTGTGGAGGTTGACTCCACTATCCAAGATGCATACGATGCTCATGGTGAGACGGCAAGAAGAGCCACTCATGGTGGGATGGCTAGAAATCCCCTCAAAGAAAGGCACTAGCTTGAAGGATTGAAAACAAGGTTGTTAATCCAATAGAGCATGTTCACTTTACTTTTGCATCTAACCTTTTTACGGTACTTGTGCAACGATAATTTGAAGTAGAAGGATATACAAATGAATCAATACACTGAAAACCAAAGTCGATGGTACTTTGGACAAGAAAAACATGTGTCTTTTTGTTAAAGGTTTTCACAACACGAGGTAAAAGACTGAGTTATTTGTTGATACCATGAATACTGCGAAGATTGTCGCATTTCAATTGCTTCTCTCCAGAGATTCGGATGAGGAGGTTTACTTCGTGCAGCTTGAAGGTTTTCGAGTGTTAGAATATGCAAAGAGCGAAAGAATAAACAAAGAATAGAATGTACAAAGAATGGATGAAGAGAAACTGGAATGCAAATATTATCATTGTGTTTCCGTCATTATATTATGTGAAAGATGGTTACAAAGTGGTTGAAGTAGTTTTAACCATTTATTAGTTAATATTAAACTAGCACTAATGAATAATCCTTATATTAAGTCTTATATTTTAATACCGCCTCTCAAGGCTTACACTATAGAACATACTGATAAAAGATAAAAATAACAAAACCAAACAAGACCTAAGTCACTGCATTCCGCAGATTTTATCCAAGAAAAATGAGATTCGTCGAATTAATTTATGAACCCCAAAATTCGCTAGCATTCACAAATTTAATCATCTCGATGAAGTTGTGTTTTTTGAGAGCGAATAATATTAGAAAAAAATTGTTTAAAATTCGTTCTGATTCGTAAAACGCATTTTAGGGTTTTTATTCTAAAAATATAAAACGACCATTCAGGATTCAATCTAACACATTTGTTTTAGGGTTTTGCAGTGTGAGTCGTCTGTGTCGTTTGTAGGTTTTTAGTGATTTTAGTGGCTCGAACCAGACTGTCGGCACCAACCATAAGTTCGTACCCAAGCTCGTCCTTTACTTGCATATCAAGCAGCAGTGCACTCGCAAGCCCATCAGTGTCAAAAGATGCATGTGCTTTGAAGAAGAAGAAAAAGAAGCTTCAACATTGTCTAAAAGACTCCTTTGATGAAGATGATCCTGATTTTTTTTGTGATGAGCTTTAGGATGACACTAATGCTGTTGGTAATGATATTGTTGATGTTAGTGATGATGACATTGAGCCAAGTGCTCTTGATAATCTAGAGCTTTTTGATGTAACAAGTTGATGAGCCTTATCCTGTAGGAAAATTCAACAATCTAAACTATCACTTTTTCAAAGCATTTTCAATATTGTTCAAAATGTTTTTCAATCAATTTATGGCAGCTAGTTGTTGGAAAGCTATTTTGACATGCTTACTTATATGAAATGTGAAACTATAAGTACATTTCTATTGGCCGAATTTAATCACAAATTTTCTCTATTTTTTAACAAATTTTATACTCCACGAATTCGAACACAAATTCCAATGCGGTGACTAAGAACAAGACCATGCATTCTTCAAAAGCTTTCCCTTCTAAAAACAATCCTTTGACTAGGTAGAACTCCATCAAGTTGCCTCCCTGACCTTCGTAAAGGTGTAGTTCCTGAGCTGAATTCCGAAGTTCCCGGATTCCACCTCCTTAAACTCTTGAATTGCAGAATCTCCTAAATTTTTAGACAACCATCCATACTGAGCTACTCCCACATTGCTCCATCAAGTTGTCTCATGACCCTCATAAGGCTAAATTCTCAAGATTCATAAACTCCCGAACTATTTGGATAGCCATCCATGCCAAGTTTTACCTGGATTCCTTCATGTCTTCAAAGTGTTGAGATCTTATAAAATACCATTCTCTATCAATGAGTTAATCAATTTCAGCATCCGATCAATTTTCAACAATGGCTTCATTTGGTTTGTATTCAAATATTCCTTCATCTTTTTCCTTGCGATCTTATCCATCTCTTGAAAAGTATTCTTTCAATAACTTGATAATGTAAACTTTTTTTCACAATTCTTTACCAGTGGCTCCAAGAGTAACATCTATGTTGTCAGGATACGGGTTTAGGTAAGGGTTCAATACGTGGATACATCGATTTGAAAAAACCCTTGGGTACAATACGTCTTGGATACGTCCGTACATATATATTAAATTATATATGTGTGTGTGTGTGTCTGCGTGAATGTATATATACATAATTTAATATATATAATATATATATATATTATTCATATACACCCATTTTACTCAATTTTTAGTCCATAAGAAATACAAAACTTGAAAAATATAGTACGACCAATGTTCAAAACATTCAATATACTTAATATTTTACATTTTCTATGATATATGAATATTATATTCCTTTGTGTTTCATCCATTTCCTTTGAGATTAATTTTTATGTTGCAATGGTGGCCATAAAGGACCTATTTAATTAGGTTGACTCTAACCTGCCAATGATAACTAAAGAGGTCAGTCCAATGGTTGGTCCTTGCATTCATATTATCCAAAATCACCTTCTAATCATTTTCATCTGCACCATGCATGCAACCTAGGGATTATCCCAGAAAATCATAGCTTTGAGGGTATGCAACTTGGTAACTGTGGTTTTAGGTTTCTTTTTTCCCCCTTTTTAAATTGTTATAATTATTATTATAGGCTCGATGGATACGGCTCGGGATGACTGGGTAGCCATATCTAGGTGAATCAGATACGCACCAGGTAAGGGCTCGTATATGGATATCCAGCTGCTCTGTTAATAACATGAGTCATAGTTAAAAACTGATTGAATCACATATGCACAGGAAATACTAAGGAAATGAAAAGAAGTGATCAAATATTCCCGAGGGTTAGATTATAGAGTATTAAATTGTAGATCCTCTCATTGAAACAAGAGAGTTGCACCAAGCCAACTCAATAAAGGTTCATACTGCAACCTAACCTTGGGGCACGTAATGATTTTTGCATTTCATTGCTCAAAGAATGTGCAGAAAAGATCTACAATATAAACCTATCCAAATCTTAACCAATAGAAATATTATGGATCCCAACAAAGCAGCAGCATAGAAACCAAGTTAAAATTTTTAAAAAAAAAATTTAACCATTTTGCCGTCCAAACATGCGGGTTCGCCATGGATACATCCCAGGTATGTCGAAACATACACGAGACATATCCATGGCGTATCCATACCCATATCCGCACATATCCATATCAGATACGTATCAGGCAAGGTACGGGGGTGAGGGGGACGAACCTTGGTGACAGAGAGTAACATCTTTGGCTTGTCACAAAATTCAAGATTCATATTTCAGTCATTCCCACACGTTAGATCCAAGACTATGCCTACTCGCATTGCTTTTTTTGCCATTTCTACCCTCTTTGCAAGACCTAATAATATGGAAATGACAACATCCTTCAATCAGGGATATAATGTATAGTTTGAAACTCTCGCTTCTGTGCTCTTGCATTTTCCCACTGAAATCTCAAGTCTGAAACTCGTTACTAATGACTCCTTTGTGCCAGGAAAAAATATTTCCATGGCCTAGGAGACAATGGCATTTGTGCAAATTCAAATAGATTCAAGTCGTGCCCTAAAAGACAATGGTGTTTTTTGCAGATTCGAATAGATTTAGGTTCAATGCTTCAAATCTTGATTGACTTGGGTGTCTACGATGCCCTTGAAATCAGGCAAATGAATGGAGTTTGACCTAGCAACTATTTTTGTGCCTTAGGAAAAACTTTGAATGACATTTTTGTGATTTATAGACAACCTTTCTTGCCCTTTCGCGGATTTGTATGTATATTGCCCTTGTTTTGACTTATCACAATCTGACACTCGATATTTTGCCCTCGATTTAACTGAATCGACTATGTTTTTTCTCTTGAAATTCGCAATTTGTGACTCTATTTTATTTCGAGTGTCTGAATTGTGGTATTATATTAATGGCAGAAATGGAGCCTTTGGTTGTATTTCAAAATGTTCGTTGTAAATCAGTAATTTCCTCTCGCGATTTGCAGGCCCTTGCAATGACTGTAAACTCAAATTGTGCCGTAACGAGACTAACTTGTGATCTTCTTCCCTTCTCTTCCTCGAGTTGTTTGCCACGCTTTGATACCAATGTTAGAATATGTGGAGAGAGAAAGAATAAGGAAAGATTAGAATGTACAAAGAATGGATGAAGAGAAACCGGAATGCACACATTATCATTGTAAGTATGTCATTATATTATGTGAATGACGGTTACAAAGTGATTGAAGTTGTTTCAACCATTTGTTAGTTAGTACTTAACTAATATTAAACTAACACTAATAAATAAGACTTATATTAACTCATATTTTAATATCAGGTACCTATCATGATCATCTGGTTTACATATTGATTAATTCCCTACATGGACTTTGGACTTAGCCCCAAAATCCTAGTATTCTTATATTGATCAACATCTCCAAGATTCTGGATTCAAAACTATGGAGGTTGGGCTGAAGTTATCAGCTAAAGATGATTCATCATCAGTTAATGAATCACCCTCCAGACAATTGGTGGGCTATGCCTACACAACCTAATTTGTGTTGTTAACAATCCTTCTTGGCTCCAATCTCAACCAATGCTCACAAATTGGACAGTAACAAAGTGTCAAAGGACAGCAGATTTCAAATTAACATCTACGAAGTAGCCTGCTGACTTAATGACTAAATCATTTGGTCCCATTGTGTTTGTAAAATTTTGGGACATGTGGAGTAATTTATGGGTCATTAAAGAGGGAATTAAAGTTATTAAATCATTACATTAACATTAACTAATATGTTTAGGTATGTGAAGTGAGCATTGAGTGAGCAGGTAGTGACCAAGTTGGCAGGTTCGCAGGTTGACCCGAGCATACAAAGTTCCTTTGAATCGCATGCACCAGGCGGGGCTGAAGATCTAAATTCCAAGGGGTCGCAGGGGGCTGGCCGTAGCCCCCTGCCACAACCGAAGGCTGTTTCCGGCGAGGTCATTAGGCCGAGTCGGAAAAAAATTGGCATTCGTACAACACTTTTTTGGGGAGTCTATACAATACAGCACGCGGTTTGTACTACAAGTTTTTTCTATAGAAGGAAACCATGGGATTGTAAAGTTGCACAATTGTACAAGATTGTAATCATTAGAAATAGAGTGTGGTGACTGCCATTGATGTAACAGCAGATTTATTCCTGAGTAATAAAATACTGAGAGACCTTTGCCTGTGGTTTTTCCCTGGTACATTACGAGGTTTTCCACATAATATTTGTGTATGTGAATTAGATTTGTTTATTTTTTATTGCTTTCACTATGATTGTTTCTCTCTACACTAGTTATTTTTCTAACAATATGCAATTAGTTAATGTACTTCGTTATACAATGTATAACTACCTCACCTGATATAACTTCTTTTATGTTTTACTAAACGACGAATGCACACTAGATGTAAGTGTGCAGTATGTCTTTCATTTCTCTTCATTTTCTGAGTTCTCTCATATTTTCTAACAAGAAGATACTTAAATAACACTCTCCCCACTCTTCTTGAAATTAATCATATTCTACTTTTCAGAACCATCCCAAAACAAGGGTTGGATCTCAGCCTCTACCTCTTAGAACCTAGATTTGATTCAACTGCAGTCCATGGATCTGGGGAATAAGACCAGAATCAACCTCTGGATCGAGTCCCAGTTGAGTATGTTATCAATAAGGGAACAGCATAAAAAGGGGGCTGTCCAACAAGCCTCTGGTCATCTCCACCTAACCAAAAAAGTGTGCATATGCAATGTATGTGTTAGTCAAGTATACTATAAGATACAATGTTCTATATTATTTAATATAAAAATCTAAAATACATGCAGAATATTATAAGTTTTTAATTTCTAGTGTTTATTCTATTACAGACTTTTAATTTTCTATAGTGACAGACACCACCATATAATATATAACATTTCATTTATTATACGTAAACAAAATATAGAATCTAACATATAATTACTATTTTTTGTTACTGTACATACATAGATAGATCTAAAATTTGGAAGCCTTCATCATCTACATGGTGCACCATTGGCCCCACACGTTTACTCCTTTTCTAGTAACTTGGACTAAAATAGATGAAAAGAGGTTTCAAATGTATAATAATGGAATTTAAAAACCATCTAAGGATTAAATCGGCTTCCTAGTACATATAAAGCCCCATTTTTCCGTGAAAAAGAGAGTGCAGAGATGTCAGGATTTAATTTAGTTCGAGCAAGATTTGGGAAGCTAGTTGGTGTACTAAAAATATTAATCACATTATAGATGGATAATATTTGATGGTAAGGCCAACAGTAAGGCAAAGCGTCATTGAACAACAAGAATGAAATCTAATAGCTAAGGATGGGTGAAGTATATAATGTTGGCTTCCATCTAATAAAATAAAAATGTTACCCTCCACAATGGTGAAACCGTGAAATACAAACTGGCATAAATGACAGGATCAGAAAACAAGAAAAATATCCAATAAAGGTACAATGGTTATTCCTTTTTGTAATTGGATGTATTCTCAGTGTCATTGACCTACTATTGGTCACTCGTGGACATTCGCTATTTTCAGTGCTTATCTTCTTTTTTGTTTTTGTTAGTCTTTTATTCTAGCGTCCTTCTACCCTGTCACTTTCAATTGTAATTGGATGTATTCTCAAGTTCCATTGACCTACCTTTGGTCATTTGAGGACATTAATATAATTTCTTTCTTCTTTTTGTTTTTCTTCTAAACTAATCTTGATGATTTCCTCCCTGTATTACTTTCTACACACTCTTTCCCTCCTACAAATATGTAGACACCTAAGCAACACATCTTAACAGCATGACTAAAAAATTGACAGGATATTAGTTTTGCAATACTAAACAACGTGTGATATGTTTCACTTCCAACCTTAGGCTACAATCACCTCATGTTTGTTTCGAGGAGGATTAATCATCAATCGTTCTTGTAAATTAATGTTATTTCTTGAATGTAACAGAAAAAAATCACCAAATATTTGAAATATTAAAAAAGTATTTCCAATGACCAAGTGCTTTTGTCAAAGTATTAACAGCAAAAATAGTTTTTCTGACCACTAGGGACAAGAATTGATCTCTACAAAACTCTATCCCGTGTTCGAGCAGAAGAATCTATTTTTTGAATTTTTCATGCAGGTGAAGTAAAGACCATGGGATCATCTACTGAACATTTTTAGAAGTATGGCTGTTATAGACTCCCATAATTCAGAGAGAACAGCAAAAACATGACTAGAAATATAATGGGTAAATTCATTTCGCAAAAACATTGATCTTGGGTAAACAACATCATATAAGAGAGGCAACTTGAAACCACACCAAAAACAAAAATGAGCAATGAAAAAATAAACCGCAATAAGATAAACTACCAAACAACTTGTTATTAAAATGTTCCCCCTAGTCCATTTTGATTAAGCTTGTGTTCTTTCAAGTCCAAGACTCTCAAGAAATATCCTCTCGGCCAAATTTTCAATCAAGGCTTCTGCCTTCTATTTCTCTCTGTTTGTGGTCCCAATGTTTCCTTCAAAGCGTTGGCCACATTTCCTTCCACCTGCAGCCTCAATTCAGCCACATTCACAATTCACAACCTTTTCACGATCACAGACCTTCAATGGCAGTCACAAACGGCTTTCACATGCTTCAAAAGCCTCAAAGCGGTCACATTTGGCCTCAATTCACTTTGCAGACCCATTGAAGGACTTAGCGCCATCAAAGGACAGACCTCAAAAGCTCCAAACATTGTTTCAATGGGGGCCTCACAATGTTTAAAGCAAAATGGAGAAAACCATGGCTGAAATTCAAAGGAAATTGCTCCACTGTCAGAGACTCTGAGATTGCGCCACTTATCACAATCCCAATAAAAGTTTTCACAGAGGCCCCCAACTATCCACAGAGCTCTCAAAGACTCCAAGACTACAAGATGATGTCATTGTCACCATCCTATAAAGCTCCAAGGTCACTTCACAAGTCAAGGTGGGGTCACAATTCATACAACGAGACTCCAAGATGATGCCGAGTGTTGCCATCTCGTCGGCTCTTTTCCACAGCTTTCACAAAGGCATGACCAAAGTGTTATATGGTTCAAAAACCGGGGGGACTTGATTGGGCCACTTGTCACCATTTTGATGAACCTTTTCACGGAGGACACTATCAAAGGTCAAGGAGAAGAACCAGGAGAAAGACACCAAAATCTTGACGAATGTCACAATCTTGGTGAACCATTTCACAGGATTTCACAGACAAAAAACAGCCTGCAAGAAGTTAAGAAGGCCATAACTTTCACAAGAAAGCTCCAATTAGTGCATCCTTGGTCTCGATAGAAAGCTCTTGAAGAGAGCTTTCAATTGAGACAACTTTCGGAATTGATTGGGTGCATATAGAGGCCACAGTTCACATTTTAAGTCTTTGGGAGCTGTTTTCTTTTGTAAATGTATTTCAAGCATTTCCAACCAACTCCAGCGACTCATTATCAATGGAATGCACTTCTCGAAGGTTTAATATTGCCTCTTTTAGTATGAAGGAAGATTGTGTGGATACTTTGGGCAGGTGATTGCTTTGGGAAATCAGATCCAATTCTTGGCAGTTAAGCATGAGCAAAAGTGGTTTAGATTTTATTATTTGGGCTCTTTCTTTCCTGTTATCCATCTCTTTTAAATTGTATAAAAAAGTAGAGAGAGTCTCTCTATTTTCAGGAGGTTGATTTCAGCATACTTCCTTGGACCCGCTTGGGCCACATTATGTTTCATGTTGCTTTAGCCTTTGCCTTGTTGAATATATAGATGCCTAACCTTTTTGTTGAGCATGCAACTGTGTATACTTTCTGCATTAATGAAAATTAATGTGGTTCTCTCTGTCTACCCTCTAATCCTTCACATTGATTCAAGATTGTATACAAATAAATATATGATTAAGACATCCTATTTTCAAGTTCAATCTCCCTACAAAATCTCAACATCACAACCACTTAACCACCCTATAATCACTCACATCTATTCTACGTGAGTGGTAAAACAACATTTGTTATAAGTTGTTTATTTAACAACTTCATAATAATACAATATTTACTACAAATTTACTATGTTATGAAGTTATAACAATACTCACACAACTCACATTAACCTATTGAAATAATGTGAGCACTAACATACAATTTCCTAACATTCCCCCCCTTAGTGCGAACATGGGAGAAAAATAATCGCACTTCCTTCGAAGCTTGTCGCCAGTGCGTGCTCATGATCTGGATGGTTTTTCAAGACAACCAACAACATCAACAAGGATGGTTTTATAGGACAACCAACAACCCAAACATGCAGGACGGTTTTACAAGACAAACAAGAACCCAAACATACAGATGGTTTTACAGGCTAACTAACAACCCAAATATCATGATGCTACTTTTTCTCTGTGCTTTCATCTATTCTACTATGTTTTTCCTTCAGGGAAGTACATAGGAATCATTGCTCACTGAATACAAACTTGAAAAAAGAGACAAAAATGGAAATGAAACATTGAGATCATGTTCCCCCCCCCTCCATGTGAACTTTTCTACTTATTCATGCAAATCAAGAACTCATAAATCATACTGCACAAAGCTGAAAACGAAGCATACCGGAAACAGGGACATTGAAACCATAGTAGAAATCAAAATACACACCACAAAATGCCACCACAGCTGTTATACAGTCCCGTCGTTGGTGACTAATGAGAGGTCATTGATCGACCTCCAACCTCCAGTGCCTCCGTCCTCCAGTGTCATATTGCTACCTCACCCGGATTTGACTTGGACGCTCAATAGTTTCCACATTGGGTTTATTTTGTCTAACTTCCCCCCACGTAATGTGAAATTGTTTATTTCCGGACGTCGGGTAACACCAAAAAATGAGTCTGTAAGGCAAAAAAAATAATTCGGACTTTTACAATGACTCAATTTTTCGACTCTTTGACAATGACAGAATTACTGACACAAAATAACGACACTTAAAGACTAAAACAATACTTTGACAACGACATAACAAATAATGACAAAGACAAATTGTTGGAAGACTTTCGACACTTTCGAATTTCTGGGCTCATACAATGACTATTGATGAATTTTAACACAAATACTCTTGAATTGACAACCATAAAAATGACTATAACACTTGACTTTCTTTGATCAAGTAGAATTTTTCTAGACCCCTTTTTTATTTAAAAAATAAAATTTATTACAAATCTAAATACATTTTTGGACATTCGAGTATTAATGAACCTCAAACTAAAATGACTAAGAACAACACTAAAATAACCAAGACTCTTAATGACTTTTTCTTACTATAACCCGAAATATGTGCTCTAAACAAAGAGAACTACAACTGTTATAAAAACTCAAAAAACTATTCGACTACCTTGACTGTTGTTAGGGATTGACTGCTTGACTTCTAGCAGTTTTTAATGTGGATTTAGCAAATCATTTCTAGCCGCTCGCCCAGTTCAGTTCAACCATAGATGTGCCCAATGTTCAGCTATGAAACAATAATGTGCGTTATCTCCGACCTGCAAATCTGGCTCTGTCAGATCCATGTGTCTATCCTCTTTTACATTGTTATAAAACCACGGGGGTTGATTCACACAATGTTGAAAATGACCGTCGCTTTGTAATAAATCCTGTGCTGAGAGAGAAACTCGGGATCAGTGCAAATCTATTTCTACAGAGCAATACATGCAAATCACAATGCATTGTCGAGTTGCATTCCAAAGCACGGAATTAACAAAACGGCTGAGCTGATAAAAAGAGATATATTTCCTCAATGGCAAGGCATAGGTATGCTGAAGACTTCAATACAAGACGTTTGGAATAAAATACAGCGAAGGATTCAAATATCCAACACATCGCAGCAAGCTTTGTAGGTAGATTTGTACATAGATCCACAAATTCACTGAAAGAATTGTCAACACTACCGTAATTAATAGAGGTTGCAAGAAGCACGGAATATAGGGAGTCACTGTCAAAATTGCAGGTAAACACGTGGGATCGTGAAATTTATAAGTACACAGACCAAGCGTATCATTATAGATCTGACGTGTAGATCTCCATATGACTGTTTTGTAAGCTCTGATCAAAAAAAATTGTATGGTGTCACAGACTTTGCTATGCCATTTGAAGAACTGCTTCCTGGAGAAAATATTTTCTTTGTGGCGCTGCAATGGGTGAAATCTGATCTCAGCTGGTACATTGAATCTAGACAATGAAAAAATAACAGAGCAATAGATAAACTGATCATGCACAGGGCAATCAAAAAGGTTGAATTGCCCTTTTGCAATTAAATCAACATCTCTATGGGGAACATAATTCGCTCTGATACCAAATCATGATTTGGTCTGAGCTCTGCAAAAAATTATGACACAGCAGAAATAATAGTAATGTAACCTTCACATTGATTCGAGATTGTATACAATTATATATATAGGATTACGACATCCTATTTTCAAGTTCAATCTCCCTACAAAATCTCAACATCACAATCACTTAACCACCCTATAATCACTCACATCTATTCTACGTGAGTGGTAAAACAACATTTGTTATAAGTTGTTTATTTAACAACTTCATAACAATATCAATACATACGATTTACTATGAGACTTGAGTAATTATAACATGACTCACACAACTCACATTAACCTATTGAAATAATGTGAGCACTAACATACAATTTCCTAAAAATTTTAAGCATCAACACAACCTAACCATGATATGCACAAGAGGGAAGATCCTGAAATGAATGAATAGGGTGTGTAAATAACCTTAAACTACTCTCTCATTTGGACACAGATCAGCATCCCTTTCTGTTGTATAAGAAGCCATTGCAGGGATGTTGCAGCTAAGCTAAAAGAAGGATGGCTCTCTATTTTTAGTTAATTTTGAAGGATATCTGCAAATAACAATCGATAAATTGATCAAAGCTATAATTATATCAATTAGCTATGTTAATCGTATGTACAATATTTTAGTTAATAAAGAATCAAATATGACTTGGAGAGGTGATGCATGCCATGGAGATCAAATTTGATTGATAAAATTACAGATTATTTTGGGGCAGGTGACAAGTCCTCATGGGGAACATGAAGGCGACATGGTTGGGACATCCCCGAATCATCCCCTGCAAAGGGTATGGCTTGGGGACGTCCCCAATGTGCCTTCTAGTCCTCATCCCCTAGTAGCCACATTTCCTAGGGAACTGACTCCCAAGACGCACCCTTGCAGAACACCATATGCTTTCTTTCTTTCTTTCAGTGTTCAAAAGTTTGTTTCTACTTTATATTTCATTCAGTTTTTCAATGTCATATTTTTTTGTAGCTTATGCACAAGCAACAAGATTCATTGTTGAATTTAATCTAGAGTCGTTTCTTTTAGGTGTCAATCGAGAAACAAACAGTAGGGATATCCTGTAAGGATGGCGGGATGTGAGAATCTTAAAAAGGATCAGATGGGATCCGTACACCAATATTGAATAATATAATTCAAGGCATAGGATGGAATGAGAAGATAAGAATGAATTAATTCAATATAATGCCATAAACGCACAAGAGAACAAGAAAATAGCATCCAAAATACAGTCAATACATGGTATTTAATGGGAAATATTAGTATACTAGCCATATCTACCTGAAATAGGGTACATTATATTACAAATGAATGTGAAAGCAATGTACAGGTTCCTTTGTAAGAAAATATTATTCAGAGAAAAGACATCAGGGTAAAAAGGAAGTAGAAATGAATTGCAAAAGAAACATTATGAGAATGCAATAACAAACCAAAATGATTGGCAGAAGTTTGAGGACTTTTAAATAGGGCACATGACATTCCTCAACCAAAGAACAACTTTCATGCAACCAACATTGTCCATTATGGCTAGGCGCCCTGCTGAGCACTAAAAATGTAAATATGATATAGATATTTTTTCTAGAAATAATGGCAATTGTATTTAATAAAAGAAACAACTACACCAGAGCAAAAGGTCTTCAAAAGAATCTTTTCTATCGTCCAAAATTAGTTAATAAAGAGATCCACAATTAACACCAGACTTTTAAAAAAAAAATCCTTCTCAAATTCTCTGAATAAATATATGTATTTTGGCCCGGCCTTAATATTTTATATTACCAATATATCACTAGGATATGTATCAAAGATGTACATGGTTACATTGCACAACAAACAATTAGATTTGGTCCATAGTCCATCTAAACATATTTGTTTCTCTGCAACTACAAACATAGGAAAGGCTATAACATCAAACTGAAACTAACGCAAACCATACAATACCCTATATCACTTTTCTACATAAACAGGATATCTGTAAAGAATTAGATACTATGACCTAGGTCTTAATAGAGTGTACAAGCTGCTTAAAACAACACTTACCAAACTTTCATGAAATAGATAACCAGCCATGGATCACTCGAGGGGAACCATCTAGATTCTAGATGAACAACTATTATTGTTGACACCTTTATTACTTTCGTGTTTGATGGACAAACAACTTCTTTCTAAAAGTTTGGTATTAATGAAAAGCAATGTGAAGAAGATTCGTGATGGCAACATCTGAAAGTACTTGACAAAAGGAAACAATTAATGAAGAAAATTGACAGTGCCAACTGCCACCTAAAAAATGTCAGAAAACTTAAAATTAGAGATGCCATAAGAGTGTCAGAACATGTAATGGTTCCAGTTATAATTATAGAACCCATCTAATATTCATTCTACAATGAAAGTGAAACAGAAAGATCAAGAAATTGACCTTATATCCAGGATTCTGATGTTGTTGAGTGTTGTGCTTCATCCCATTCATGTTCTCATATTTTGGGTAAAGTATCAATAAAACTATGACTTGCAGAACAATAGCCACAGTCATTGTTTTAAGTATTTAATGATTCACTAGATACACAATTTCCAACTCTCAGTAATTATGTGCTTCTACTTTATAATATAGAGGTTTAATCTAAGAGAATGTGCTTTCATTCAGAAAAGTGACATACGTCCAGATACTTGTTATCATTTCCAACCCAGTGATAAGGCTAACCGCATAACATTTTTTACCAGAGCACACTGACAGCACTATCTCTAAGAAGCATCGTTGTCATCCCTCTGAGCATTTGAGCTTTAGTCCAACCAACATGAACCAGCTAGACCAAAGAAAGATGGTAAGGTATGGTGGTACATATAATGGAAGATGGCAGCAAAAACAATGCCATACTAAACTGGAGATGGAGAAGCAGAGGAATGAATTCGAGGGTTAACAAGATTTAGCAAACTATTCCGGGAGTGCTGTGGAAAAATATATCACTGCTCCTGGAAACCTTTTGACAAAGTCGGAGAAAAGGCAGCAAATTACAGCGGCATGACAATGATGACTTTAAACCTCAGTAGGATTTACTTTGTCTTCACATTTGATTCCTGCTTGTATATGTAAAAGAAAGAGAGGGACAAACAAGTCGCTTTTTTTTTTCACAGCTGCTACAACCTACAAAAATCTAATTTAATTTCTATACATCATAGCTCATTTATCATCTACATGATGGGCGATAAACCCTCTTGTTTGCTTGAGGTTTTATAGGAAAAGAGGATATGGAATAGCTTACTTCTTCTGGGTGAGTACTCTCAATTGGCTTCCGGTGCCTTCTCGTATTGACAACCCTCCTTGGCTTTGCTTCATTATCCATAGGTCCAAGCCTGCAAGAACGGCATGAATTACTATCTGGAACATTAAATTATGGAGAAATGTCATTTATATTCAAGCCAAGTTGTAAAAACTTACATTGTAGAGACACCTGCAGCATGAGAAAAAATCATGGATGCCTCAAGCCCCAATGTTTCCCATGAGATGTGGGTCTGATTATCATTTCCATGGAAGGACATATTTCCATGTGCCTTGCCACTGTAGTTCCTCACGAGAGCACTTATAAAATCTGGGAGTGATACAACATTACTGTTCTGAGTACTCTTGACAGATGCAAGCAATGCACTGGTGATATCAAGCAGCGCCTCAGCATCTGTTACTTGCTCACGAGGTCTGTGCACTGAAAATTAACAGCTTTATTTGATTTTGAAGTAAAAGCAATAATAAGGCCAAAAAAAAGCAACAAGCAAGAGTATAGTTTTAGCTGCAACATGACTGGAAATATCATAGCAAAAAATTATGACAAAAGAAAAAAATAGCAGCCAAAAAATTATTGCAGTGTGATTTTAAAAAATCAAATAGCACGCTGAAATTTGAGTAGCGCCATCAAAGTAAGTATAAGGCACAGAAGATTTACCAAGATTATGTAAGTTCTGAACTTTGTTGAACACTGAATCAAATTTGTCCGACTCTGCATTTATTATTTCTTCTTTCTCCTCTGCATTACACAAAAGCACAGTTACGACTTCCTTTGCAAACATTAACATGTCATCAATGTGTTCTAACAACCAAATAAACCAAAATGTATCTTCCTGAGCATTACCAGCGATTGAGCTCTTGAGGCTACGGTATTGACACCTCAAAATACGTCGTTCGACCATGCTCTGACTCTCTTCTTGTTGTTCTCTATCACAACAGCTTTTCTTCTTGTCTTGTGGACCACCCTCCCCGTGAGAAGGATGTTGCGATCTCTGACTGAAATCTCCATCATTTTTTCTTGATTTGAAAACCAATATTCTACTCATCTTCTCTGATTGCCAGAGAAAACTTTGAGAAAGTACAGAGGAGATGGATCACAACAGTTTATATATTGATCAAAATGCTTTAATAAGGAATATTGTGCTGTTTTGAAGAAAACAATTTAAAATAGCATGAAACAACCATGAATAACAGAATCATTATCATATGGTATACCTATATGAATAATTTCCCTAAAAGCAAGATATATCTCTACAGAAAATCCTCACTATAGGATTCAAATCTCCATTCTCACAATATAATCTTATATGTTGTCATTGTATTCAATTACAACACATAGGTACTTCCAACTTTGAAATCATTGAGCACTAGGGAAAATGGAAAAATGATTTCAGCATTAAATTTTCCAAAATATCCAAATTGAAGTGAATGATGTAAAAGACTACATTAGTAATCAGGATCACAATATGCAAGTAGAATGACTTAGCCACTTTGAGGGGGCAACCTCCAAACCATACAATAAGACTCAAGTGCTCAATATGATGATCATCTACTAGCTACTAACTCCTATATATACCCTACTATGCTATGCAAAGCACCAAGGCCGACCTACTAAGCATATGAAAGCATAAATAAATGTGATATGACATGATAAGAGATTATGTTAGCCACAAGTCGGCCATACATATCCCAATATATGACCTAGGATTAAGGGCATAGCATGCCCCTCCCCTTCAAAGCAACATTGTCCCCAATGTTGGTAATCTCTGGATGTTGCTGCCAGAATGCTTCATCTTCCCATGTTGCATCTTCAATGTCCAAATTCTTCCACTTGATCAGATACTCAGTGATGACCCTTGTCCTCAACTTCTTAGTGTGTGTTTGTAGGATTCCTTCAGGCTCCAAGATGATGTGTCCCTCCTCATCAAGCTTGGTAACACTGACTGAGAAGACACCTTCTGCCCAATGACCTTCTTCAAGCAAGAAACATGGAAAATTGGATGTATTTTAGTTGACTGAGGAAGCTCCAGTTTATATGCCACACTACCAATTTTTTGCAACACTTGATAAGGGCCATAGTATTTAGGTGAAAGCTTGTTATCTTTTTTATTTGTTTCAAAGATAGTTGCTTATATGGTTGCAATCGTACAAAAACAAAGTCTCCAACTTCAAAGCTTCGCTCACTATGGTGTTGATCAACTTGTTGCTTCATGTGGTTTTGTGCCATTACCAAATTCTCTTTAAGGCTAGAGAGCACCTCTTGTTGGTGTTGAATGTGCTCTTCAACTGCTCTTACTTTAGGTTGGACCCTCAAGTTGGAGGTGAGGGATGGTGGATGGTAACCATACAATGCCAAGAATGGGGACATTTTGGATGAGGTATGAAATGAAGTGTTATACCACCATTCTGCAAGTGGTAGCCACTGAACCCATCTCTCTTGCTTATCTGAAGCAAAGCATCGTAGATACCCCTCCAAACATTTGTTTACTACCTCAGTTTGTCCATCAAATTGGGGATGATATGATGAACTATGAGCCAATTGAGTACCCAAACATGAGAATAAATCAGTCCAAAAATTGCTAGTAAATATAGGATCATGATCACTTACTATAATCTTGGGTGTTCCATGTAGCTTTTGAATTGTATCCATAAAAGATATGGCGATTGTACTCGCTGTAAAGGGATGTGACAAGGCACAAAAATGAGCATATTTGGTGAGTCTATCCACAACCACCATAATTACACTTTTCCCTTCAGATTTTGGCAATCTTGTGATGAAATCCATGGAAACCTCTACCCACCACTCACTAGGAATAGATAGAGGTTGCAAAAGGCCTAGAGACTTAATAGTTTCTCCCTTGTTACACTGACACACCAAGCATTCTGCCACAAATTTCTGGACATCCCCTTTCAACCCTTCCCAGAAGAAATCTTGCTTAATTATGTGATAAGTTTTCAGGAACCCAGAATGGCCACCCACTGGAGAAGCATGGAGCTCTGAGAGAACCTGACTTTTAAGGGTAGAGTTCTTGCATAAGTACAACCGATCCTTGTACCACAATGCATCCCCCTTCCATACATTTTTTTCTGAAATGCTTGGATCCTGTTGGAGATTTTGAATGAGAGTGTGGGTCTTTGTGTCATTTTGCCATTCTGATCTTGCTTGATCTACCCAATCTGCCTGTAATATGGACATGGCATATAACAATGCTTTTGTGGACTCATCTCTCCTGGATAGTGCATCAACTACCACATTTTCTTTTCCTTTCTTGTAAATGATCTCAAAGTCATATCCCAACATCTTTGTGACCCATTTTTGTTGTTCTTCAGATGATAGTCATTGCTCCAAGAAGTATTTCAAACTGTCATGATCTGTCTTCACCTTGAAGTGATGACCCATGAGATATGGTCTCCATTGTTTGACTGCATGAAGAATAGCCATCATTTCCTTCTCATAAGTTGGTTTTGATAGGTTCTTACCTTTGAGTTGATGACTCTCAAATGCAATGGGGTGGCCCTCTTGCATGAGTACTGCACCTATGCCACACCCTGAAGCATCACATTCAACAATGAAGGTTTTGGAGAAATTTGGGGTAGCCAGAACTGGAGTGGTACACATGGCCTTCTTCAGTGTCTCAAATGCCTGGGTTGCTTCCTCATTCCAATGAAAAGAGTCTTTCTTCAATAAAGTTGTGAGTGGTGCTGCAATTCTACCATAATTCTTCACAAATCTGTGATAGTAACCTGTAAGCCCTAAGAATCCCCTGAGGTTTTTGAGGGTTTTAGGAATCTTCCAGTCCACCATGGCCTGGATCTTATGAGGATCCACTTTTACACCTTCATGAGAAATGATATGACCCAAGTATTCTACCTCCTTGACTCCAAAAGCACACTTGGAGGGCTTGGCATAAAGGTGTTGTTCAAGAGTGTCCAAAACCTTATTGACATGATGTAAATGTTCCTCCCAGGTCTTGTTGTAGATTAATATATCATCAAAGAATATTAGGACAAACTTTCACAGAAATGGCCGAAAGATTGAATTCATCAAACTCTGGAAAGTAGATGGTGCATTTGTAAGGCCAAAAGGCATTACTAGAAATTCATAGTGGCCCTCATGTGTCCTAAATGTTGTTTTATGAATATCTTCATCACGAATTTTGATTTGATGATATCCCATCGAAGATCTAATTTTGTAAAATAAACAACACCATGTAACTCATCTAACAAATCTTCAATGACAAGAATAGGAAACTTATCTTTCACTGTGTATTTGTTGAGCTCCCTGTAGTCTGGACACATGTGCCAACCTTCATCCTTCTTTCGTACCATCACCACTGGAGAAGAGTAAGCACTCTGACTATGGTGAATAATACCTGCTTCCAACATCTCTTGTACCATCTTTTCAATCTCACTCTTCTGTAGATAAGGGTACCGATAAGGTCTAATATTGGGTGGTTGGCTTCCTGGTACTAGTTGAATAGCATGATCATGATCTCTTTTGGGAGGTAACCCTTTCGGCATATCCCCAAAAACAATTGAGTGCTCATTAATAATTGCTTGTAGATCTGATGGTATAGGACCTTTTGATGGTTGAGCTTCTAGTGAAAATAGTTGTGCCACAAACCCATCTGCACCCTTCTTAAGCATTTTTTGCATTTGATGAGAACTTACCAATTGTGGAGCTTTTGCCTTCATCCCATGCAACTCAAAAGTCCTCCCTTCAGAATGGAACCTCATGAACAAATCCTGGAAGTTCATCTCAATAGTTCCCAAGGTAGTAAGCCATTGGACCCCTAACACAATGTCTGCTCCCCCCATTGAAATGGCATACATGGGGCCCTCTAGTAGGTAATCTCCCATGGATAGCTTAATCTTATGGCACTTTCCTGAACAACTAACTTTACCTCCATCTGCAACCATGACCTTGAAACTATGGGGCTGGATAAACAAAGCAATTTAAGTGTAAGGCCAACTTATGATTGATGAAGTTGTGAGTACTTCCAGAGTCAATTAATATTGTCACCCTTTGTTTCTTCACAAACCCAACAACCTTGAGGGTTTGTGGGGTGCTAATTCCTGAAATTGCATGGCAAGAGATGGTTGAGATTCTTCAGCCTCGATCTCAGGAACCTCTTCCTCTTCACCAATTGTTTCCTCCTCATCTTCTTCCTCATTAGGACCTTCAATGTAGAATAATTTCTTCTCAGGACATTTATGTCCCTTGCTCCACTTGCTATCACAACTGTAACATAGACCTTTTGCTCGCTTCTCTTCAATTTGTTGAGGAGTCAATCGTGTTAGTTGGGGAAATGATGGTGTTGGAATCATACATTCCTTGTGAGTAGTGAGACCCCTTCATTTTACCAAGATCTCTTTCCTCCACATGATGATAAACTATCATGGATTCTGATATCAAACTTGGATTAAGAAGGCAAACATCAAGTTGGATGTTATCCTTGAGTCCACCCAAGAAGAGATCATTTAGATGATCCTCTGAGATGTGTAAGGATAGATTTTGGAACTGTTGGATATAATCCTTGACTGTTCCTTTTTGTCGTAGCTTGGCTATCTGGCTGAAATGGTTCTTTGTAACATTATTATTGTAGTGTGTTTGGAGCTCATCAGTGAACATAGACCAGGTAACAAGGAGACCCTTCTTTTTCTTTTGCTCACACATCCATCTATACCAAATGAATTGTTTTGGTTCCAGATACAAGGATGCCATTACCACCTTCTGTCCACTTGGGACTTGATGCAGATCAAAAAAATTCTCCATTTGGTTGATCAAGGTGATTGGATCATTCCCATTGAACTTGTGCATTTCCACTTTTGGAATCATGTTCTGCCACTGGCTAGAAGATCCATTGGGTTGTGTAGAGGATCCACCTTGGTTGGTGTGATTTGAATCTGAGTGTGCATTGCTTGAGGAACCCATGTGACTTGAATGGAAATTCATGCCAATCTTCATGATTGAAATAGTGAACATCAACTCCTTCCTCATTGATTCGAACTTTGCCTTCATTTCACCCTTCATTTTTCATTGAGGTGAAGATTCTGTTCATTTCACCCTTCATTGCATGAAGATCACATGTTGAGGTCATCCTTATTCACCAAAATATTAACCTTTTCCTGAAGTTGGTTGACTACCTCCGATACCCCAGAAGCTGAAGATTCAAAATCCATATCTTCCTTATTTGGAGTCATTCCTGGAGTGGCTTGACCCTTCCCTTGGCCTCTAGTTGATCTCCCTGTCATGATGTAGGGTTTGGGTCTTGGGATACAAGGATTAGGGTAGGAATTTAGGGTTTGGGGTTTCGTATGGTTATTGGCCGAATAGAGAGAAACACAGAGAACAAACCCTAGCTAATTTTTGGCAAGCTTTCCAAAAATATAAGAAACTTAGAAAAATTCCAAAAATTGCAGCCTATGGAGCGAATTTATGAAAAACCCTAAAATGGATATAACTTGTGCAAAATAAGTCAAAAAATCTTGAAATTTGGAGAGAACCTTACTTGACTGATTTCGCCACTTTAGTTAAAAAATTGCAAAAAAAATTGCCACCTTTTGAGAGATATAGCCGAATCTTCAAAATTAGGGTTTTGACCTAATTTTGGCCCAAATCAAAGCTTGATACCACTTGTAATGAAATTACTTAGATAGATCTGAATATCAACAGCAATATAACACCAAAGAACACCAAAATATAGAGAAATGATCACAATATGCAAGTAGAATGACTTAGCCACTTCGAGGGGGCAACCTCCAAACCATACAATAAGACTCAAGTGCTCAATATGATGATCATCTACTAGCTACTAACTCCTATATATACCCTACTATGCTATGCAAAGCACCAAGGCCAACCTACTAAGCATATGAAAGCATAAATAAATGTGATATGACATGATAAGAGATTATGTTAGCCACAAGTTAGCCATCCATATCCCGATATATGACCTAGGATTGATCAATCTATTGAAAAAACCATCACAAAGGGCATGATTGTTAACGAGTTTCAGAGTCTGAGATATGGTTTTAATCGCTGGTTTTTCCTGAATCCAGGGTTTTTGAAACCTCCATCACTCGTGAATCACGACATATCTGTCCAGGCAAGAAATATAGACACAAGTGCATTCACGTGCTTGTTTTCGGTTCTTCCTCAGTCAAGAGTTGAATCCTTCCATCACATTTTATGTTGTAGAGATTATATTGATAAATCTATTTAAAAACCCATCACAAAGGATCCCAATTCCCATACCTAAACCTGGTCGCGATTTTAAGTTGTCCTTTGATTTCAATTTTATCTTCTAGTTGGCCACATTTCTCTAAGATACGTCCAAAGGCTGTTAGATTTCAAAGGCATCGAGGTTCGCCATTACGAATTTTCCCTGCAAGGCAGAAGTGTAGCCCAGGGGTGGATTGGTCCTTGGGGACCAATATGGTAGAGCAGGGTGAGACTTCTAAACCCTTCTTTAAAGCAATTTTGCGAGGAGAATCTGGTCTTCGTGGCAACGCTACTAAATTCCAAAAATTTCCTCTTCAAATGTCCAAAGAAGATCTATGGAAAAATGTGAATGGAGGTATGAATGTTGCAAATGGCTCGGCTGTTGTGAAATTACAGAAATCAGGTATTCAAAGTGTTGTTGATGAACTGGAACAATGGACTCTGATTGTGATTTTTGGGTTTTCTTTCTCTTCCAGCCTTCAAAGATTGGACAAAGAAAACCTGGCACACTACAGGTGAATTTTCCATTTCTGCGTATCCAAATGAATACTTTTTAATTTTATTTGCGAGTGCAGAAGATCGAGAACAAATCTTTCAAGGAGGAGGACCATGGTTCTATGGTAGAGCGGGATTATTCATGAAACCCTGACACCCTATGTTTAAGCGGACAAAGAAATGCCCTCAGTTGCCCCGGTATGGGTGTGATTATTTGGTTTACCAACACAATATTGGAATAATGTGGTGTTTACAACAATAGGCAATACTTTGGGTGCTTACATGATGACAGTGAATAGTTCAATGCACCTAGAGCATATGATTTATGCTCGTGTTTGTGTTTTGATGTATCTCAAGAATCCCTTACCAAGTAAAATCTCCTTGGATGTGGAAGATGAGAAATGGGAACAAGTAGTTGACAACGAAAATATTCCTTTCTGATGCAGAATTTGTCACAAGTACGGTGTTGGCTAGATTTTATGCATAGCGTAAAACCTAGGCAGCCATGAGATAAATCTCCTTCATTTAACGGTGAAGCTCCCATGTAAGATGTCTATCTATTTACAGTAGTGAATCCTAATAACTACTTTTTGGGGGTTTTACTTTAATTTCCTCGGCTCGTGAACCATAGCTGGGTAATTTTGCAACAAGTAGCTGTGTTGGGAATATTTGTAGAAGGGGGAAAAACGGAAGTAGGGAAAGAAGGAAGATGTGTTGAATCAACAAATAGTTATCAGAGTTTGTCTCATCCGCACAAAGTAAATAAACAGAGAAATCACAACATTTAGCAATAAGGGAAAGAAATAACTTCTAGCCTAGATCTAAGATAACACAAAGTTTATCTGAAATCTTTGAATAGAAGTACTCAGCAAAGCACTGTAGACGCAAAGTTCTCTAGAAATCCACCTTTTATTCAATCCCAGCTTTTATAGAAATCACATAAGGGTTCCAACACAAAGTCTGAAATCTTAAAAATGCTCCAATTACAAAAGCCTTTGCTAAACAAGTTCTGATTATTCATGATTGATTGATCCTCTATTTATAGTGCATAGAGGGAAATTACAAATAAGAAACCATAAATGAATCCCCACATGTGGAAGCTATGAAAAAGGAAACAGTTGGGAATCTTTCTTCTAGACTTTTTCTTTACATGACATGCATGATTTTCAAGTGAAGAATAAATCAAAGCTTTGCATGTTTGCCACCTATTCTTAAATAAAGGACTTTTCAAACAACCTGAAGAAATGGCTTTTTACCCAATTACTTCATCTTTACAATCTTTGTCAAAGAAAATACGAAAGAAGAGAAGAAAGAAGTTATTCCAGCTGCAACACTTCATACTTGCCCTTTGTTCTGATACTGGATGTATTTGTCAAGCATGTAGTTCATTGTTTTCCCATCTGCCTTAGCAATAGCTCCGTTTTCAGTCTTGAACCTTAGTAGTTCTCTAGATAGAATATCAATGCTTGTCTTTACCCTCTCTAAACTAGGTCCAAATCCCTTGACATCTACATGAAGCCTTACTAATTTCTCAATTGCATCAAAAGTGAAAGGTATGACAGCTTCATCGATCTTCTTTTGGAGGGATGGAAGAAATTCTTCAAGGGAAGCTGGTGGTTTTTCGGGAATGAAACTTGTATAATAATGGACACCATCAATTACTTCCTCTGTAGTGAAAGAGATTACACTCCCCAGCACTTCTTCCATTTTGTTTTCCAGCAACTGCATTTCACTCAGCATGTGTTTGAGAACCTTCATACGGAAAGACATTGTCATTTCCAGCTACTTACCCTTTTGTATCGATCCATCCGGTACAATTTGCTCTTCAATCAAATACACTCTCCGGCAGTGAATTTATCTTAGCCAAGATCTCCAAGCGGCTTTCAACAACTCTATTCTCATCTTTTATACATGTCATCAATTCTTTCAACTGAGACAATGCTCTTTGCATATGTTCCAAGCTATCTGGTACTTCTTTGAATTGCTCTGCTACTTGGTGGACGATTTGCTTTACCCATTCATCAATAGTCTTGATTTTATCACCTGCTTCTTCAACTTTTTTGATCAAATGACAGCTTACCTGCTCCTGTACTAGTACTAGCTGAGAAGAAGGTTTAGCAACCTTGGTGATAATTTCACACAACTAGGAGATCTGCTCATGGAGAACACGCACGGATTTCAAGGGATTTTACTCCTTAGGCAATAGCAGATGAACACGCAGGCTCACCAAAACTCCAGAGAAAAATTGTAATGAACATAATGAATATTTTCTAATCCTCAAATCATCCTTATAACTCCTTTGAACCCCTAATCCACTTTTTCCAATGCCACTATATAAAATAATAGTTAATATTTCACTTTAGTCATTAGCCATGAATTAAAGCACCTCAAAGTGAAATTATAATATAAAGTGCATTAAAAAACATCTCAACGTAAAATTATAGCGTTAATGCACGTAAGGGTTCAAATACTCCCTTTACATCTCCCACGCCCCAGTTCCCAAGGGAATAAACAAGGAAAAAGGGAGTAATAGGCCAGCTAGGCCTCTACGCCTTTGGAAAAGGACATTACACTTGCTCTGATCCCTGCAACAAATGTGATGGCAGAGACCTATAAATCATTAAAAAGCTATCAAAGGAAAACTAAATATCAGGAGCAATTCGATTCTAATAATTCTCAGGAGGAAGGTCAAGCAAATGTAACTATGCCTTTGCTGCTCATGCCTAATTGTGGTGAAGGACAGCAAGCAGATTTACCATTAGGAGTCACCCAGGAAAAAAGTAAAAAAATGAAGATGGATAAAAATGTGAAGGTAGGTAGAAAACCTACTCGGTCAATCTACAGAAGGAGGGTCAACATTTGACCTCTACAGGCAAAGTAAGGGATTTATCCCACATTTTTAATCAATCTTCCCAATGAAGATTATCACATGGAATGTAAGAGGGCTTAAAGGTAGCCCATCAAAAATCAATGAAGTTAGAAGAATTATTCATAATAATAAGCCTCAAATGGTTTTTCTGTAGGAAACCAAAGCCTCAATTGAATTAATGAATGTTCTGGCAGATAGGATTTGGCCTCATGCTCAGGTGATCTCACTTAGTTTTGTGGGTGCTTCTAGGGGGGTGGCTTGTCTTTGGGATCCAAAAACGATTACAATTGTTAATTCTTGGGGAAGTAAGGGAGTTCTATTCCTGCTTGTTTATACTCGAGAGGATGATCAACAGACCCTCTTCATCAATGTTTATGCTCCTCTTACTATGGAAGAAAAACTAGCACAATGGCAGCAAATTGCATTTATGATTCAGTCCTATCCTGAGGTTCCATTGCTGATAGGAGGAGATTTTAACACTATCCTCAATCTGGAGGAAAAGCAAGGCAGATTGACTGTGCTTGATGCTAGCTCGTATAGTATGGAGAGGTTTGTCAATTCTCTTCAGCTGGTGGATGTGAAAACTGATAATGGGACTATGACTTGGTCTAACAAACGGCAAGGACAGGAATGTATTTTGAACGTTTGGATAGATTCTTGGTCGCTGAAGTCAAGATGGAAAAAATTGTAAGTCCCTAAGGCTCATATCCTCAACAATATTGGGTCTGATCATTGGCCTGTAAGTCTAGACATTGGGAGAACTTTTCCTAGATTCTCCCCGTTTAGATTTCAGTTAATGTGGTTGTGTCACGAGAATATTACAAATCTTATTCACCAATGGCGGAAAGAAGGCAAGCCACGGCATGGCACACATATGTATTCTTTTGTTAAAAGACTGCAATACATCAAAGCCAAGTTGAAGGTGTGGAATTGGTCAGAGTTTGGGGACATCAAGGAGAAAAAGCAGCAGATAATCAAACAAGTGGAGGAGCTCAATGCTAGAATTCGTACTTCAGGTTCTACTGTTGATTTAGCTAACAAAGAAATCTCTCTGAAGGCTGATTTGCATGAATGGGAGAAACGGGAAGAGATTCTTTGGCAACAGAAGTCCAAGAGTTCAGTGGCTCAAAGCAAGGGACAAAAATACTGCTTTTTTCACAAATCCCTGCTGGCTAGAAGAGCTAATAATTATATCAATTCTCTAAAAACAGCTGAAGGAAAGAAAAAATTCATGGGAAGGATTGCAACAGCTAGCCCAAGATTATTTTTCTTAGTTATTTTCTGCTTGGCCCCTTGATGACTCAGCTCAGAAGCAGGTCCTTGCCCATATTCCACAGGTTCTTTCTAACCAGGATAATGAGCAGCTCACATCTCCAGTCTTGGAAAGTGAATTAAAGAGGGTGGTGTTTAGCATGAAAAAAGAAAAAACACCAGGTCCTGATGGGTTCCCTATTGAATTATATCAAACTTTTTGGGATATTCTGAAAATGGAGCTTCTGCAGGTTGTAAGAAGTGCGATGTGCTAAAACCATGTTAAAAGAAATAAACAAAACCTTTATTGCTTTGATTCCTAAAGCTACAAAGGTGGAAGATATAGCGCGATTTCGACCTATTGCCTTATGTAATGTGTTGTATAAAATCATAACAAAACTTATGGCAGATCGGTTGAAGCCTCTCTTGTATAAACTGATATCTCCAGAGCAAGGAGGATTTGTCCAAGGTAGGAAAATCCATGATGAGATAGTTCTTGCGCATGAAGCTCTTCATTCTATGGATATTCAAAAATCTCCTTCAATGTTCATCAGGCTTGATCTTTCGAAAGCCTATGATCGAGTGGATTGGAGATTTTTGTGTCAGGTGTTGGCGAAGTTTGGCTTCTCTTCAAAATGGATAGCATGGGTTCAAGCTTGCTTGTCCTCAGTCTCTTATTTTGTTTTGGTTAATTGCATCCCTTCAAGGATTTGTTTAGCTTCTAAAGGGATTAGACAGGGGGATCCCCTTTCTCCCTTCCTATTTATTATCTTGGCTGAATGTTTGGGAAGATTGTTGACCAAAGCCTGTCAGGATAAGAGGATAGGAGGAATTAAACTGGCTACTGGAGCTACTCCTCTATCACATCTACAATTTGTGGATGATTCTACGCTTCTTGGCAAGGCTACCTGTTCAGAAGCAACTCGTATGAATAAGAGTCTTCAACTGTTCACTAGAGCCACACGACAATTGATTAATGAAGATAAATTTAGCATCTTCTTTTTCATTGTTCCCTAGGCAAGAAAGTCAGATTCTGGATATTCTGAAATTCAGAAAGGGCTCTTTGCCGATGCAATATTTGGGCATTCCTTTGGCAGCAAAGCAAATCAAAGACTGGCAGTGGTTAGTTAACAAAGCCAATAGTAAATTACAAAAATGGATGGACGGGTGGATATCAACAGGCAGCAGAATGACTTTGATTAAAGTTGTTCTCCAAGCTTTACCAATTTATGTGTCATCTATTTTAAATATTATGGTGAGAATTTTGAAACAATTGGATTCCATATGCCAGAAATTTCTTTGGAGTGGGACCCATGGGTAATGTAAATGGTCTTTAGTCAAATGGGATACCTTATGTCAACCTAAATCAGAAGGAGGCTTAGGCTTTCACTCCACAATTAAGCATAACAAGGCCTTAACAACCAAAATTTATTGGAGACTTCTGGCTGCTCCTAATGAGTTGTGGGTTGTTAATCTCAGAGCTAAATATGTTGAGAATAATCCTCCTGAGAAGATCATTCGCTTGACCCTCCCTTCTAAAGGATCTCCTATCCTTTCAGTCTTGAGAGTAGGAGAAGCTATCATCAAGAGACACTGCTTCTGGATAGTTAATAATGGTCAAATTGCTAATTTTTGGACTGACTCATGGGATGGTCATCCACTGCTTATTGCCCAATATCCTGAGCTTCATCAAGTTATGGAAAATCTTCATGCAAAGTGTTGGGTAAAGGTTGCTCATTATTGCCAGCCTACCATACACCATTGGGAGATGGGAAAAAGTTGGATTCCTCCTCATCAATGGCCTGTTCAGCTAGGACCACAACAACAACAGGTGGCTGAGCATATTCTTCAGACAAGACAACTTTCATCTTCAATAAAGATGGACTCAATAGCATGGGGGAATGATGCCACATACATATATACAGTTTCAGCTGGTTATGTTTCTCTTTGCAGAGTCACTCCCCACCCCTTAAGGGATATTTTCACCCACCTCTGGCAAGAAGCTATATGGCCCAAGGTCAGTTTCTTTGTTTGGTTGTTATTGAAAAGAAGAATTCTTACAGGTGACAGGTTGTTGAAAAGAGGGTTTTATGGCCCTTTCAAAAGCGTACTGTGCTTGGACTTTGAAGAAACTATTCCTCATCTTTTTCTTCAATGTCCTCTTGTGAGTAGTTTATGGCAGCAGTTGGCTAAGTTGTTTGGGATTCCTTGGATTGGTATGCAACATATTGAGCAACCTGTTGGCCAAATAATTTGTCACAAGGACAAATTAGTGGATTTTCACCAATGCTCCAGGACTAAGTCCCTCCTCTTGGTAATGGGAAGGCTCCCATTTATTGAATGCAGAAAAAAAAATATCAGGTGGCTGTGAAGCCAGGGATCACACAAGAATACTCCACTAGACTTGTGGCAAATTTCTTGCACCTAGTGCAAGGGAGGAATTTTCTTAGAGAAAGAGAAGGTAAAGGGGAGTAAGAATGTGGGGAAGGAGGGTTAAGTTATTAGATAGGCACTTAAAGATTTCCACAACATTAACCAGAATAGTTCTACACTCAATTAGAAGAACTCAACTTCAAGAACAAGACAAGACAAACAAATCACAAAAAAATATTTCTATTGATTCATTGATCAAAGGCACTAACACCTTCCTTGGTTTTACAAGATTATCATGTCTACAAATCTGATCATGCAAAGAAATGGAGGAAACATAGAGAGAGGAAATAGAAGAATGCAATCTCTTGCTTGTATCTTAGTAGTGCAATAGCTATCTACTTAGAGACTCATAATTGACAACCCCTTAGAATGAGGAAGTCTTCCAAATATATAGCTTTACAAAGAGACCTTTCATCTACCCCCCACATGACTTTTCACCTACCTCTTTCACTTGTGACCTTTCATATTCCTAGGAAAGAAAAGTGAGTCCCTTTTCATTAATTAAAGAGAACTCATTACAATGTCAAACCATAGGTCACATTTAAGTGAATAAGACAAAAAGTGAAAAATACCTTCCCAATGGAGAATTAGAACATGAGAGAGAAAGGAAGGATGAGAGAAGAAGAGGGGGAGAAAATCATGTCAATGGAGATGATGCATCCGCCGATGAAGATCCACCTGCCGATGAACTTTGTGGGAATGTACCTGGAAAATTTATTCATCTTTGAATTCCTTGGTGAAGTGTGTTGCTATAGGTGCCACTTTATTTGCTTGAGGGATATTTACGAAGCTCAAAGCCTTGATCCAAGTTTCAGAATTAATGCTGATGTTTTTACATTATTTGACCTGAGTTTGATGATCCTTAGCAGTATTGGAAATTGCACACTTGATTTCTGCAAGAGATTCCAAAGTGTCCTCGTTGAATGAGAAGGGATCTCCTGCTTCTTTCCTGACCAATTCCTCAAATGGCTTCAGAAGGTCTTCCATCGATGAATTCTCACTTACTGGAGGTGCTCCAAGTTTCTGCACTCCATTGCTTATGTTTTCCAGAATTTGTGAAGTGAGCTCTTCACAAGAATCAAGCTCCTCGAGAGCATTGTTCATCATTTCATATCGGGCAACCAATGTTTGAGACCAAATTGGGGACATATTCTCAGTTATAGAATTGAACACATTTTTTCCCACCAACATGAAAGAGTCAAGGTTACCCATTTCTGTCACCAATGGAAACACTTGGTCCCAATGAGCCTTTTCCTTTTCAATTTCATCTTTGGTCATCTTTACCTTAGCAACGGTAGCAAGAACAAACTCAAACAGTGAAAGAATTTCAGGCAACAGAGTTTTACCTTTCTCGAGAATCTTGTCAACCCATCGATCATTAGCTCTTCCTTGCATGGAATGACCTTGAGCCTTTTTGATTGTTACAGGGTTGAAGCTACTGATAGGAGTAACATCTTCAGTGGGGAGAGATGGAATTGAACTTGGATCCATGAATGACTGAACATAGGAAGTGAGGATTTTCACATGTTCTTCCAACTGCTCAATTTTTTGTTTGTACTCTTCGTTCCTTGAAAGCAAACGAGCAGCAGATTCTTTGAACAAATGTGCATCCCCTTCATGTGTTGTTGGCCCCAAAGGAATTGTTGTCATTTCATAGTCTTCCTGAGTCATCTCCTCTATGGGTTTTACCACTTTAGGTCAGGAAACTTCTACATATTGATTACCAGAAACACCACTGAAAAAGTGAGAAGTTACTTGTGCTTTCTTACCTCGTTTGGCCTTCATGATCTTTGAGATGGCTTCAAAGTCTGGTACCGCTGCTTGTTGCACTATTCTCGACTCACTTCCAATCAATTCTTGGATCCATGGGAAGATCTCCGTTGTTGCAGGTTCAACACTAGGCATGATTGCACTTTCAGGTTCATGATGAGGGACCACATCCTGCACTTGATGAGTTGACTCGGCAGCAGAAGAAGAGATACTTGGAGATTGGTGTGGAACTAGGGGTTGTGAAGGATCAATTTCTCCTTGCTCAAGATACTTGATGAGATCCTTGGTGACTTTGGCCTTCTTGTGAAGTCTCCTGTAGTGAGATCCTTCCGTGTCCATTGTTTTCCTCTTTGCGGGCTCCCCTGAATGAGCGGAGCTCGTGGTTTTCTCAGATGCCTTCAAGGATGAGAGATGAGATGCTTGCCTCGAGAGGGTTAAAAGACCACTAAATTCTATGAAAGCAAATCTTTCTTCTTTCTTAGACCTTTGGATCACTTCTGATATCAACCAGTTCTCCGTCCTGATAAATTATTCCAATAATATTCAATTTGATGCTCCATGAGAAGTGGGAGAGGTGGACTTTACCGATTGATATTATGGATCGAACAAATCATATCCATCATCATTCAACAAACCAATCAAATGTGAATTCCTCATTTGATCAAATCCATTCTCATATGATCTTTTTTCCTGACCTCAAATCATCAATTTACCCAATAATCTTCAATCTGAGGAATATGGTGCAATTCAAGGAGATTGAATGTTTCAATGTTATATTGGATGTCGAAATCAGACCTGAAGGTATATGAGTAGAGGCTAAGGTAAGAAAATGAAAGGGGAAGGACACATCTTTTGTTTTGTGGTTCTTTCACCTGTTATGGACTTGAGCAAGTTTCCTACACAACTCAAACATCACTATCTTGTCACTAAGATACTTGGGGAGTTTGCGAGGAGTGAGATCGAATCCCGAAACCCTGATGTAGGAGAAAGTTGCAAACTGAGTGAAGAAACATCCATACCTCTCGATCAGTGTTGCAGCTTGAGAAGATAACCTTAGCTCTGGGTTGCCTTCCAAAAGTTAGATCACGAACATGGTGAATGCATCATTCACCCTAGAAAAATGGTGATTACTTTCCTTGAGAGTGATTTGATGATACCTTTCAAAGGCCGGTGCTTTTTAAGAAACATTTGGAGTGATAATTAGGCCTTTGAATTGCCTTGTGCTTGCAAGAGCATACACCAAATATGAGGTCATCGTGAACTTTCTTGTAGCAAGTAACTAGAGCAATTGACGGTGAATGTTGTCACTTATGATTTGTCCCCAATATACCACCTGGATTCCCTCATTAGAAATGAGGATGAATTGGTCCATCTATTACTGAAATTCCTTTGTCATCTCTTCACCCATTACCCTGCTTAACAAGATGATAACATCTAAGTAGCCCTCGTGGAACTCACTTCTTGACAAGGTTTTTGGCATACGAGAGGGTTTCCTACCTTGTCTTAGCCATGACTCGAGTGTGAGGCCCTGGAGGTATGATTCAGTATTTTCCCATTCATGAGATGCAAACTCTTTGGAGATTATGACCATATTGTTACTAGTTGGAATCTGCATACACTGCGAGATGCCCTTGGGTGTAAGCACTGCAAGAATGGAGTTGTCATCCACCCTCACTATTCTAGAATCAGGTTCATAATGTTGAGCACATGCTAAGACCAATTTTGTACTTTGCACTGATAGTGGATGGCCTCCTGCTGCAAACAATCCACTAGTGAATTTTTTCTCTTCCACATGCTCTCTTGGTCCTCCGAGCATCCTATTTTTTAGGTCTTCTAGATCCATGTGAGTGACATCACTGTCACCACACTTGGATACTCAGTAAACCAAGGTCGAAATAGGCTCCATACCCGCGAATTTGAACTTCATGTTTTCAAAAAGCAACAAGATGAGTGAAAACAAAGCTACCAACAACTTTCTGCACCAAAATCTGAAACTTTCTATTTTTAGCAGGTGGGGTCGGAAACTACTATTTTTGGAATTTGTGGAAATTTTACACAATCCTTGTTCTCTAAATCTCCTAATCCACTTAGGATATTTCCATTGATGAGGATTTTCTATTTTTAGAAAGTTTCTATTTTTAGACATCTACTTTTTTCCAACCTACTATTTTTAGAAAGTTGCCCAATTGACCCTGTTTTGGTGTTCCTTACTGTTTCAGGATGTTATGAATGTTGAAAGTTTGTTATTTTGGGAAACTTGTTATTTTTAGAATCTCATTGTTCAGATCATATGCTATTTTTAGTAAGTGGACTTACCGGTGTCAGATTGCAACGAAACCACTGTCATTGTGTTTTGTTTTGCATCGGGATCTCGTGCTCCAATTTTCACCATTTTTCATCTACTAAATCTCTTGGAAATCAAAAAAGAAAGTCCTAGGGTTTAATTTCAAATTGTTGTATCAAAAAATCTAAGGCATCATATGATATGCAACTGCAATCTTCCCAAAGGCATTTTGGAGAAAGAACAATCTGGCAAAGTTTCATTGGAATCCTAGTTTCTAGTTTGAGAGATATGAAGAAATCTTGGTTTTGGAGGCTATGGTTGTTATGGAAAAAGGTTTTAGCAATTTTTAGTAAAATGGTATTTTTAAAAAAATGTTTTACAACAATTCCCATAAATGGAGGGAGGTCAACCTATGTAGAGAAAATAAGTTCAAAACAGGTTTATGTTTTAAAACACTTTTATACTTCCATGTTGGCCATAGATCAAACCTGGGTTAGATGAGAGCTGAAAAACCACCAACAAATGTGAGGTTATGGAAAATCAGGTTTAATGGTGCAATGGGGACTTTACAAGGGACATGTGAGACAAGGGGATACAAATTTGCAGCCTTGGAGCAAGGTGTTGACATGTGAAGCATGATGGAAAATTGGCTAAGATGGATTTGGAACTTCTCCCTCCGACTGAGAGGTCACCTTAAGTCAGGGGCTTAGACTCAACTCATGATTAACTTTAACTGGGTACATGTGGGGGTTAGAGGAGTTACAAAATGGCATGGTGAAGGAGTGGGGTGCACTTTCTTGTCCCTCATGTCCCCCTTGTCCCAGGGGACAAATGGGGACACATAAGGGATACCAGGGACAACAGGTGCTACAAAGTGCGCCTATGGGAGGAGTATGAGGGCACACTTTTGTGTCCCCCATGTTCCCAAGGGGAAAATAGGGACAAGAGGAGCTCAAAAGTGGACCTTGCCATTAATGGAAAGCCATATTTTACACTAGTTATCCAAAAATAGCCTGAAAACTTACTTCTTTCACCCCTAAGGCTTAGGATGATGTTTTGGGGTCAAATTTTATATGATTTTGACTCTAAAACAAATTCTAAGACCAATGGAATGGGTTTCAGACCTTTAATCTTCCTAAAAATCAAAAAATTGGCCCCTTTTTGTTTGGAACTAAGAGGGGCAGCTGCACTGTTTGGAATGTTTCAAGAAACCATCAAACCTCAAATCAAAATGAATGTTCCCACCATGTAGATAATTCTTCAATATTTTTGGTTCCTAATTGTTTTCCTCCTAACTCCTTACGGAGCTCTTGAAATCATCCAGAGAAGTTAAGGTTTACTTTTGAACTGCTCATTCCTTGCACCTGAAAACCCATTGTTGAACAAATTGTCCCTGAATGATCAAAACTTTCCTAAATCTTCCTAAACTGCTTCCAACACCTTCAAGGCTCTCCAATACCACCTCCAGATACTTAAGACATTTTTAGAACTCTCCCTCGGGATTGTACACATGCTCCGAAAAGGCCAAAATCAACTTTTCTAGGCTTCCAAAGAAACTAGTCTTCTTCTGAACTTCACTGAATGGAACTTAGGGAACCTCATTACACTTCTTTGATCACTGATACATGTTCACCACATGCATTAGGACCATTTCCAAGGCTAGGGTGATGATCTCATAGGAGGAAGATTGGCCAGGAGGAAGACTCGGAAGGATTGGGAGGCAGAATTTACATTGGTTGTCATGTTTTGAATTTTTGCATTTTTTGGGTCAACCAATTTACATGACAACACAACCGTTTACCGAGTGGGGAAAATGCACTAAAGATAGTCATAATCTTGGGCAGGCTCTATGGAGCAGAATTACTCTATTGTTATGGAACAATTGGAAAGAAAGAAATAGGAGACTATTTCAACAAGAGAGTAGGGACATCTCTTGGGTTTGGGAGAAGATCATATTGAATGTAGTTGAATCTATTAAGCATCAAATCCGGCTACCTCGTTCTCTATCTCCAAAATGGGATAATCTTCTAAAAAAGCTTCAAACATGCCCTTAAATCACTACAGTGGTTGTCTCTAAACTAAGAAATTAAAATCAGATTGAAAGTAAATGGTCTCCCCCTCCCACTCGAATTGGTAAGATGAACATGGACGGTGCTTCTAGAGGCAATCCAGGGAAAGCAAGTATGGGTGGCATTGGAAGACTCTTTGATGGTTTTGTGGCTTTATTATTTTTAGAAAATTGTGGGTATGCCACAAATAATTAATTGGAAATAAGAGCTATATCACACGGCCTACAAGATGCCCTGAAACTTGGATGGCAAAGAATTCAGGTTGAATCCGACTCTCTGATTATAGTGAGAATGTTTTCCACCACTGCAGCATATCAAGGCGGAAATTGGAAATTTTGTAGAAAGAGGGACAAAATTCACTATTTGAAAGACAGGTTTCAAGAAGACGTCTTCCATCATACTCCAAGAAAGCTCGATAGAGTGGCAGATGCATTAGCCAATTAGGCCCTTGACAATGGGAATATAGCTTGTTTTAGTCCTCCGCTGCTATGGTGGTCTGCCAAGCTTCAACAAGACCTTAGACATTATTGAGTTAGATTTGTATCAATGATTGTAATGTCTATACATGCTTCTGTGTCTAATGTCCAGGCCTGGACCAATAGTTTTTATGCCTGGCACAGTAGAATATGTATCTTTTGATTCTTCCATAGTATGAATCTTTTCTTTTTTTTTTTAAATCGAAAAAAAAATCGTGATTAAATTCGTTTGCTATAATTTTCATTTTTTTACTATAAGATATAAATCCAAAAAATTGTCAAACCAGGTAAGACATTACTAAATAAACTTGAAATCTATATAAACTAGGTATGACATTTATAAACCATGCTTATCAAAGTCAAACTATACTAAACATATGAAATCGTCAAAAAGTTACAATTAGGATTTAAGACTCAAACTTCAAAAAAGTTCCAAGTCATCAAGAGCAGTTGGTTGAGTTGATGCAGTATCATCATCACTAGATGCACCACTCAACTCATTATAAAAAAAATCAGGCTCATCTGTATCCACTGTGTCTTTTGGAATTTGTTGTTGTAAAGAAGAGGTAGAGTCTTTTGTTGCGTTGTTTATACACAATTGTAAATTGCTACGAATATAAACAAGATTTCCCAACTGTCCAAACCACAACTTGTTCCTCTTTTAGAATGGATGTGGTCAAAGCAACTTCAAGTCCTCTCACACGCTGATGAACTTGCTCCCTAGCTCAATATTTGAATGACAAAGCACTGCAATTCAGGTGTCTGTGCTCCGTAGGACCTCATGTCCCCTTTTCAAATAAAGTATGATAAATTAATAATATAACATAAGTGTCGAAAAAGTAACTTTATAAAAGACACTTATGTTTTATTATTATAAAAAGTAACCTTTTGATAAAGTTTTATTATATAAAAAGTTACTTTCGAAAAAGCAAGTCACAACGAAGGAATAAAAATGGAAAATTGAAACCTCCCAATGGCTTCATAAAACCCACCCATGACTTCACAATCACTTTTTCCTCTCATCTATTTGGAATCGAAGGTTGGGCTCCAAATAACAAGCTGCTGAATGTAAGGGTGTGTGCATCATTTTCCATCTGAGGACAAAAACCCTTGTGCATCCCATATCTGTGGATGTAATCCCGTTCCACATCTTTTGAATAGATTCCTTACAATAGTACATGGGCCTCATAAACCATTGCAAGACAAGGGTGTCACCATTAACCATGTGAAGCACATTGGATCAAATTTCAGGTTCACAAGGCATCATCTCTTAATTTTAGAACTTGGGTGAGATTGCACTTTCCCTTAGGAGGCTAAAGTTGTTGAAAAGGGAATAATTTGGTTTGCATGCTTGCACTTAGAGCTTGTTAAAAACCCTAGGGACATTTACCAACTCATTACGACAAATCACTAACCTTAGTATTGTTTTGTCTTCAACTGCTCTTTTTAAAGATATAAAAAGAGGCAAACCTTGTTTCACAAAAGTTCAACAACTCCTTAGATGCATGTTGCCTATAAATGTTCAATGTAAAGCAGTGGTTCCTTATGAAGTTTGCAATTGTCCTCTTTGTAGCTTCGATGAATAAAGGAAGACTTCATACCCATGAAATTTGGCCAAGCCTTAAAGTACTAAATTCAAGCAATGAGTTGCACATAGGGCTCCAATAGGATTTGAGGGAAAACCCTTGTCTTCATTGTTTGCAACGACATTACACAATAAGAGTGGCACGTTATCTGTAGACAGTCAACTTAACACTGTCATTTTCCTGCTAAGATTCTGAATTCCCTTCATCCAAGTATTTTGAACACTGGTCTCTAATTAGACTTCGGATGTTTCATTTGGTGTCAACACCTTTCAATGGCTTTGTAAAGATATGTCATAACTTTGAGATCAAAACTATCTGAAAGACATTAGGCTCAAGGGTTGTTAACACGTATCAAAAAGAGCATCACTCAATATACTGCATTCTATTACACTCCAAGAGGCCTTGACGCTTACCATATTTCCAATCACCCTCTCTCTTGACCTTTCCAAAAGAGTACTTAAGCCACTTTGAACTACTTGCTTGGCAGTGTATGCATTTCCAAGTATTCAGACTAAGGGTGTAATTGCAACCATGCAAATCAGGACTCCTTGCCACATTTAATGGTATGGCATTTGAATAAAACAAATCTGCTAATGCATCATCTACATTTTGCTTTTGGACTAGCTTCCAAATGTCGAAAAGTGTTCCACTACCACATGTGTTTCTTTCCCTTGATGGATGCTTTCAGAGAAAGCCAATTTTTTTCCACTCATTGGAACAAAAATAACCTTCAAGCTTCATTTCTTTCAATCACTCTTTGTCAAAGTGATATAAAATACGACAAACCTTGTTTCACATGATCCTCTCTCTCCAATTTGCATTTTGCCCATAAAGATTTAATGTGAGCATGATTTCTTATAGGGCAAGCTTTGCAATTGCTTTCCCTCTGTGAATCGCTTCATGTACCCATGGGAATTTGGCCAAGTGGTCCACTACCCAACAAATGCCAATAAACAATTTGTTGCACACATGGGTTCTAATATTTATGTGGTTATCTTATCTATATCAATCAGCTTCCCAGTCTCGTCAACACATTTTTGCAGCCTGTCAGTAACCTACTTGATGTATCTACACTATTCTCCACACCTACTTCAAGAATGGCTTCCTTTAATATTTGAAGAATTAACTTTGAAGCATTTTTAAATGGTTCATAGGTATTCAATCATCTTCAAGAATGACAAAACCTTAAGGGCAAGCCACAAAACAATAATTAGTGGTCCTCTGACATATATTTGACCATCCATCACTTAATATAGTGCCACCTGTTGTCATTCCAAAGGCCTTGACCTTGAGTTAATTTACTCGGTCACCCTAAGTTTTGTTCTAAAAAGAGTTTTAAAAACTTTGAAGAATGTGGTGTGTAGCCTTTGCCAAACTCTGCAACTTAAAAAAAATTGCATTTAAAAAATTCATTCTTGAGCTACTTTAAATGGAATGACACTTGAATATCCTAAATAGATTAGCTAATGGGCATCATTTCCACAATTTGTTTTTCATTATTAAGTTTCAACAAATATTCAATGTTCACTTCCTATCGTCCACTTGTCAATTTAAGCATTACTAACAAGAGAAGACACAAAACATGTCGTGAACTTAGACATTTCTTGGATGTCTTTGTTAAATTTAAATATGGTTTGCAACACTTGTATCAAAATAATCTTTGTTTAAAAAATCAATTGGTTGGTGTTAAATCCTACAAATTTCTAAAATTCCCAAAATGCTTGTTTTAACTCTCGCTTTAGCCATGTTTGTTTTCTCCATAAATGGATAAATAAATACTATTTACATTGTTTAAAAGATGGCGTCTATGATAAAAAAGTCATCACTATTTTTAAATGCATCAATCATGTTGATGTTAAAAACAAATAAAATTAAAATAAAATGAAACCATAACCGCACCAAAACTACAGAAGTCTAAAAACTTTTTAAAAAATCTCTTGCGAAATAAGTCTCAGGAAAAGTAAACACTTAGTTAAATTGAGTAAATCGGTCGACCTTGGTCATCGTATAAAATGTAGCTACCAACTTACCCCGTTTGTGGACGACAACTATGTATTGTCAAGCAATGGAGATTCAACTCCACTAGGTGATGTTGTTGACACTAAATCCGGTGGAGCTCCTATATTCCTTGGGGTTGTTGGAAGGGATGGTAACTATGTTCCAAAGTCCCATCTCCTTGCGGTGCCTACACAACTACATCGCCAACGTCCAACTCCACACTCTCTGCAACTGAATATGAAATTTAATGAGTAGCTATTTAAGTCTTTGCCATTGATTTGACAAATGTGACAACTGAATAGTCTTCTTAAAATGGTCACTTGCGTCTTCTATTTTGCCCAACCAAAGTGCACCAAAGCATCCCTTTTTAGCAGAACGGAAGTAAGGTTTTAAAGGACGTGTTTCAACTTCCTCATCATCTGCTCAACATATCCCGCTGCTTTTTTGCATTTTTTCGTACAAAAACTGGCTCAATGTCATTTCAATCGAAATCCTCATGGGGCACGCTGATTTCGACAAATTTCGAATTTTTAGCGAAAAAATCAACAAATCTTGTGACTCTGTTCAATGGTGTGTTCATCATGACGAATGTGGGACCACCTTCATATTGTTGCTCCTTAAAACTCAAAAATACCAATCCTTCAATGAGTTCAAGCTTTTCTTGAGTTCGTCCCTTTTGTAACCTCCTCTATACCTTCTTTCGCACATCTCATTGAGTCTTCAATTGGCCCAAGCTAATAACTGTCTCCTTCATGATACCTTCCACATGATAGTGACTGCCCATACTACAATGCCCTCGACCATTTTGACAACGTACTGTTTAACAAAACTTTCTGTGAAATAAAAGCAGAAAGAGAGTTCAGTTTTTATGTAAGGTCCTGATTTTTCAAATCAAAGACCATGTGCAACAATGGCAGGGTGATTGATAGCAGCTGTCCTGAGATAAGCCAGTAGTATTCTTTCCTGGTTTTGCAATGTAAAAAGAGCTTTTGCATTAATATATTAAGAAAAATCATACAGCTATCAATGATTCATGGAATTTCATTTGAAGTAAACTAGGTTCAGCATTATTGTTGTCTTTTTATCATAGGGTTTCCTAAAAGTCTTTAATTGTGTTTTGTTATTTGTGCACTGCGCTTCTAAGGGGTCATTTAACCAACGAGTCACTCAAAGCCATCTTTGTTCATCACCCTGAATGGGCCCTTGGGAAACTTTTCATCGTCCCTTCACTGTTCCAGCTATATAGATGGTAGGTGGTCAGAGTCATCGACCGGTCTTTAAAGTGACGTTGCAATTACAATCTTCCATGAGGAAGCAGTTTGTGACCAGACAGCGTATTAATACTTTTCACTTTCAAACACATTCATTGCAGCTTACTATGTTTTCAACAATAACATATGTGATATGTCTTTCACCTTGAGTATTCATCTCAATCTATTCAAAATCTTGGAAAATGTCATTTTAGTGTCATGAATTTGTAATATCCCCTTCCCATTCAAAGACTTTTCAGCCTATTTCTTCAATACCCGACGGCCAAAGGAAAAATATAAGGGTGTTCTTAAATTATATTTAAGTTATTATAAAGTGCCATTAATAAAAGAAAAATATCTCTATAGAGCACTTATAATAATTTATATGACTTAATAATTATTAAATCTAGGATGGAAAAGGCCCATATATAAATTGTTATCCATCCTAGGTGAAATGGCGAGGTGCCTTAGAGGGGAATCACTTGGGAACTTAAAAAGGATAAACCCTCTTTTATTGTTGCTTCCCTCTAGGGAAAAAAGTGACCACTTGGGAGGAAGAAAATGGGGTATTAAATTTCTTTTGTATTCTCCTTAAGTGGAAATGGCGACTTGTCCTCGAAAGGGAAATCGATTTTTCCAATAAGGGAAATGGAGGGTGGAAATATGCATAGAGTTTCAACTTCATGTTGATTGGAACTTTAAGAGGTTGTCCTTTGGGTCTCTTCAATCATTCCTTTATACCAAGAAGTCGACTTGCCTGGCATTCGTATGCTAACATTTGATAATTTCAAATCTCTTTCTCACAAGCCTTGGCTGCAAAAAAATTCAAAGGACGAAAACCCTTAGTATTTTTCATGCAAGGTTGAAAACCCTCTTAGTCTTTCTACATCCTTAGTGGACAGCCAAGTTTCCTTCAAATCTGAGGTACTTGAAATTTTACATAAAATTCTTCCCAACCTGCTCTCTTGCAGAGATCCCACAGTTCCCAGCAGTTTTTTGAAAGTTTTTCTTCCTCTTGCTGATTGTTTTTGACAGTTTCAGGATAGATGAGCCTATTAGATTTTCCATGTGATACCTCCAATGGTTGTCAAGAGGAATGGCAACCAAGGTTACTTTTGTGCAATTTTTCCTAGTTTTCTTGAATTGGAAGAGTTCCTTGCTCAAGTCGGTCAGGGGCAAGTAGAGTCTTCGGGAATCACCCCTCGACTTCAGATTCTACAAGTCTGATAGTGCACCCAATAGTGGGACCTAGGATCTATGTTACTCCTCCCATACGAAAGATACCGAGTAACAAATACCATCTGTTGTTTACAACTAGCGATACCAACCCCGCCCTAAAAAGGGTTAGAGTCTCCAGGGAATGCTCCTGGTGAAAACCGTTTGTCCTTCCACCCAGCCATAAGGAGGCCTCACGGCAAGCTCCCCTGTTCTGAGAACAGGGGCCAAGTGAAAGAGAAACTCTTCCAAGCAACGACGCCTGACAAGAAGGCTTTTCCCTACACAAGTGTGTGTTGGCTCAATAGTGGTTAGGTATTCCTGATCCCCCGAAGGGGTGGACTACGTCATTTCCCCCTCCCTCGTCCAACCCTGCAGGGCCTTCTGATAGAGAGGTAGTGCCACAGCCAGGAAGTTCGCCACAAGCACGAAGCTTGCAGTTCCCCTCCGATGCGAACAATCGCCTAACCAATACGATAGACGATGACCGCCACACTCCCCACCAAGGAGCATCGAGAGCAAATCCTTCTCACCGGCATCCGTAGGGGCAAGGTAGTAAAGTTCCTGCGGTACTTCCTGAAAACCAGGTTGTGATCTAGTTTCTCGCAGCTTAATATGTGGGCACTTAACCAGGAGATTTAAGAGAGAGTCCCCTCCTACATCCCCACACAACCAAGGGCCGGGTCCAACAGCCCAATCCTAGAGGCACGACCACTAAGGAAAATCCCTCCCACTCTGGCATTTAGCAACCAACAGACAGCTTCCACCGACACGTTCTCGAACCTTTGAGCTCACTTGACGAAGCTTTGGGTCTCTATAGAACTTACACGTCCTTATAAAACCTTAGGGAACCCTGGAACCTGAACTTGTTCTCTTCCCAAGCTTCTTCGCGAACCATCTGACTATTGGCGGCTCTAGGAATGTTCTTCCGAAGCCAGTTTCGTGGTCCTATGGATCCAAGTCCAAATCTCTCCAACTCTACAGGGCGGATTGTGGTTCACAAGATCTGCAATAACTGTCTTAAGACCACTATATTTCTCTAGGGCTCGGGCCCTCGTGCCCTGCATTGAAGACCGAAACCGGAGCAAATGTTGAGCTCACGGTGCATAACAGCTTGACCCACCATGTTGGATCTTGGAAGACTTCCCACACATCCATTTCATCCCCTCCACCACCACTTTCTGTAAGGTGTTCTACTTGGCCATGTCAAACATTCCTATCACTTCAACACCAAAGGTAAGAACAGGAAAGACCAATGCCTTAAAGGTAAGAATTTTTTACCATGTGGGGACTCTTCGAGAGGCCTTGAAGTGTGAGATCCCATGGAGGGTTCTACTTCCTGATCGTAGCTCGTATCCTTAATGATTTTCTCAACAGACAATTCGGGTCATTCTCAATCCCCAAGATACTTATAGTTGTTGCCAACACCTGACTTGCTGATCCCCAATTCTTGAAAACATGATGTTGAAGCTTCGTTGTGTCTCCAAATATTTTCATCATCACCTTACACTTATCAATGCCGCACTCCATGCCCCACTTATCACTCCATGCTGTAGACCCTTTGCACAAAAAAGGTAACATCTCCTCCACGGATTTCAGCCATTGCTACCAAGTCATAGCAAACAAGGACAAGTACCCCATTGCGATCACTTCGGTAAGACCGGGGACACTAACACCCAAACCCTCAAGCTACCTGCAGTTCAATAATCAAATCCAATGCAAGATGTTGCCATTCTGCCTGCTTTGTGTGACGCTGGAGAAATCTTTGTCTTGAGGCTGGGTCGCTGCAAACTTACCTTCACCAGAAACTGACTGTTTCTCACTTGTGCAGAAAAACACCATCCATACTCCAAAGCTGAATAGCTGCTATTAGCTCAGCTGAAATAAGACTGAAATATCATTGCAAGTACGAGATGGATTCTCCTTATATCTAGATCCCCCAAAGTATTCATAAGGTTTTCATCCACAAGAGAATAGTCCTAAGGGTTTCCATCCTTAGAAATAATTTAAACAAAGCTACAAGCTTCCATTAAAAATCAGAATTTAGGAGTGATGGTCAAATGTCCTAATAACATAAGGCAAGTTGACTTGCATAAATAGAGTTCTTTCAGCCAAGCCTAGCTCACTCATGTAACCAGTCACATCTCTCGGTGAATTGAATGTTTCTTTCCGTCCAAAAAGCTCTCCTCATGCAAGTCACTAAAGCTTCCTTGTGAAGGCAATCACTTCAGATCATCTGCCTTTTATCTATTTCACCTTTGCAACCAAGCAAGCCGCCCCCCTCTACCATCATAAGTGAATTTTAGCTAATCACTTATCTTCCTATCGTCTACAACTAGGGGATGCTATGGGGGAAATAGTCACTTCATCAAGTCCATTGACTTTAATATAAGTGTTTTTGATCAATGTTTTATTTATTTTTTTGCACTTTATAATAAAATAAGGGATTTTAAGACCCTTATTATCTTAACAGAACACGTTGGAATAGACAGGAACAAGGCTAAGGGTCTTTAACAGCAAGGGGATATCACAGTCCTTTTATTTTAACTTGGATCAAATACAGACTGCAATTATTCTTGTGAGCTGATCGACAAAGCTTGACATGCCAAGAATTTAGCAATGGAAACAAATTTGCAATCAAACTCACATAAAACGGGTTCAAAAGTCTCCCCATTTTCTTCAGTCTGTAGATATCAAAAGGAGAGTACTCAATGTTGTTAGCTTTTGGATTGCAACGCACTGAACCAGTCGAGATACCCTCACGATCATCGACCATATTGAAACTTTTGAAAGATATGCCATAATTAAGCTTGACTTCATGGTGAGGTAGATGGATTGAAAAATAGGCACCACTGATCTGCAATTTTCAATGTCATTAGTTGTTATTATACAATCATTGCTATCATATTAAAATTGGAACTTTTTGATCCAACGAAGGCTCTTTTCCTTGCTATAATGAATCAAAGTGTGAAATATACTCAACATTTGCATTGGTCAATATTCGAACAAGATGCTTTTCAAACATCTATAGACAACTGTAAGATTCATATCTCAACTGTCACAATTGTAACTCAGGCAACATGAGAGGCCAATAGTTGCATCTCTTGGTGTGCAAGTGGACATCAATGAAATTATTCCATTTTGTAAGCATTTTGATAGCAACCAAGTCTTTATCAAGGCATAAGTTGAAAGGTATTGAGTCCAATGCAGTCCCTAGCGGATGATTCCTCTCTAATATCTTGGACCTCCGATAATTTCTGCTTCAACATTTCATTGTCAATACATTTTGTAGTACAATTCCTCTCAAGGGAGAAGACACAAGTATCATAAAATTCATCAATGCACACTGCTGAAACCAGCATCGTGCATGGTAAAACTCCTTGGACAGACATGACTGAATAATTAATGCCTTTTCCAATCCAAATATTTTTTTTAGATTGTAACTACAAAGCAAAATAGTAGTCTGAGGAAGTATGAAAGATATTTATTATTTCGGCATACAAATAGCTTTAGCAAAATGATCTAATAACGTTTTAAATACCATGATGTAAATGGCCTCACCATATTAGGCTGTCTAGTCAATAGGGTTACAGCTACATGTAAGTCTCTTCGATATTATAGCATACAATGATGGAAGCCTCAATAGAATTTTCAATTTGATTGCCACAAATCTCTAAGTAGAAAACAAGGTCCTTATAACAAAGAAAGGCCATTACATCTTCTATAAGTCTTTCGAACCAAAACCACTCACGTTGCAACTATTGACAGGTTATCTGTAATACATAGCTTTCACAATACAGAATTGTGATACAAACGATTGTCAATAAAATGATCTACACATGCATTCTGGATGCCAGCTAAATGTGTATCTTACATGCCGTAAACAATAGGTTTACCTACAATAATAACTGGCCTCAGTAAAGTCATATGAAATATCTATAAAGGTGGGCATATCACATACTCAACATTTTCTTAATTATTTATAAAGAAAGAAAGAAAGAAATTATATTAACGTCTACGGATGACCAAAAATAGGTCAATTAAAGATAGAATATATACTTATAAAATATATTTTCTTAGTTATTTTCTCCAAATACTCTTTCCTATAAATTAAGGTAGCACAAAACCTCAGCCTCTGATAACTAAGTGTTATATAACGTCCAGGTATGTCATTAATAAACCAAGCCATCTACTCATATTTGGAAAATCGTATTGGATATTAAGATGCAATAAAAAGCTCTACTACAAGAATGAGCAACGGCATTTGTGCATGGTCTTTTGCTGTTACTAGCATACTGTGTGTGGTGTAACTTTCCTAGTATTCTGTTTGTGTGGGGAAGTACCAATAGTATTTGTCATGTTGGCCTGACCACCTGCCATATTCAAAATACATGCAAATCATGTCATCAACAAAATTGACTAACCACTGCTTGGGCTTACTGTGTATGGAAATCTATGTTACCATAAATAAGAAACAAAGAAATGTGACAGCAATGAAAACATGACCAGAGATGAGATTGAGGAAGGTTGCGCACGAGAAACTGATGTAGAAGCATCACGGGATTTCAAAGAATTGCATGCATATTGTAATTTTGACCAAGTATCGGAGTGCGTGCAAGAACTGAAGAGATGTCACAAGCAAGGGCGCGACAGGGTATTGCGCGCTTGTGCACAAGAGTTTTGCGCAAAGTTAAGGACTGAGAGGCGTGCGGAGAAGGCACGCCAAGATTGCACAAAACAGGATGGCACTTGAGAAAACAGTGAAGCCAACCTTGGGCACACAAATCTTACTATTGACCTACGTGCACAAAGATCAACTATACAAGGAAATAGAAGTGTTATCCAAAATGGGCCCCTTGCTCATTTTGTGGCTAACTCCCTTCATTTCATTCCTCCCTTGTGTCTCAGTCAGAATTTTTTGCTTTTCAGGCACTCCGAATGTTCTGGAAATGGCACCATTGGATAGAGCTCTTTCTCAGCTTTCCAGAAAGGTAAAGTTTTCCTCCTAACTCCATGTATTTTTGAAGTTATGGCTCGGCGGAGTTTTTGTGGGAAATTTTCCCTAGAAAAGCCCGAGCCAATAAGATGACGCCACGTGTCCTCGGAAGGGCGGAGGCGGAGGTAAACTTGAAATTTTTACCAAGTGTTGGCAAAATTCAGAAAGGAATTTTTCGGCCTGATGGCCCACCGGCGAATGGGATCATGCCACGTGTCCAGGCGGGGAGGAGTTGGGAATTTTTCCAAGGGTTGGCGCGAACAAATTTTTGCCCGCAGGGCCCGCATCCAATGGCATTGCGCCACGTGTCCTTAGGCCAAAGGAGTGGCGGAGGTGGGAGAAATTTTTCAAATTTTTCCTCAAGTGTTGGCACCATGGGAAAATCTCCAAGGAAGGCCCGAGCCAATCAGATGCACGCCTTACGTCAGCAAGGAATTGGCGGGCCAGGCGGAGGGAGACTTAGAAATTTGGCGAAGTGTTTTGGCAGGGAGAAAAAGAGAGATTTTGGCCCGAAGGCCCGCGCAACAAATGAGATCACGCCACGTGTTCTCGGACCAGCAGAGCGCAGGGGGAGATTGGGAATTTTTCCCAGAACAAAATAGGGAAAATTTTCAAAAGGAAGTCCCGCCTCCCTAAGGCCGCGCCAGTCAGATCATGCCACGTGTCCATGTGGCGGCAAAAATTTTAAGGAAGGCCCGCAGAGAAAAATGAAAGGAAAATCCCATGTCTAATGGGGTTGTGCCATGTGTCCCATCTCAAAGAAGATGGTCAAGAGTCGAAAGGAAAAGACAGAAGCAATATCCCCAAGCGGCCAATAAGATCATGCCACGTGTCCTCAAAGGGTCAGACCAGCGGTAGACAATTTTTTGGATAATTTTCCAAAGGCCCACAAGCGATGGAAAATGAAGCAGGAAGGAGCCCCGCGACCAATCAAATCATGCCACGTGGCACCAGGACAGTGAAGGAGGTGGAGATTTTTGGGGAAATTTTCCCAAATGTCAAAAAAGTGGGAAAATTTTAAATTTTCTCCGGCCCGCCAACCCATTTTCGGCCCTGTTTTGCCCTAAATTTTCAGAATGGGCATAACTTTCAATCCAGAGCTCATTTTTTTTTTGCACGTTCTTTATATCATTGGAAAGCTGGTGAAATTCTATACATGATTCCGAGGGCTCAATTTTGTATTTTGGTGGAGTTTGGAGAGAGAAAATTGGAAAACACCTCTGGCACAGAGAGAAATCAACAGAAATTGACATTTCAACCACCATTTTTAATGAAGTTATGGCTCGCATTCTCTCCCAGCATGGTCAAAAATATGTCGGGGAATGGACTTTTGAGGGATGCCCATGTTGTTTTAATACCATTTTGGTCGGTGGTTGAAGACATCTGCTTCATACTTTCCTGCGTTTCTCCCTCCCTTCCTAGGCTCAAATTTTCATTGTTAAAAGCCAGATTTGGCTCATTTTGAAAGGGTTGGACATTTTTATGTTTTGCAGGCTCCCTCTTTCACCCTAGAAAGTGATTTTGTGGAATACCAGACCTCTTTCAGGACTGCAACATAGTTTTTTCTGCCTCTCTGTTGATTGTAATGCATGTATTTTGATATTGGAAATGACAATGCAAGCTCTGTGAATGAGTTTCAGTCCTCTTCTTGTGTTGTTTGATTCATTCATGATCTTTCATTACATTTTATCAGTTTGTGCATGATGTTTTGTTGCATTTCTGTAATCTGTGTCAATTTTCAGAAGTAAATGTTCACCACTCCTTTGGTGTATCACCTTATTAGTCTTTAGTTTTATTTCGGGAAAATTCTAGAAGAAATTTCATAACCAAAATGGGCATGAAGACGGAAATCTATAAAAAGCCTGTCCCAACGTTTCATTTGAGGAGCTTCTAAAGTGGTATCAGAGCAGGCTACTTACCTTGGAGAAGAGTTAGAGTGTGGAGGACTGGTAGAATGCCGACCGTGAGGCAACTAGTCAAAGAAGAGAAGATGCCACTGAGAATATCCACCAATGTAGGATCAGTGAATGAAACCAAGCATCAAACACAACTATTATGGGAGCACTAGAACAAGTTATGATAGAATTAAGGGGTGTGAGGACTAGGCTCGAGGTTGTTGAAGAGGACTAACGAAGAGGATTCGTGGCACCAAATGCAAAAGTGATGATGAAGGCGCAACAACAAGAGGCACACGAAATGAAGGAGTTGTGGAGATGAAGAAAAAGAGAAGAAGCCATAGGCGTTGGAGAAGTGATTGTTACAGAGCTATTTCAAGAATGGGTCATGGACCAAGAATGGATGTCCCATTATTCTCTAGAAGGTTGGATCCAAAAGAAATCATGGATTGGCTTACAAGCATAAAAGAATACTTCGAGTTTGAGGAGATAGTCGACCTGCAACGCATCAAAGTGGCGCAACCCAAGTTAAAGGAACATGCGGCATTATGGTGGAAAGATGTGCAAAATGAGCGACAAAGAAGAGATAAAGACAAGATAGCATGTTGGGATCAGCTTGGTCGCCAAAATGAAGAGCAATTTTTTGTCGTCCGACTATCAAATGTGTCTATTCAAAAAGTTACAAAACTTGAAGCAAAAGGAGATGTCAGTAAAAGACTACACAAAGGAGTTTCACCGGATCATGATAATACTTGGACATGTGGAGGTCGACCAGGAGAAGGTCGCATGATATATTAATGGCTTGAGGTTTGGCATTCAAGAGGAACTCAACCTATTGCGCATTCAAATGGTGGAGGAAGCCTATCAACTAGCCTTGAAGGTGGAAGAAAAGTTGGCGCGCAAAATTCAGAGCGCAACCAGAAGAGGAAGCCACAATGTGTGTGGTAGAGGAGGAAGTGGTCAAGGATATAACAAGCCACAAGAAGATGAGCACAACAGTGCACAAACGCATACTCAAAGCAGTAGTATGGGATGATGGAGCATCATACTCTTGAGAGGGCGTGGAAGATTTAGTCGAGGAAGGGGAAGAGGATTCTCCGAAACATGTTTCAAGGGATGAGCCATTGGACATCGCGCATTTGGGTGTCCAATGTGTAAAGTGAAGTTACAAGTAGGTGCACTGAAGTAGGCGCACATGTGGTGCACATGGTGATACGGAATCAGTAGGATTATGCAGACATTTAGAAGGACCAGAGTGTGGAGAAGCTCTGATGATAAGGACGGTGTTGCTTAAGACAATGCAAAGAGAAGAGGAGCCTGCACAAAGAAAGAACTTGTTTAGAACCATCTGCAAGTCAGGAGGAAAATGTTGTAAGGTGATTGTCGACAGTGGAAGCATGGACAATCTGTGTTCTTGTGAAATGGTGGAGAAGTTGGGAATGAAGAAAATTGCACATCCCAACCCTTATAAGGTGTCATGGTTACAAAAGGGACACCAAAGCCTAGTAAACGAACAAAGCCTTGTCAAGTTCCGGATAGGGAACTATTGCGATGAAGCGTTGTGTGATGTGATGCCAATGGATGTTTTCCATCTGTTGCTAGGAAGACCTTGGCAGTATGATAGGAAGGTTGTTCATGATGGACGCGCAAATGTTATCCGCATTGAGAAGGATGGGCGCAAGTTTAATTTGTCACCATTAAAGGACAAAGATGAGGGAGAAGTGTGCAGTGGAGTTTGCGCAAGGGTGTTGCTTGTGTCAAGAAAGGAATTCTTGTGCGAAGTTGAGGAAGAAAAGGTGTGTTATGTTCTAGCACCAAAGGAAGTGCACGAAGATTGCACAAAAAGGAGAAAGTCCCAAGAAGTGCAAAATATTGAAATATTTCATAGACATCGTGACAGAAGAACTACCACAAGGATTACCACCAGTGCGCATAATTAGTCACCAGATTGACTTGATACCTAGGATCTAGTTTTCCAAACAAGGCACCATATAGAATGACCCAGAGAGAAGAATGCGGATGTGCGAAGACAAGTGTAAGAGTTGTTGGATAGAAGACTAGTGCATGAAAGTTTGAGCCCATGTGCAGTACTTGTAATACTAGCACCAAAGAAAGGAGGAGAATGGTGCATGTGTGTTGATTCCAAAGCCATCAACAAGATCACAATCAAGTATAGGTTTCCATTACCTAGGATAGATGATCTAATGGATTGCCTTAGTGGTGCGTGGTACTTTTCAAAGATTGATTTGAAGAGTGGTTATCACCAAATCCACATCAGAGAAGGAGATGAGTGGAAAAACAACATTCAAAACGAAGGAAGGCTTGTATGAATGGTTGGTTATGCATTCGGGTTAACCAATGCCCCAAGTACCTTCATGAGATTGATGAATGAAGTGTTGAATCCATTCCTTGGGAAATTTGTAGTTATATATCTAGATGATATACTGGTGTTTAGCAGGACAAAGGAGGAACCCCTTGGACACATGTGCAAGGTAATGAAGCGCTTGCAAGAAGAGAAGTTGGTAAACATAAAGAAGTGCAACTTCATGCTCAAGGAGTTAGTCTACTTGGGCTTTGTAATATCCCAAGAAGGATTGTGAATGGACCTAAAAAGGTGTGCACAATAGTAGAGTGGCCATCACCAAGAAATGTGACTGAGGCATGAAGCTTTCATGGATTAACAAGCTTCTATAGGAAGTTTATAAGGAACTTCAGTGGAATATGTGTGGCGATAACAAAAACAACGAAGGGAGATCACAAGGAATTTGTATGGACAGAAGAAGCAGAGCATAGCTTCTAGGAATTGAAGCTGAGAATTATAGCGCAACCATTGTTAGCGTTGCCAAGTTTTGAGAAGGTATTTCAAGTGGATTGTGATGCAAGTGGAGCCTCAATTGGCGCAGTATTAAGTCAAGAAGGGAGACCCATAGCCTATTTCAGCGAAAAGTTGAATGATGCAAAGAGAAGATATTCAGTCTATGATCAAGAGTTCTATGCAATTGTGCAAGCATTGAAGAAGTGGAGGCATTACTTGCTGCCGAACGAGTTTGTTTTGTACACTGATCATTAGGCGTTGTAGTTTATCAATAGTCAAGCAAAGATGAGTCAAAGGCACATGAAGTGGGTATAATAGTACAAAATTATTCATTTGTGTTGAAGCATCGAAGTGGGAAGTCAAACAAGGTTTGGACGCACTAAGTAGAGAGTGTTGGTGTTGAAAGAAATGTGCAATGAAGTCATGGGTTTTGAAACCATGAAGGAGCTATATGCGCAAGATAAAGACTTCAAGGAAGCATGGGAGGCATGTGTGGAACCAACGACACGTAGATAGAACGCCATGGTTAGATTATTTTATCCAAGAAGGAATGTTGTTCAAGGAGTGCAGTTGTGTATACCACAAGGGTTCAATGCACAAAAATTTAATCAAGGAGAAGCACACTGGAGGCTTAGGAGGTCACTTTGGAGGTGACAAAACTTTAGTGCAATTGGAGGAGCGTAACTATTGGCCATAGATGGGCGCGGATGTGCACAAGAATGTGAGGTGCAGAATTTGCCAGTTAGCTAAGGGGTGCAAAAAATACGGGGTTGTATCAACCATTACTTGTACCCAGGAGGCCATGAGACAATATCAACATGGATTTTGTGCTAGGATTGCCAAGAATGCAGAGAGGAAATGACTCCATATTTGTGGTAGTTTATAGATTTTTGAAAATGGCACATTTTATTGCATGCAAGAAAACAAGTGATGCGACAAACATCACACATCTATTCTTCAAGGAGGTAGTGTGATTACATGGGTTGCCATTGAGCATAGGGTCTAAAAGGGATACGAAGTTCCTAGGTCATTTATGGAGAACCTTGTGGAAGAACATGGGAACAAGGCTAACTTTTAGCTCAACATACCATCCGCAAATTGATGGACAAATAGAGGTAGTGAATAACAACTTAGGCAATTTATTGCGCAACTTGGTAGGAGACAAGCCAAAACAGTGGGATATGGTGTTGGCGTAAGTAGAATTTGCTTATAATGACTCAGTTAATAGAAGCACATGGAAGACTCCATTTCAAATTGTTTATGGGACAAGTCCAAGAGGAGTCATGGAATTGTGTGAAGTAGTGGATAATCAAAGTGCAAAAGCAGAAGAATATGCAGAATATATGCACAAGATACATGAAGAAGTGTGTGAGAAATTGGAGCAAAGTAACCAAGGTTACAAGGAGTGCGGATGAAAGGCACAGAGTTAAGGAATTTAAGGTTGGAGATCAAGTGTTGGTGCATTTGTGCAAGGAAATTTCCAAAAGGAACCTATAATAAGTTGAAGTTGAAGAAAATAGGGCCATGTAAGGTGTTACAGAAGATAGGTCCAAATGCATACAAGATAGATCTACTTGAGAAATTGGACATCTCACCAATATTCAATGTTGTAGACTTGTATGAGTTCCATGAAGGAGAAAGTGTGCACTAAAGTCAAGGGATAATGGTGAAAGGAATCAGATGAGAGCACATGGGAGAAGGAAGAAACCTTAGATTGGAGAAGGAAAATACTAGAGAAGGAAATGAAGGAGATTGAGGCCATCTTAAACTCAAGGGTGATCAAGAAGACATGTGGAAAGGAATATAAGGAGTACTTAGTAAAGTGGTCACATGTATTTTGGAATTTTGACCAAGTATTGGAGTGTGTAACAAGAACTAAAGAGGGTCACAAGCAAGGGCATAATGACAAGGTATTGTGTGGTTGTGCGGAGAGTTTTGCACAAAGTTAAGGACTACGAGGATTAAGAACTGTGGAGAAAGCGTGCAAGTTGAATTTTAAATAAAACAGGTGCATAGGGTGTTTGGCATGAGCGATGGCACTTGAGGAGACAATGAAGCCAACCTTGGGCATGGAATTTTACATATCTACGTGCCAATGCACAAAAGATCAACTAAGGATATGGAAACAAGCAAAGAAATGACAAAGTGGTAGGTGAGGATCAAAAACCACCAACTCAGTAAGGATGTGGAACGTTCTAGATGGATCTGTCTAAAACAATCAAACTGGGTTGTTGAATTCCATTAATGCACCAAAATTCAAATTCAAGATTGAGCGGGATCAGGCGAAGGTTCTGGAAGGGTTTTCAAATTTCAGATGGGCGGGAAGGCAAATCTATAAAGCCCACCCAACGTCTCATTTGAGAGCTTATGGTGAGCCAAGAGGAGGAATTAGGCCATTGCTAGTTGTAGCAGTCCACAAAATATTACCACCCTTTTCTTAAGTTATTAATTTGGTATTAGCTTTGTAATACGACCAATAGAGGGAACTTGATTGTAGATGCCGTCAAGGGCCTAGAAGTTAATGAAATCAGTGTTGTGTTAGAGTTAATTTCACATTATTTTTTACTCTGTGAATGACCCAGGGTCATCTTGATCCGACTGGGTTGCCATCAGAAACTAATTTTACATATACATATATATTTTAAATTTTTCAAAATTCAACTGTACAATTTACTGTTCTTATGTTTAAGTTTTAAATTTTAATATTTAACTTTAGGAATTTTGTTTTTGTATGTATAATGTTTTAGTTTTAATGTTTTTTTATATAATACTTTAATGTTCTTAATAGTAATATTTCAACTTTAGGCGGCATTTTAATTAATTGAAAAAAATGAGGCGGAAAAAATCGTCCCAGAATTCCTCGGGTCAGGTCGCAGAACGGGCATTTTTTTCAAACTACCAGATAACAACGGCCTTCTCTGCCAGCCTGGTTTGAATGGATCGCCTGTCGGCACGGCGGGACCTACTCTCTCTAAACTGCTCAGTTTGGGACCCACATTGGGCTCTTCGTAGTAGTTTCCTAGTTCATGTTTGGCGAATGTTCCTTCTTCCGATGCCTCGGAGGAAGCAAATTCTATGACAGTCTCTTTGGAGTGCTCGGTCGACCTCAATTCCCAACTGCTTCTTCTTGGTCAATGAGCTATTATCACTAAGTTTGTGGCTCGGTGGCTTTCGGCTGATGGTATCAGAGCCTAGTGTGACACCCAATGGGGGAGTGGTCTTCGCTTTAGATTCTTGGACAAAGGCTTTTTCCTAGTCATTTTTTGTAGCCAAGCTCAAAGGGACGATTCCCTTGAAAGGAAAGAGTTCTTGTTTCTTGACTCGGGGCTACATCTTCGGAAGTGGTCAGCTCATTTCGATCCTGACCAAGCCATCATGGAAGGTTTTCAGGTCCAGGTTCGCCTTTATTCTCTTTATAGTGATTTTTGGTCTCCTTCTTCTCTCTCACAAATTTGTTCTGGCCTGGGGAGAGTCATCCGTATCAACCTCGTTACCCTCGAAGGCACCCTTTCTTCCTTTGCAAGGGTTTGTATTTTTGTAGATTTATCTAAAAAATTGCGAGATATGATTGTGATTCTCTCCCCCAATGGTAAATGGGTTCAGAGGGTGGACTATGAGACCATTTCAAACTGTTGCTTCCGTTGTAAACTGCCGAGTCACTTCCAGAATGCCTGTAAAGAGCCTCCCTCTTCAAGGCAATCTGTTTGGAAGAAGAAGCCCTCCCAGTCTCAAGCTCCTGCAGCAGCGAACCATCCTCCTATCTTCGAGCCTCTCTGTCCCCCTCCTCTTGTCGAGGAAAATTCTCTTTCCTTGGAACCTTTAAATTTGGATCTCGGGACCATCTCTCTCATAAAAGAAATGGCTTCGGTGGTTCAATACTCAACGTGCATCCTTTCTTTATTCCAAGAAGGTATTGCTTTAGGCCTTGGCTCCGATGTTGCCTCTCTTGAAAATTGGGTGGGGAATAAAGAATATTTTCTCAATGCCTCTGCTGAAGCAGCTGAGGAAGAACTTATTCCTTCAGAAGAAGAAGGTGAGAATTTGAATTCTAGCCGTGGTATTCTTCCTACTCCTCTAATTCGTAACCTAAATCTCAGTCCAAAAGCTCCTGTAGGGTGGCCCTCCAAATCTCAGTCTTCTTTAAAAGAGGTGGCATCTAGTAATCAATTTCAGCTAGGCTCTTTTTTCTCTATTTCAAGTAAGAGAGGTAATTCCTCTCTGAACAAAAGATGAACATCCTTTCATGGAATGTTAGGGGCCTTAACACCCCTAACAAGTAGCGTCTACTAAGGCGCTATGTCACCAATATGAACATTTCCATTTGTTTGTTGCAAGAGACCAAGATTTCTAGCTCGGCGTGTTTAGAAGGGTGGCTTCAGAGATGGCGTGGTTGGGAAGGCCTTTTTGTTAACTCGGAAGGTGCCTCTGGAGGGTTGGGGCTTTTATGGAAGTCCTCCATTTGTAGTGTGGCTCCCCTTTCTTCTCACGCCAATTTTCAATGGTGTCAGGTTATCCTAAAACATTCTGAGGAGACTTTTTTCCTTTGTAATGTTTATGGTCCAAATAATCCTATTCAGAAAAGGGAAACTTGGCTTAAAATTCAGGATTCCTTATGCTCCCTCCCAGATCTTAAATATATAGTGGCTGGGGATTTTAATGCTACAATTTCTGATAGGGATAAACATGGTGGAATCAGTTGGTAACCTCGTTCCCAGTCTAATTTCATTTCCTTTGTTCATTCCTCCAAGTTGGTGGATTTGGAACCTCACTCAGGGTGGTTCACTTGGAATAATTGTCAAGCAGGCTTTGGGAACTTGGCGGTTAGATTGGATAGATTTCTAATCTCAGAATCCTGGCTACATCAGAATTTCCTCCTCTAATGTAGTGTTTCCCCATGTTTGGTTCTGATCATTTTCCTATTTCTTTAACTATTAATTTTGATCTTCCCCCTCGGCGCTCGCCCTTCAATTTTGAAAGCATGTGGATATAGGATCCCTCTCTTAAACTGCTGATCAAATCCTAGTGGGATTCCTTCTCAGTGCCTAGCACCAAAAAGTTCATTCTATCTAAAAAGGTTTCCATGCTTAAAGATAAAATTTTAGCTTGGAATTCTTCTTCCTTTAAAAACATCTTTCAAGAAAAGATAAGAGTGGAGAAAGCTCTCCATATTCTAAATGAAAGGGTTCTCAAGTTTGGTATGTAGATTGATGATTTTCATCTCGAAAAGTCCCTTCTAAGCGAGTTGGGTGATCTTCTTTTGAAGGAAGAATCTTTTTGGCATCAAAAATCTAGGGAAATTTGGTTAAAAGATGGTGATAAGAATACCAAATTTTTCCACGCTTCGGTTAAAGCTAGGAGAAACACAAATTACATCTCTTCTATCAAGCTTCTTGATGACATGTGGTTATCCACTCAACCTTCAATCAAAGAGGAGGCGGTTTCCTTTTTCCATAAGCTCTTAACCGAAGAAACACATTCTTCTTTGGCCTCTCAATCCCCTATGCTCGATCAAATTCCCAAGTTGGTTTTCGAGGCGGATAATGAAAGTTTATCTTCTCCTTTCTCTTTGGAGGAGATCTGTAATATTGTTTTCTCTATGGCCCATGACAAAGCCCCTGGTCTGGATGGTTTCCTGGCTGCTTTTTACCAAGATTTATGGGAAGTGATCGGTTTTTCTGTTTGGCAAGTTGTTGAAGAATCCCGATCTTCGGGCAAAGTCCCCGGTTCTCTCAATCACACTTTCATTTGTATGTTCCCCAAAAAATCTCCTGCTGATAAGTTTGATGACTTCCATCTAATTTCCCTTTGCAATACCTCGTATAAGATTATTTCTAAAGCTATTGCCTCCCGTATTCACCCCTTCCTCTATTCTATTGTTTCGCAAGAGCAAAGTGGCTTTCTTCCTGGTAGATCTATCTATGAAGGAGTGATTATCTCTCATGAACTTATTCACACCTTACAGCTCTCTTCACGCCTAGGGATGATGATCAAGTTGGATTATAGCAAAGCCTATGACCGGATTAATTGGAGGTTCCTTCTTAAATCTTTGCAAGCTTTGGGCTTCAGCGATCACTTTTGTGAGTGGATTTTCAATTGCATTTCTACTCCTTGCTTCTCAGTTCTGGTGAACAGATCTGCTGAAGGTTTCTTCTGGAGTAGCAGGGGCCTTAGGTAGGGAGATCCCTTTTCTTCTTTCCTTTTTATTTTGGTGGCCAAAGCTTTGAGTCTTAACATTAAGTCAGCAGTAGCCTCCAGCTCACTTAGGGGCCTATCGCCTTCCTCCAACTTGCCTCCTCTCACTCACCAACAATTTGCACATGATACATTCCTATTTGGAGTGACCACTGTCCCCGAAGCTCGAGCACTGTCAAATATTCTCAATTCATAATCTAATGCTACGGGCCAAGTAATTAATTTCCATAAGTATGTCATTTTCTTCTTTAATGTTCCTCCTCGGCTACAGCTAAGGATTCTAGTGATCCTTGGTTTCGTTTCTGGCTCACTCCCTCATAAATATTTGGGTACACCTTTATTCTCTGGAGCTAGCAAAGCTAGTTTATGGAATGACCTTATGTAGTCCCTGTTGGCTAGGCTACAATCTTGGAAAGGGAAATGACTCTCTTTAACAGGTCATTTGCTTCTGATTAAGTCAGTTCTTAAAGCTCTTCTAGTTTATATGTTATTTGTTCTGGCTCTTCCTAATTCGGTGCTAATGAATTTTGAAAATATTATCAGAACCTTCCTCTGGCAGGGGAATAGTGAAGACCACAAATTCCATTTGGTCAAATGGGATGTAGTTAAATCTCCCATCTCTTCTGGCGGTCTGGGGATTACGTATTTAGCTTTGCATAATATTGCCTTGGGTGCCAAACTTGTTTGGAACTTTATCTCCTCCCCGTAAAAGTTGGCACATCAGGTTCTTTCCCACAAATATCTGGCGGCTGGTAGGTCATAGCTTCTTCTTTCCAACGAAGAGCTCCCCAAAGGTTCCCATATATGGAATTTCATGCGCAAATGCAAATCTCTAATTGCTGATTTGGTCTCATGGTTTGTTAACAATGGTACTCAGGTCAACTTTTGGGAGGATAGTTGGAACGGGTGCTCTCCTCTTAACATGGTTCCCTCTCTCAACAATTTAATGAATAAAACCAGCTTGTCCTGGGGTTCTCACGTTGCTAATTATGGCTCTCGTCATCCGGATAGGTCTCCTACGTGGCAATAGAAAGATCCCTCTCCTCTGAATGTCCCAGTATCGGAGTGCTCTATTTTGTTGGAGGATATTCTCTTGAGAAGAGTTGCTTATAAAGACTATGAAGATCATTTTCTCTAGCTTAGCTCTGTCTCAAGCATCTACTCTATGTCAAAGATGGTTATCACATGCTTCTCTCTCAATCTAGTTTTATCTATCTCCCCAAGCTTGGATGGATGTTGACACTCCTCTCTTCTCCCTAAAGTGGCGATCTTCGGCTGGCTCATTCTTAAAAACAAAGTCTTTACCCAGTTACGAAGAAGATCCTAGGGTTATGCTGGCCCCTCCAAATGTGTTCTTTGAGGCCTAGCAGAAGAAGATCTCGATCATATCTTCCTCCATTACCCCTTTGCGGGTCATGGATGACAATGGCTATTGGGTAAACTAAACCTCTCTTGGGCACATTGCAACAACATTAATGACTCCTTTCCTGTCATGGTCGTCTATGGCACACAATAGTTCTTTGTTGTTCCGATTTGGTAGGTGGCCCCTTTTTTTTCTTATGTGGCATATCTGGTGTCAGAGAGACTTACAATTCTTTTCAGTAAGCAACAGAGCTCTTTTCCTACCTTTCTCAAGCAAATTAGAAGTTGTTATTTCTGAAAGCAGTCTCCAAGAATAGTATGAAAAATCCTTCGTTCTCCATCGATGCGATGCCCGCATCTCCAAGGTTCTCGGGCCTTTAATGAAGATTCTAAAACCGTCGGATCCATTGTTCAAACGAGGCCTTCCTCAAGTTGAGAAGCTCATTCTGTAGGAAACGGGCTTTGTCGCGAAGGATGAAACCTACCCAGTTCAAAGGCTGGGTCTGCATGAAAGCTAGCTGATTTTGACGGAGCCTCTAGAGGCAACCTCAGTTGTGGGTCGGAGGGATCGATGAACTTGCATTGGGTTCGAGACGAGGCATCCAGTGGCTCCGGCCAGTATGCGACCGGGTCACCTTTCCACTGAGCAACTGTTCTTCAATCGTAGCGAAAGTACAAGCCCTCCTTGGAGGACATCGTCTCGCACTATTTCCTATGCAAAATGCGGCGATCGATCACTTTACATGAGTCAAAGGAGACCGTGTCGGCGCTGCATAATCAACTTTTTCCGTCTCTAGAGGGTTCAACGAGCGTGTCCTGGCGTATTCACATCCTTAATATTCATTCTGCCTTATTCAGTGTTTTCTCGGTAAACTCAAATTTTGGACGCATTAGTCACATTTTTTGAGAATCCTGGTTCTTTGACAGATCTTTTAGTTCTAATTCTTGCAATTGACTTCTCGCACACAACATTTAGTCTTCAGTGACACTATTCGGTCTGGGAAGGACTTCATCTTCAATCCTTTCCTCTGAAAGTTAGTTCTGAGTGTTCCGCGTTATGGCTCCCTTAAGTACCGCCCGGAGCTTCTTTCTTTTAGCTTTCTTTCAACTTGCTAGTCTCTCTGGTCTTACTGCTTTCGGTTCCCATGGCCTTCATCAGTTTCCCATTTGTAGCTCTCCGTGGTCAGTTCTAGGAATTGGTCGATTCTTCTGCTATTGATCACCATCGTCTCTCTATCTTTTTCAAGTACTCTTCACCTGAGGAAGTAGAAGCAATCGAATCCATTCTGGTTGATTCTTATCATTTCCATTCTCGGCACCCCAGGACAGACTCAAAAATCACGTCAAGCTTTTTATCTTTTTGCCTCCTTCTCCACCCAAATCCTGCTTTGGTTGAATTCGTCACGGAGGATGAAATCTACCCAGTTCACAGGGTAGGTTTGCATGAATAGCTGGCTGATTTTTCCCTCCCAGATCCTTTGTTGTGGGTGGAGGAGGTTGATGAACTAGCTTTGGGTTTTGGTCGTTGCATCTAGTGGCTTTGTGGCCAGTATCACGAACTGGTCACCTTTGCACAAAATTTTCATCATTCGCTGGACCAACGTTTCCTCCCTGCAGTCGACATCGATGTTGCATTATTTCTTGTGCATTCGGCGATCGACCACCTTAATGAGTTAAAGGACCGTGCCGACGATGCATTCAATCTGCTGCTCAGAGTGGCTAACGAGCGTGCTGGCATGTCACATGGTTAATCTTTTCACCCATGTAGTGCATCTCGGTGTCCTCCTGACGTAGCCTTTCTTTTTCGTCTTCCTGATTCTTTATCAAGCTTATGTTCTCCATCTTCATTCTTCCCTCCTGCTCGTTTTTATTTCTGCTATATTCCCTCTTCCTTCATCTTCTCCTTCAGGGCTTTTTAATTGGGTAGGGGCCTTCTACCTAGAATCCGTAAAATTGCATAGCTCCGATCACAAAGCGTTTACCAATTAAAAAAAAAAACGGTTATGACAAGTTATATGTTCAAATAGGAGTACACTCTTTGCCTCGACTGTGATTTGTGTATCACGTAACAGTGACCCACACGACACTTGATCTAAGATGTACTCTTCAACACTATATATGTGTGCGTGCGTGAAATCTTACACACACACACAGAGATAGTAAATGAAAGTAGTAGAATGAATTTTTATATAGGGAATCTGAAGAGCAATATTTTGTAATAGGGGTTTCAAGGAGCTATATATCTACATATTAGCTGTCAATAAGGAAGACCAATGAATACAATTCAAATAAATATTTTCCCGATTAAAAATATGTGAGTTCAGACTTTTACCCCCCGATAAAAAAATCACCCATATAATAAATAATACTAGCAAATTCTGATTAGTTGAAAATATGATGCAAATTCTAACTCGATTTTAGTTCAGAATTAAACAAAATTGATTGTTATAATACTCAATCGAGTAAGGACCCTAATGATATTGATATCTGTAATACTATCATGTAGTGGATATGGTGAATACTATGATGTTTATTCTTGTAACATCCCAAAGTTCTAGAAAACCATTAAATTAACTACGGTTAAATCTAGCATCAAGGTTATACGAGATCATCATTATGTGTATGAGTTCATTTGGTCACGTAGTACGTCATTCCGAAAACCCGTACATGATTCGGTTGCGGAGGCATGACACTGTTGAATAGGTAAGCCTCGCACCCACCTTGATGATACTGCCTAAGAAAGATTAGGCCTTGATCGCAGTTGCAAAGTTGGTTCCCGCATAAGATACGCTTTAATGAATCTTTCGAATATTGGTATTTCGGTCTACTGTTCTTTTAATCAGTGTGACTTCCGTCTATACGTTCGTTATGTTTAACTTTCTTTATGACCCTTTAATAACTGAGCTTGCGATTTTAATTAAAAATCGTTATGTCAAGCCAACTTTATGAGAATATTTGAATTATCATTTACGGACTGTAGGTGTCATGTCGTGAAATTGGAATTGTCCTTTATATGTGAACCTAGAAATTCAAGTAAGTATTATGGTAATATTTGGACTTGTATTTTATTGATTACATTTAACTAAACCATTAAGTTGTGTTTCGCAATCATTCAAGTGAAACACCTTCACATGAGCACCAAGTATGTGGCATGCATATTGATGCATTGTGCCAGCATTGGGACATGCCCAAAACTTCACGGTCAATACAGTTGCCCGACTAACTACATTTCATTTCATGGTGGCTAGGTTAGGTTTCTTTTTTTTTCCCCTCTTACAATAGTATATTTGGTCTTTTCTTTTTTTAGTAGAGTGTTTTTTTTTGCCGTAAAAAATATTTATAAGCATGGAAAAAAATTTGCATGACAATAATACACACTTGCCTCGAGGAAGGATATAATTTACACAACTCTTGTACAGTTAACACCATCGTCATTTGGCAATTTATTTGAAAGCAGATGCCCATATTATTCGTGTTTGATCCACTAATAGGAAATTTAACAAGTGTTTATATTCATAATTCTTTAAATATAAAGTACACTTAGGACAATGTCAAGTGTTATTTGTGTTTTGTAGTGTTTTCTTTTGGCATTGTTTGCCACTAACAACATTAATGCAAGCAAGGCAACAAAAGTTGCTTATTTTGATATGGATTGTGGTCATAGATAATAAAACCTTATTTGTTATGTGTTGTTGTGAAGACTGTTGAATTTCAACAATAGTCATCCCCTCAAGGTTGAAATCACTCACTGATAAATGAACATGTTGGAAGGCTTCTAACGCTACTCACTTTCGTAAGTCTTATGTTTGTACTATTATTGAATTTATAAAAAGTTGTGTATTCAAACTAGTAGATAGAATTTTCCCATTGAGCATTGGCACATTTCATTTCCTCACTACAATTATCGACTTGGTAGATGATTTTGGGTGGCACATCTCAGTCAATAGTTTTCTTTCATATTCAAAAAAGATCCCCCATCACGTAACTTTTATAGCATGTTTGGAGACCTATGTTATTAAGACGATTTTTTCATAGTTGTTGTTCCAGTTTGTAGTGGATACAACAAAAACAAATACGATAATCCCTATTACATCCACTACATAATTAGTGTATGCAGTCTTTATATATGTTAGCTTTACAAATTGAAAATCGTACATAGATATAGTATTTGTCTCTTCAGTGCAAAGTTAAACAAAAGATCTAGTGTCCAAAATGATCTCCAAACAGCAATTGGAGTTAACTATTGAACTACTTGTTAACATACTTTAAACTCCCTTTGGAAACGTTGTATACCCTTCCTGTCTAAATTGTGATGTGAATAATTATAGCCGGAACGAAAGAAGTGATATCGATGTCATTTTCATTATGGTGAATTATGTTGAAGTTAAAAACTTGCCCCTGGCCTTTGTTATTAATAAAGGCATGCAAATTTTCTTTTTTGGTCACCTTACCTGGTATGGTTCATTTTGGTAAGGGTTTAATTTATTTAAAGAAGTAGTTGGCATGATTGGCATTTATATGATATCTTTTTGTGTTTCATTTTGCATGAGGGAAAAAATTCATTGTGTGCCACATTTCCCAATTAACTATTACCCATTGTGTAGGTAAACAATACAATCAAATGTTGTTTTAAAATTGTGTAACTAAATTATAGGTACGAAGAACAATTAGCTTAGTTCTTAAACAACACAACAATTTTGCAAACACATAATAAATAACAACAAATATATATTCTTACATTTCTTGTAAATTATACATTAAAAAAAGTGCATTCAAATATAGATGTTTTACCAATACGGATATGTTGCGCTCTAAATATTAATGGCTATTCGTGTGATAGTACAAATAGAGGGTTCGGGTGCATCCAATTTAGACCACTCGTCAGAAAAATCAAACCATGATTGATCTACACATGCATAGCAATTTCTAAGAGGATCGTCACTTGTTTGAAAATATGTGTACAATGAAATAGGTGGTGAAAAGTGGGTCCAGGTTTTTCATCTAGTGTTAACGGTGGTAAACATGTAAAAAAGTGCTTAATCGTTTTCCAAATCACCATCTCGTTTACTAACATGTATGTTTAAAATTGGAAGGCACATTAACAAACCAAGGAGATGTCTTTAATATCATCTACATTTTTCTTAAAAGCCAATATTTAAAATAGAACAAGGGAGAATACCTAAAAATAATAATTGCATACTACAATATTTACCTCTCTTTCTTGCCTACGAGATTTCCACAACATAAAGTTATTTTAAAAAATCATGTCAACCAATATGATGAATCAAAATAGAGAATTAAGTAAATCAAAAAAAGAATCATAGAATAATATATGCTCTCATTCATCATTGATCACTATATATATTAAAATAATTGAATATGATCTAACACACACTTATTTGATTTGCCATGTATTAGCCCAAGTAAAAGCACTATAGTGGGGTCTTAAAAATAATATTTCAATGTAAAGGACATTATCATTTTTCTTTTAAATTCAAACACAATCCATTTATATATTATATAGAGTGAAAGAATCTTAATCCATATTGAGCATTGTAAGCATGATTCTTTAAAAAACGTAAAAAAATCCATCAAAAACAACCTCTTATGAAGTAAAAGCTTCTTATTTAAATAACAAAAATCATGGAATGTAGTAAAGAGAATGTGTAACACCTCCCTCAACAAATACTCTCCACTTGGAGTTAAGATATTTAGAGTTTAATTGGAGGTGGAGAGCAATAAAAGTAGCATTGCATGAATCCACTCATGTTCATGGTTTTTTTAACTTTTAGTGGCACTCAAAAAATAAAATGTACAACTTCTACATGATTCTCTAGTTTTAAAACTAAGGAGAAAAAGTATGCAGGCTCTATGGAAATCAATAAGAAAGTTTAATTACACCACAACAAAACACCCTCAATTATAATTTTTTAATCAATAATAGTAAATAACTCGATTGTTTACACCCTTTTTGAATTTTATTAATGTCATGGAAATGTAAAACAATAAAAAGTTGATTAACTAAAAATGGGGAATGTAGTGATGGTTAATCTAATCTAGAATGGCATGCAAATATAGTAAATAAATGCAATAAATGACTATGGAAAATGACCCAAGTAACTAAGTATAATGAAATAGAAAACCCTAATATGCAAGAAGAGTGAGAAAGTGACTCAACTGATGAGAGGAGCTCACTGGACTATGTTGCAGAATAAACTAATAATATGAAAGTAGGAATGAATGTGAAGAGCTCCTAAAAAGGATGGATTGGATTGATTCTCTGGATTGGGGTGCCTAGAGAATGACTGAGGGTGCTTGTGGGCGCTATGGTCTATAGTATGGGCGCTCTGGTCTATGTGTAAAAGGTCTGGAACTGAGTTTCATAGGTTCGGTAAGTGGTCTGAAACCCTTGTTGTGTGTCGCATCAGATTTCTGCGCCACATCAAATGTCATTGATAATCCAAGATGCTAATAGAAGACCTGCAAAAGACCACAAGAAGTATCGAAACCCTAAAAAAAAAGAATGTAAATGAATAGGTCCGGACTAACCTCAGTTGCCACAATAGTGGGCTTACTAACTAAGCATTGCACTACATTTCAGACCCAAATGTAGTTCTGGTGTGTGTGTGAATCATGTGCCTTAGGTGCTCTTGTGCCAGTCGCACTTTGTGAAGTAGCAAACAATAACTAGATGTAAAAATGTAGTAGAATGGTGGATGGAATAGAATAGAATCCCCTCCTATGCTTGTGTGATGTAGATGAACCAACCTTGTCCTTTGTGATGGAGCTAAATGTATGCAAATGATCTCCAAATGCCTTAGATGAATGCAACCCTAGGTGGATGATAGTAGTGACTAGTGTTTGTCCCTCATTATGGTCTCATAACTTTATATTTATAGGGTTCTCTTGATCTAATTTTGTAATTAACCCCAAAATGGCCGACCACCAAAAAGATAAGAAGCTAAAATGACTAGAAAGTGCCCAAAAAGTGGCGGGAAAGTTCAAAAAGGATCGAGGCACCCCTTGTGGGTGGGACCATGGGCGCCCCATAGGTTCCCTAGTACTATCCTGGGTGCCCCCAGTCAAAGCTAAAATAACGTGAAATGATAAAAGCTGACTGGGCATGTGGGTGTAAGAGGTCGGGAATGAAAAAAAATAAAGTAAGATGGCCAAAAGACGAAGGGTTAATTAGTACTTTCTTCACTCAAAAACCTTCTAAATAGTAGTATGAGACTGGGACTAAATAGTGTCTAAAGTGCATGATTTTGTGACTACAAAAGAATATCATTTTAGTTACTGGGGTAGGAGAAAAATTAATTAACCTAGTCAAGACCATTAATTTGAGTGAAATATAGAATAACACATTAATGCCTTGAACTTTATCAATGTGTCCTACAAGTGTAGACACGAAATTATGCAACTTAGTATTGGATTACATCATGTAGTTTGTTTCAAGGATGCAGTGATTCGTTCCCAAGTTTAGACATTAATTAAAAATTGTTTTCTTTACATTAGCCTTGATCCTTTTAACTTCTCATGACATGGTTCTTTTCTGGAATACACCTTTTAATTCATATGGACATTAAGGACATGGACCCATACTGACTATTTCCCATTTTATCCTCAGAATAACAAGATGAGAATCTTTAACCATATTTTTAGCGCCCATTTAGGACATAAGCTTGCAACACAATTTATTGTCCCCTCTCTGCTTCATCATATCTAGATCAGGATCTCTTATCCTTTTGAAATGTTTGTTTCCATATTGTCTAAAACTTCTATTATCAGGCTCTATTTCAGGAAAAAGAGAGCTTTTAGGGTTGTTAAGAAACATCACAAAAGTAAAGGAATTTATCTAATACATGAACTTACTATTTTAAGGGGATGGACAATGAAAGGGCCATTACTTCTTAATACCTTACATGTTTGACAAATAACCAACATTAAGGACCATTTGGGTTCATCATCAACTACTTAGGAAGGGTATTTTTGAATTCCATCACACTACTGAATATTCTTGGGGGTGAGTAGATATCTATGTTTTTATATTGTCCATACTTCATGACTGATTCACAAGGGAAACCATAAAAATTCAAGGCATATTTGATGCTAAATCATAGTCTTGGCCATAATTAACATAGAGTCCTATAGTTAGCACTTTCGATGCAATCACATTGGTGGGGAATCATGGCAAGTAGTCAACCTTCTGAAGAATATGACATATTTCATTCCATAATTTGTAGTATGATTCACCTTCCATTATCAGTCCTAATTATTGTTTATCTTACAGTTCAAGTGTGACAGTAACAACCCTACAAAAAATTCAGAGTGACAATTTAGACAAGACATGAAGAGAGCTTATCAGACCTTAAATAAGATCAAATCCTTGAGAAATCATCTAAAGCCATGATCATACAAACCCAATTCAGACACTAGAAGGAAATTCAAGTCCTATCTTCTTACTAGGTTAATTCTAATCTATGAGAGACTTGGATCATCTATGTTTGTATGATGTTACAACTCAGAATCAGCTTGTTCCATCGGCAATTTCAGCTCACGTTAGCATAGATTAGTTATCATCTTACTCAGACCAATTACAAGATTTATTACTTATACAAACTTTGTAATTTGGATGTTAATCTTGCATGTTTCCAAAGTTGATTTGATCATAGAATCCATCTTATAGAAGAGGAAATTTCATTAAGATTTAGAAACAAATCCACATAAATATAGAGACCATTTACTTATACCGGATATATAAAGTGACTACATGAGTTCATTTTGGGTGCATACCATAGACAATCTTGGGCAATACAAACCTTAGATGTTTCATTTACTTAATTAGAGAAAGTCATAAAAGGTGGAATAGTATTTTAACTGAAGAACGTTGTAATAATGGTCTAATTATTCCATTTTGTATGGTCTTGGAACTCTTGGATCGAGGCACAACTTTATGTGACCTTCGGTAATGACTAGAAATGATGTGTCATTATCAAACCCTAATATCATATTTCCTAATATTAACATAAAAGGATAAATGAAAATAAGTCATGTCAGGCAATATCTAGGACCATTCATTGTTATGGAAGACCCTGAAAGAGCAGGTATAGATTTAGGTGCTCAATAATGTGCAATCCATTTACTGATTTTGATGCAAACTCGATCTTTCTACTGATTGAAGAAACCTCTAAACAACAGTATTTTTTAAAAAGTTATTGATTTACATGAATATTCATAACTCTTTATGAAATAGTTGACAATTTGAACCTGCCATTGAATTTTACATGCTTAAGATGATTGTGCTATTTCTAACAAATTGAGTTAGGATTAGGATTTAGGAAACAGGTTAAACTCCTTAACACATCATTTGCCACTTCCTCAACGATGAGTTGTAGTGGTGACTGCAAAATCAATGCAAAAAAACAATAACTTTATCAGGGAAAGGGTTTGAGGGATCAAATGACACAACAATTTGGTATTAGGTGACACTTGTAACATATCAAGACAAGGCAACATGACAGTGATTTCCAGGTAATCAATGAAGTCCCAAATAAACTATGGACTTATAGTAAGGAATAAACTAAATGAATAGTTTATTCACTCTTTAAAATGCAGGTTTTGACAATGTCAACTTATGTAAGGTAAATGCAAAAATTGAACCCGAGTAAGATTATGAGGTCATCATGTTTGGAGAGGGGATACCATGCACACTTATTCATGTCAAATTTTGAGAAAATAATGCATAAAATCCTAGTAAACATCAAGCAACAAGTCAAAACTAAAAAATACTTGTTTTCCTTCCTTGGCAAGGTGATACCCTTTGTTCAATCAAAGTACAAATGTCATGAGCGACTTGTGCAATGGTCTTGGACCGACATGTCAACAACAATTGCTGTCCTATTCAATTCATCGCTCTTGGAAAAGTAAATATCTCTAGGCCAACCTTTCATGGAATATCATCTATAAAACTTATAATGAGCATTGATTAAAAGTTCATTTGGGAACCTGGAAATCCTAAAAGCTGGAAGTAGATACACAACTTAAAACTTATTTTAAAAAGGCACACAAGGCTATAATGGCTATACAATAACGCGATTTAATTTATCAAGGCAACAATCTTATAAGAAAGTTCTTGCCAAGTTAAGTGGTTTAATAAAATCTAAATATGCTAGAAAAATATATATTCAGAAATTGCAATACATAATCATGTAAAGTATCCAATATTCATATAATTTGCAATAAAATTGGAATAGATTTAACCTATGTAAAGCAAATGAGAACAAGGTAGGGCACTTTCTTGATTTTTTTAGTCCTAAAGTTTACTCTGAACTAGAAGAACTGGTGAAAAAATTGGGCAGAAGCTTAACCATAAGCAATAAATAGTAAAAAAAACTCACATAATTGGGCTCAGACATGGGCGCCTGCATCAATCCATCATAGGGCGCTTGGGGCGCCGATAGATCTCTCTAGGGCATCTGGAGTCTACAGAAAAGCTCAAAATCGAAGCTTCTTTAGTGTTACGTTAGCTGATTCACACTTGTCTCATTGGCTCCATCATGGTGTATGTGCACTTGGATCTATATATTACCTATAAATCTGCAATCATGCAAATAATCCCTACAAAATCCTCCAAACTACATCAAATCCTAAAAAAGAAAGATGCAAATGAGGATTCAGAGCCTCCTCGGTTCAACAATAGAGTGAACTTATGACCAAGTTTGCACTACATCTTAGAATCCCTCCATGCAGTTCTATGTGCTTGTGTGTGCAATAGTGCATATCCTAGGTTAGCCCTCGTACAGTGACATCCAAGATAGCATCATATAGCTAGATAGAATGTAAATGTGTGGATGGAATTAAAAACTTCCCCTTCATATGTAGTGTATCATCAGAGTAATAACCCCAAAAATGTAATCCCTTTGATAGTATGTAGATAGATATCCCTTTGGGTGCTTGACCCTTATAATGGTATGTATGTTGTGTATATATAGGGATCTCTTGAATTGAATTTTGACACTAGTGACACCCAACATGCCGACTAGTACCTCTGAGATATGAGTAAGAAAACCGAAAATGCTAACCGACAAATGTCAAAAATGTGAACTCATCTAGTCCTAAAGCACTAGTTGTGCAGGATGTCATGCTTAGGCACTCAACCTTGGTCACCTTGGGCCCTAGATCGATATGGCTCTAGTGACATCCAAATGTGAGCCAGACTATCTAGATACTTGCTCATCCCTAACAACCTGACCCCTAGAAAGGGTCCTCTAAGACAATGGTGTGTTGTAGACAAACCAAACAATTTCCTCAATCAAACCCATGGATGAACTATGGAAGTGTACCCACCCACCTTGCCGCATAATTTTCTTAGCCAGATCCATACCAGCCCAAACAACTATACTTGGCCTCAGTATAGTAAAATAGGAGTCATGTGCGTGATTTTGTGTTGAATTAACCCATGTCTTTGGCCATTTTTACTTTGATTTTTGTCGTCACTTTTGATCTTACACCTTGCACTTGCCCAGTTGTTTGTCATTTGTGTCATTTTCCTATTTCTTAGGGCACCCAGCCAAGGACTGGGGTGCCTCAGGTGCCCTGGTCCCCTCTGGGGTGCCTTGATCCTCTTTACACTTTACTCTCACCTTTTGGGCACTTTCTAGCCATTTGAGCTTTCTATTTTTTGGTGGTCAGCCTTTTGGGGTTAATTATGAAATTAGAACAAGAGAACCATATAAATATAAAGTTATGAGACCATAATGAGGGACCAAGCACTAAGCACTACTATCACCATCTAGGTTGCATCCATCAAAGGCACCTAAAGCTACATTTGCATCCATCTAGCTCCATCACAAGGCACACAAGGTTGGTTCATCTGCATCACACTTCATAGGAGGGGAGTCTATTGTTTCCATGCACACATTTACTACATTCTACATCTAGTTATTTTGCTCGCTACTTCACAAAGTGTGACTGACACAAGAGTGACCTAGGGCACGATTTACACACACACACACACACACCTAGAACTACATTGGGTCTGAGATGTAGTGCAATGCTCAGTTAGTAAGTCCACCATTGTGGCCACTGAGGACAGTCTGACCCCTTCATATGCATCTTTATTTTTTAGGGTTTTGATGCTTTGTCTGGGGTTTTACAGGTGATTTTCTCATCTCTGATTTATAGTGACATCCAACGATAAGTTCAATGACATTCAGTGCGACAGGAAGAAAACATAGGTGAACATCCAACGACACCTCAGAGGAGGTTCCCTTGATCATTTCTGTAGACCAGGGCACCCAGATCTCAGACCAGGGCACCCATAGGTGCCCCCATCCCTTTCCAGGTGCCCCAGTCTAGTGAGAGAGCTCAGATCTACACTTTCTCGGGCTTCTGTGTGGTCGTTTCCTCCTCCTGTTTACCCGTTTAACTATTTTACACTGCGACACGGTCCAACACTTTCATCGAATCAGCTAAGGACTTCTTAACCCTCTTTGCACATTAGGGTTTCACATTTCTATTTACTTAGTTTCTTGGGTCATTTCCTTTATTTATTTTATTTTTTATTTACTACTTTTACATAACATTAGATTAAACTAGAATACATTTTAGTTTAATCATTTTGGTGAACCCCATCCTTCGACACCACCTTCCACTTAGGGTTATTTTTTCTCTTCTTTACTATGGCTCAATATTATGATGATTTTACTGAAGCTCATCTTCAAGCCATCAATGATCATATTGTTGAGCATCCCCAAGATCTAGAATTGCTTTTATATGTTGCTCATGAGGAATCTACAAACCTTGCAGAGCTTAATTCTTCTGCTATTCCCACCTACTTCCATTGCTACCCAACCGCTTGCTTCTACTCTTCCACCCATCTCTATTATTCATTTCTGTTACTACTCCTACTAATCACTATACCTCACCTCTTGTTTCTCATACATGACAACCTCCTTCCATTGGCACTCAAGATCTAGCCTCCCTTTATTAAGACCTTTAAGCACAAATTCATCAATTACGGCAGGCTACTTCTCATGTGTCTCCATCTTTGGATTCCACTCTATTATTGCATACTCCATTTCACCCGCTATATCCACTTATCCACTTCCACCTAGTTTTGTCACCCCTAAACTACCTATTTTCAAAGGCCAAGGTGACCCACAAGAGCATCGTCGATCATTCCATGTGGCTTGTCTTGATTTTGCGGATGATCATATTCTTTTAGCTAAGATATTTCCTCATAGTCTGTAATGATTATGTGATGCATTGGTTTTATGACCTACCTATCCATTCGGTAACTTCTTTCACGCATTTAGCCGATGCTTTTCTCACTCACTTCTCTATCAACATCGGCTCTAAGATCTCTTATGCCCAACTAGCACAACTTAAACAAGGATCTAACGAACACTTAGCAAATTATGTTTTGAGATACAAAAACAACTTAGCTAAGATGTCAAATGTGCTTGCAGACTCTGAGCTTCAGGATTTATTCATCCAGAGTCTCCTTACCACCTCTCCAGGAGAGTGTTCTCTTTGAGACCTCTCCTTCATTTGATCAACTTTTTCATACTCTTAAGCTTCGTGAAACCAAGCTCTTAGCTATAGGAAAGCTTAAATACCAAGAACAAGCATCATCCTCTACATGTTTTCAAAGTAAGTCAACATTTAAACCATCTACAACTAAACCAACTGACACAAAAGTCACTGTCAATGTGGTAACTACTACTAAATAAGTTCAATCACAACCACCTCAACACACATTCACAAATTTCCTATATGGCCCCACAATCTCATATTACAACAACTTCTTGAGATAAATCTTATACACTTCCTCCACCACTTGAATTAGATCCATCATGACCAAAAGGAAGAAATTACAATGAAAATTTTAATGTGACTATCATTTATGTGTGGGACACTCTACAAATAGGTGTCTCAAGCTCCACACCATCATCCAAGATCTTATTGATAACAACAAGCTTGAGTTCCCAAAATCTACAGACTCTCCACCAGTCAATGAAAACCGTAAGCTCAAATTATTTAATAACCCACCTCCACAACATGAACAAAAAATGACTGAATCCTCAGCTAATCATGCATATCACGTAGTTCCTCCTCCCGGATTTGGGGCTCTTGACTTTTAGTTGCTAACATACTAACACTTCTCCACCTTGATCATCTCTTTCTCTGATTATGATTATCATGTGAATTTCAATTCTAATCACTTACATATCAATGCATCTATTGGCTCGATGGTCTCTATCAATAATACTAAGGTTGACCCATCTTGGCCCATTAGCGCATGTTATATTCCACTTCTTGATGCTATTGGTTATCCACTATCACAAATTGCATATCCCATGAACAATTCATATGGTGTTGTCAAACTTCATGTTACGGTAGGTCCTCTTACTATGTTTGTACCCTTCCTTGTTGGACAAGCAGTCGATGGTTGTGACATGCTTCTAGGTCTCAATTGGATTCGTAGGTCTAAGTCCATCATCTCTATGAATCATTTGTGACTCAAATTCATTCATAACAATCAAGTTATTTCTATCGATGGTGTACCTCCATCTACTCCATGGTCATCATCTCCTTGAGCACCAGTTAATGCATCTCCTACTTCATCTAGTACATCACAATCTATGTTACTTAAAGTGCAATCTACTCCTAGTTCACCTACTCGCACACCATCTACGTGACCTCACCACTCTGCTAGTCCTACACATTGGCATAGGCCCATTCCTCACACAGTTACTACATCTTGATGTAGGTCACTGCCGCGTTTTATTCCATGTGGGTGTCCATCACCTCTGCACTCGGTTTCTCATCGATCTCCATCACCTACACATTTTTTATGCCTACGTGCTCATCATATATTCATCCATCGCATGCATATAAACTTCATTCACCAGTGCAATGTCTATCTACTATACCACCACTACTAGAGCATGGTCATACGCTTTCATCACCACTAGCAGCATCAGATGAGGGACCTTCATCCTTCAGTTTCGTTGGATAGTTCATTCAATCACATGCACTTGGGGGGCATAGCATTCACACATTCCCCCCCACTCTAGCATCAACACACATTTCATACTCACATTTACATACATCCATATTCTTCACATAGTCATCTACACATTAGCATCGACATCATTACCCGATGACACACTCTTGTGCTTCGGTTCACACTTGACTGTTGAGGGCATACTACACATGAACCCCACACACTGCACAATAGACACTACACTTAGGCATCTTCACATATCTTACATACATATCTACATTTTCATACTACATCTTACATTGTTACTCTACATCACACATTTTGACATTTACACACATCTACATATCATACATATTCTACACATACTAATATTCATCACATATGTGTCACACTCCTATTGTCTATACAGTCTAGCATTACATACTACTCATCCTACATATTACATAACACACATTACACTATTAGGTCTATCTACACATCTTGCATTGCATTCTATACATCACATATTACACTTTACACATCACATGGTCATACTCATTTCACATACATATACACATCTACTTGTACACACTGCACTCACTACCCGATGACGCACTCTAGTCTCATGGTCCATACTGGACTGTTGAGGGTATACATCAAAAATGGACCTCATCACACTCACACATTCATCATTCAACCTTCTATCATGTGACATCCCTAGGTTAATGACATACGTTATAGGCTAAAGGGTCACCTATTTCATCATCATATAGTGGTATGGCTTTAGGCTACATCACCACTCCCTCTTTCATCTTTTAGTGATATATGCTTTAGGCTAAATCATCACTCCTTTGATCATCTTGTTGTGATATACGCTTAGGCTATAGGGTCACACACATAATCTCTAGGTCACATTTCATCACCGCATACTCATCACAACGTGCTACACACAACACATAGTTCGACCATTTCCCGATGATGCACTCTCATTTATGGTTCATTCTTGACTGCTGAGGGGGAATACTAAATGAACCTCACTACATACAACTCCATTCACTTGGGGGGCATGTGGCTCCTATCATCCTTTTGCATTCCATTCCATCCATCCACAACATATTGCATTTTATGGTTGCATTTACTCTTGCTTGCACTTGCTCTTTACATGTTCACTTTACTACACATGTTAGATAGATCTCTTGTATGTCATTATCTTTACCATACACACATGTGTGTTCATGTCCTTTTCTAGTTGTGATCGTAGATACAGAGCTTTACATGCAACATGGATGCTTGGCTACTACACTCCCACAACGGCTACTGGGGGCATCCACATTTCGTCCACTACAGTGTGCTATTGTTTCATTTTGTACTTAGCACTTTCCATTATGGTTATACATGCTTTGACATACTTGTTATTTTTTTTCTAACATGCTAATGGGTTCTTCATGTTCAACATTTATTATGAAGGGATAGTTTCTTCCATACTTGTTTGTTTGTATTGCTTGTCTATTGTTTGTCTTTTTGTGGCCTTTTCCCTTTGTTTGGTGTGCACACTTGTTTGTTTGTTTGTGGCCATTATGGCCTTGAGTGTCTTGTGACATCATGAGTGGTGTCCCATGTTTGCAACCCACTTTGTGCATGGTCTATGATTGTCTTCTTGGGTGTTTACATTATTTCTTATGTTCTAGCTTACACATTGTTTGTTTCTTACACTTGTTTTCTACATGCATGCTTGTTTGTACTAGCACTTATTTTCTAGCCACTTTTTTGTGTGTACCTTGGTCTTTACCAAGCACATTCCCTCCCCCTACAAGGCAAAGTTTCAGTTAGGTGGTTGGTCCTCTTTTGGGGCCGCATTCTCCTATCCATGATGTCGCATGTGCCCTCAAAGAGGGGGGCATCATTTGGGGTTTACACACATGGTACACATACAGTTCAGTCTACCAATATAGTTCTATAGTTTCATATCCATGACATTGTGGGTTATACAATGAGTGGGTTCATACCAGTCTACAAACCCCGTACACAACATATTTTATAGGGAAGGTTGTCCTTAGCATTCTGGGGAGTAGTTACAGGTTGGAGGATACATCAGAATTTCCTCCCTACACTACTTTGGCCAGTGGCATTAGATCACCCAAAAAACCAGACAAGTACAAAGATCTCTTCACCAATCTCAGGGAAGCAGTTACAGGTTGGAGAATAACACAACTTTCTCCCTACACTTCTTTGGCCACAGTGGCATGAGATCACCCAAAAAACTCACACTTCACCAACAGTTACAGGATATCCTTTCTACACCCTTTTGTCTCATCACGGATCAGGTGCACATGTTCCTTTTTCATTGTCATTTTCATATTATTTTCACATGTTTCTTTACATACATACATGCATGCATTTTACACATATACATGCATATTTGAATACTTGATCATCTTATCTTTTGTAGGTCCATCCGTATGGGAAGAAAGAGTCAAGTCAACAACAAACACACATGGTAGGTACATCACACACATGATACTAACCATGTAGGTACACTACACACATTGGCATCTACACACACTTCCACCCTAGGTTCACTCTCATCACTTTTTTACACTTTTTGCATCTTTAGTCTCCATGCTCCATATTTTTGTCACTCCATGCTTTGTCTAGTCCTTCGGCGCATCTCTACATCACTCTACATGGATTATCAGGTACACATCTCTATCTACTTTATGTTACTGAGATTTTCACTCACCAACATAAAGTGGGGGAAAATGTAGTCACTAAATCACACACTTTGAGTCAATATTTAGTCTCGGTCTCATACTACTATTCATATGGTTCTTGAGTGAAAAGAGTAATAATTAACCCATGTCTTTGGCCATTTTTACATTGTTTGTTGTCGTATTTTTGATCTTACACCTACACTTTCCTAGTCTATATTGTCATTATGTGTTTTTCCTATTTCTGACTAGGGCACCCAGGATAGGGTGCCCCAGGCACCCTGGTCCCCTCTGGGGTGCCCTGATCCTCTTTGCACTTTACTCTCACCTTTTGGGCACTTTCTAGCCATTTGAGCTTTCTATATTTTTAGTGGTCGGCCTTTTCGGGGTTAATTACGAAATTAGAACAAGAGAACCATATAAATATAAAGTTATGAGACCATAATGAGGGACCAAGCACTAAGCATCTACTATCACCATCTAGAGTTGCATCCATCAAAGGCACCTAAAGCTACATTTGCATCCATCTAGCTCCATCACAAGGCACACAAGGCTGGTTCATCTACATCACACTTCATAGGAGGGGAGTCTATTGTTTCCATGCACACATTTACTACATTCTACATCTAGTTATTGCTCGCTACTTCACAAAGTGTGACTGACACAAGAGCAACCTAGGGCATGATTTACACACACACACACACACCTAGAACTACATTGGGTCTGAGATGTAGTGCAATGCTCAGTTAGTAAGTCCACCATTGTGGCCGTTGAGGACAGTCTGACCCCTTCATATGCATCTTTCTTTTTTAGGGTTTTGATGCTTGAAGGATTTGGGCATCCTGCCACCAGAGGAAGAGTGTTAGGGAGAGAGGTGTGGTTTTACCCTCCAACTATGACTACATCCTCAAAAGGTCCAACTGTTGCAGACGGAATAAAGACCAATTTTTTTTTGTTCATTTTGATCCAAGGTTGAATAACCCACATAGGAGTAGTATAGGAAAGGAAATGATGTCAAATTTCCCCCATTCATAGGGTATCATGAATGCTAGATGGCTTCCATGTTAGGTCATCTGGAAGTGATGTAAAAGTGACTTCCCATGTTAGGTCATCTGGGAAGGTAGTGATGTAACTCCCAAGTTAGGTCATCTGGGAGAGATAATAAAATGTGTTATGTTGTATTGATTGATTGATTTGATTCAAGTAGTAGAAAATTATGTTGAGATTGAATGTATATGATAGATTACTCATGGAGATATTTTTCACTTGTTGCCCCCAGATTAGGTCATTAGGGGGAATCGATAGAAAGTAGTAGGAAATGTCGCATGTTGTATGAGAAATTTTTTGAAAATGATGTATTAGAAATGTGTAATGATCATGTAGTATCACTGAGAGGGATCATAGGGTGATCCTGATTATATGCCCCCCTTTCGGTGAAAGGGGGAGTGATAGTAAGAATGAACATTGAGCCAAAAGTAGATGTGAAATGATGTAAGAGTGAGTAAAATGAAGTATAGTAGATGTCACAAAATTGTGTGTATATCGAGTTGAAGATGTGCCAGATTGGAATATAGCGTTATGGAATGTGTACAATATGATAATAGGAAAAATTCTAAACCGAATGGTATAGATGGGGGAGAAAATAGAGTAGCGAAGCTCAAGATATGCGCAAAAATGTGTGGCATGTATCAGTTGGGACAATGAGCATGAATAGTGACTATAATAACTTGGAAATTATGAAAAGTGCTATATATAGTAATGGTAAAAAGTGAATAGTGACTTCATTTGAACCTTGATTGATTGTGATTTTGAGCTCTGAGCTTGTGAGGATGCCACAAATTAGAGTAGTGAGATTGAGTAGATTCGAGATGGTGGCAGTGGTCGTGGCATTGCACATGACAACTGAGTTGGTAAGTATGGTTATTTTTGAAAATTTTGTTAAAATGAGTTCATTTTTGCTGATGTTTACAAAATTTGAGTTTTTTATTTTCTAGGCATTTCTGACCTGGGTAAGAGCAGCCAAGGCACTAATGTCCTTTGGGATGACACCAACACCTAGATCTAGGCGTTGGTGACCTACTCCTAGGCACTCGCATCCATCTCCTGGGCACTGGTGACCCAGGAAGTTGTTTTGACCCCAAAATGTGATAAATGTGAAATTTGATGCATTTTGGTATTATGAATAGTTATTTTAGGTGTATATGAGGTGTTAATGTCATGTTTTTGTTGATGTTTTGTGTTGTGTAGAGGGATATCCATTTGAGGGAGTTCCGTGGAGGTCAACACTTGAGTACATTGTTGGGATTAGGCTTATCTGATGCAGAGTGGGATATACTAGACCATGTCAGCCTATGACACATAGCGAGATTGGGGGAGGTACCCCATAATATGCCTATGATCACTGCATTATGTGAGAGGTGGTGTGTAAATACTTGTAATTTTTGGTTACCTACTAGGGAGATGACTGTGACCCTAGAGGATGTATATCGCATATTGTGACTACCAGTTGTGGGTGAGAGAGTCTAGGTGATGGCAGTAGAGGATGCTCAGAGGTAGATGAGGGCAATGAGGTGGTATTTTATAGGGACATGGGTACAGACAGAGACCCATATTAGCTTGGATGCCATACTGAGATTAGGTGTTCCATGATTGTGGAAGTTCATTGCAGTTGTTATTACTTCATCAGTGGTAGTGGAGGGTGGTGGTGTGGGCATCTTGTATAAGATGCATGATATTTGTCGGCATATAGAGGAGGATGGGACTAGATATGCATGGGTGTGATGTGTATTGGCACATTTGTACAGAGACTTATACAGGTTTACACAGGAGGACCATGGGGGTGGACTTGGAGCCACCACATTATTACATGTATGGGCCTATGAGCACATTGTGATATTGAGGCCACTTAGTGGGCCATGAGATGATTGGGCGAGGCCTAAGATTTTTACAGTGAGGTGGATAAGTACATGTAGTAGGAGACTAGATACTACTACCTATAGATCTATGTTGGATCGTATGGGGCTAGGGGCCATTATATGGAGGCCATATTGAGCCTATGGAGGGTGGCCTGAGGATGGAGTAGAGCTATGATGTATCTGACATACTATGTGGTTGGAGGATCAGTTTCTTGGAGTGACTGAGCTATTTCAGGTAGAGCATGTATCACGTCAGTTTGGTATTGCTCAGGATGTGCCCCTAGAGCCATATGTATGGGTGTGAGCCACTAGAGCACTGAGGAGACCAGGAGTGAAGACTAGGACCCAACAGGAGCACAACTAGTTCCTCCTGGTGTGGATGAGGTAGATGTAGGCCATAGAGCCGATACAGGTGGATGATGTAGGATGTACTGAGGCATATAGTGCATGGTGGAAAGTGCACCGATGGGTGTTATTATTTCTAGTTGTTGTGGATGTGGTGGGAGCACCACCAGTTAGAGGAGTAGAGGGGAAGGCACCTGCCCTTGATGGAAATGGCATAACAACAACGATAACAGAGCATGAGTAGTTGATAGTTGTGGTTTGTTACTTAGTTGTTTGATTGTGGATATCATGTGTAGTAACTAATGTTATAGTGTAGGGGATGCTTATTGGTCATTGATTATTGATACATCGATCCACACATTGACATGGAATGTACCTACTGATGTGCTTGTGGGAGGTGGGATGTTGGAGTGAGTAGATGCCATTGTGGGTGAGCATGCCCACTTGTTTGAGCCAGTGGCGATAGCAATGATGACATGTACCATGTTGTTGAGTGAGTGTGACGAGGCATGGGTGGAGACTCAGTGAGATAGGGAGGCTGTAGGTGGAGGATCCCTAGCGCAGGATGTGTTCATGAAGTATGTAGAGCTACAAGGCCAGTTTGCAGAGCAGTCAGTCGAGTTGGCATTATTACGTAGACAGATGGAGAGATATAGGGGCCGCAACCAGAAGCGTAGATTGAGCGGTGAAGCATCTAGTTCTAGAGCTCCCACAGTTTGTATATAGTGATAATGATGATGATGTATGACATATATTGATGTAGTGATGTATGGGGGCTTTCCCCCCAGTGATTGTATTTTTGTAACTATGATTTTTGATGATATATATAGATGGATGATTGGTATATTGTGTTGTGTTGATGATTTTTGATATGTGATGTGATGATTGTTGTTCATATGTAGTTGTTTGATTTGCATTGCATAAATGATGATATTGACTAATGGATGATGATGTTGATTAGGACATAGATAGATAAGTAATGAAAATTGGATTATATGTATGAATAAAGATGTGATAAATGATAATGGATGTATGTATGAAATGAATAATATGAAAAAAATGTGATTGAAATGATTGTATGTAATCATCATGTGTAAGAATAATGTAGAGGGGGGGAAGAAAAGTGATTCCCCCCAACGTGTGTGTAGAAGATGAGGTTCATTTATATAAGACCCCTCAACAATCAAGAATGAACCATAAAACAAGAGTGCATCATCAGGAAATGGTGTGATAGTGTATGCTAGATAGATAGATCAATGAAGTGTATAACGCAAAGATGGAGTGGGGTTCTTATTGTAACATATCCCTCAACAGTCATGTAAGAACCATAAGAACATGAGTGCGTCATCAGGTAGTGAGGTGAGAAAAATCACCTACCAAAGATGTAGAGGATGGTGTGGAGTGGTGGAAGCATGTGAAGTGGTAGCAGCATGAGTGTATGAGCCAAACTGAATGTCAGATGAGATGGTGCCAATGATGGGAGATGCAAGTGATATGAAGCACATATGCAAATAGCTTAAGAAGCCAATGTGAAGCAGGAGCATTGTGTGGTGGATGAGATGATGCAGTGGTGGATGAGTGAGGTGGAGGTCGTGCATGAATAATGATTTGAGGTGGTGGATGAATAATGACCTTAGAAGTAGGAGAGGAGATAAGTGAACTGAAGTAACAACACACTTGTGGAATTAGAGAAACAGACCGCTCATGAGAGTGAGAGCCAAAGGCAATGACACCCTTGTCTTCTAATTGTTGTAATTTTTCATGAAGGGCACAACAGTCATTGTCACGATGGCCATTGATGTGATGATAATTACAATAAGGATGATCACAATGGTGATGCAAGTGATGAGGAGGATGATGTTGATTAGAAGGCAAGTGAATTAAGTGCTTATCAAGAAAAGCACACAACACATCATGAGGCTTAGCAGAATGTGAGAAATGTAATGGCTCTGAGTAGGAGATGGTGAAGACTTAGGTGGAGAGTGATAGTGGTGGGGAGATGGAGGACTTATGCGATGGAGGATATGGAACATTCTTGCGAGGTGGAGGAGATGGAGACCTTGGAGGATGTTTAATAGATGGAAGAGGTGAAGAAGTAGAAGATGCAACAGTAGAAGAAGTAGAAGGAGGATCTATAACATGTGTAGCAATTAAATCTTGTTCTAGATCAATGACCTTATAGCATAAGAGTGTAAATGATTCACATGTATCATATTGTAAGCATTCTTTTAAAGTAGGAATCAAGCCATGAAAAAAGATAAATTGCTTTTCTAGATCAATAGGCTGAAATACTAGTTGATGCATGCAAGAATTGAAGCATAAAATGTAGTCCTGAATAGGTTCTGTCTTTCCATGATGCAAGCTAGGTAGATGATCATGTGTGACTCTAGGACCATTATTTAGCATAAAGCATCTAAGAAAAACATCTTCCATTTCACAATATGTACTAATAGATCCAAAAGGAAAATGAGTGTACCATTGAAGAGCTTCATCAACTAGACTATGATGGAAGGATTTTAGCAATAATCGATCATTTGAATAAGAAGCCATAGCTAAACGATAATGCTTAAGATGTAGATATGGATTTCCAGTGCCATCAAAGCATGAAAATGTAGGCATGATGAAATCCTTAGGAAATGTTGAATTGTGAATTTTCTTTGGAATAGGATTGCCATGAAGAGAATTATTATCGATAGAAGCATAATAGGATTTGCTTTCAAGAGTGAGAGATTGAACTTGAGATTGCAATTGACCAACAACATGCATGAGTGATAAAATATCATGTGGAGGAATCATAGAAGATGTAAGAGGCACATTGAGAGGTTGAAGCTTTCCATTATGAGTGATCATAGGAATGTGAGAAGAAGAAGTGGAAGATGAAGATGTTATGGGAACACTAGATGTAGATGTAGAAGAAATAAGAGGAGGTATACTAGGAGAAGAAGTAACATGAACATCATTAAGAGATGAAGAAGAGGAAAGAAGTGGAGAAGAACATGGAATATTAGTGGAAATACTAGCAGTAGAATCAGAAGAAACCATAAGAGGTGAGCTAGTAGGAATGGAAGAATCATCATGAATGCCATCAGAAACAACCTCAGAAGTAGATGAAAGTGGAGTGGAAAATTCACATTCAACAGTCTTAAGAGAAGTAGAATCGTTACTAACATGTTCATGCTTAGAAATATCATCAGTATCAGACAAAGTTTCACATGCAAGTATTTCATCAAGTGTGTCATCAACATATAAGTGAAGTAGGAGAAGAACTATCATGAGATATATCTTTACAACCATTAGAAGCATGTTCAAAAGTAGGAGAAGCATGAGATACAACTTTACATTCATCCTGACTAGTATGAGAAATAACATCATGCACATGTACATTTTCATCATGATTTTTCTATAGTATCACAATCAAGACCAAACATATAATTGATAATAACATCATCAAGAGTTTCAATAGAAATAGAAGAAGGTGGAGTAGTCATAGTGCCTATGGAATAACAAGGATTACATCCAGAAAAAGTTTTTTGAGTGTTAGGAAACAATGCTGCAGAGTAGAGTGTTAAAACTAGTAGGAATTTTCTTTCATTAGCAGCCAGAAATCTTTGAACATTATCATCAAATTGAGGATTGTGATAAAGATCTTAAATTCAGCCTCAACAACATCATCAAGGATAGGATTAACACTCTCATGATGCATAGCTTTCCTAGGAGAGGAAGATCTACTTTTAGCCATTAGGGTTTAGTGGATCCTAGGGCAAGGAGTTCTAAGATATGGGTTCACCAAAATGATTTAATAAAATATGAATATTTTATTAAAATCTAATTTCAGAAATTGCTACAATGATATACAATAAGATACAAATGCTAAGCACTTTTATAGATGTAACTATGTAAGTAAATGAGAGAGATAGGGCACTTATCTGATGATTTTCTTATCCCAAAGTGTATCTGAACTGGAAGAACTGATGAAAAGGCTGGGTAGAGAACTGGAAATACTCGATAAAATTCTGGAACTACAGAATGGCCTAGACATGGGGCCTGGGTAGGGGCAAGGGTGCCTGGGGTGCTAGAGACCTCTCTCGGGGTGCTGGAGTCTGCAGAAAAGCTCAGAACCTAATTTCTTCAGTGTCACTAGGGTTTCACACTTATTTTGATGATCACCTGTATGTCACACTTGGATTGTTGAGGTACCCATAAATCACAACACAAAATAATCTCCTACAAAACCCCCAAACTACATCAAATCCTAAAAAAGAAAGATGCAAAATGGGGAGTCAGACTGTCCCTGTCAACCATCCAACAGAGTGAACTTATGACCGAGCACTGCACTACATCTCAGACTCCATGTAGTTCTATGTGCTTGTGTGTGCAATAGTGCTCCTAGGTTTCCCTCGCGCCGGTGATGCCAAGATAGTGGGTGGTAGCTAGATAGAATGCAAATGTGTGGGATGGAATTCAGAAACTTCCCCTTCCTATGCAGTGTATGCAGAGTAATAAGCCCAAAATGTAGTCCCTTTGATAGTATGTAGATAGATAGCCCTTGATAAAATTTCCCACCATTATAATGGTATGTATGTTGTGTTTATATAGGGATCTCTTGCTTGAATTTTGACACTAGTGACATGACATGCCGACTAGGACCTTGGGATAGGAGTAAGAAAACTAAAAAAGGTCAACCACAAATGTCAAAAATGTGAACAAAAACAAAGAGGACAGGAGCACCCAGGTTGGACAGGAGCACCTGGGTGCTAGTGTCCAGTCCTGGGTGCTAGTGTCCTGAGACAACTGATGAAAAATGTGAGAAGACTGACAGACAGGGATCCCTGTGACCTGACCAGAAATGGGTGTAGAAGTGAGAGATGTGAGAGAGAAACTTGCACAAGGGAAACTTGGGGCATCATTACGCACACAAACACAAAGAACTACATGGAGTATGAGATCTAGTGTAATGCTCATTTGTAACTTGTTCACTCTTTGGGTGACCAACATGGTCATTCTGACTCCACATTCTGCATCTTTTTTATTAGATTTAATGTGGTTTGTGGATATGTACAAGTAGACATTTTTTGCAGGTTATAGGTGCAATCGGAAATCTAAAAGTAAAACCAAAGTGAAAAAGAGCGAGTAGAAATGAAAATTCTCCAACCTAGAAAAGACTAGATTCCAAGCATCTGGGTAGACACAAGCACCCAGATCATGCAGTAATGCCTGGGGTGCTCCTGTCCTTCTATGGGAGCTTCTGTCCCTTGCATTCCTAGGGTTGTGAACCCTCATCGATCATTCGACAATGTCTCCAGCTTGATCCAGTGGATACTCAATCCAGATCAATCCCAGACTACACAAAATCAACTAAGTCATCTTCCCCTCTCATTTGCTCAGGGATTTACATCGTTAAATTCATATTTTTTGTGCACTACTGTATATTGTTACATGAATATAATTAGTTACAGTAAGTTACTCTGAAATTAAGATTCAATTCAATTTATATTAAATCAGGAGGAGAATGATGTGCGGTTTGAGGCCTCTTCATAGTAGTGTCGATGTCAGTGGTGCACGGGGGTGCCCAAAATGTAACTAATGATTGTTTTGTAGGACTTCTCATTTATGTCTAAGGTTTGAGATGATTACCAAATTATTTATAGAACTTCGCATGACGTTTACATAATGCGGTTTGACAATGACCGATAGTTTCAGCTAATCGACAATGTTAAAACGTTATAGAGCCCGAATTCGAACAGGTCCAAGACCATACAAAAGGGTCAAGACCTTATGATATGGCCTTGACAAAGTTGTATAGTGCATCCCCAAGTTGATTTCTAGTTACATTCTCTAGAACGAAGCTTAATCAAGTTTGCATCTTCTTGTTCCTACAATGCATCGTCCCGAAATTTTCTAGAAACATCTATAATCAACTAAGTACACTCATTGAAAGAAAAGTGAGAAGATGTGCCGGTCCAAAACCATGCAGGTCGGCAAGAACTGAATATACACATGACCCTTTTGTATGGTTTTGGGCAGGATGATAATGCGTGCAATCTAAAATTTATATCATGATAAACAAGGGTTAAGTACTAATTTTATAAGTTTACATTTAGAATGTGACAACACATCGGTGTGTAGGAATAAGCAAGTTGGAAGAGGGATAATAAGAAGTATTAAGCGGGGATAATATGTGGATATTTGTCTTATCAATAGAAACTATTCACACCCAATAATGTCAAAAGGATAAATTTCCAAATTTGAGTGTTTACATTTACCTCTCTTTAGATATCAAATGAGCATTACATGCTTAAATGAAAAGATACCTTAGTGTGTAGAAACACTTTGGATTTATTCATATTTTTTGTTGTCCAAATGTGTTAGTGTTGTAGATAAGGTAAAAAATAGTGATAGGCCCGCAGAGGCCGAGTACAAAAGATTACATCGTGAAATAAGAAAAGTGAGATAAAAAAGGAAAAGGATCCCCAGAGTTAAATAACTTAACTCCAAAATAGAGAAGGGGGTCCAAGAAACAATGAGCAGAAGAGAACTAAGCCATTAAACAAGAAAAAATAGAGAAATTTCCCTGAAAGTCTGCAGACAGTTCGGAAGAAGTTCCATTAGTTAGCTTTACTTTTTTTTTTGGAGGGATTAACCTCCCTGGTCTCCTTCTTTCATGCTAGAATCTGAATTCAGCTTCATCTAGGGGGTTTCCTTGATGCTCTCCTCAGTTTCCTCCTCAGGCTCCTCCTCCTCCTCAGACTCCTCTTCCTCAGACTCCTCTTCCTCTTCATCAGACTAATCCACCTCCTTTTCCACTTCTATTTTTCCATGGCATCTAGATGAAAACCCAAATCATGAACCAGAGAATCCAACTACTTGATATCCCCATGGATGTTCTTCTGGGCCAAGAATATTTTCTTGGTGGCTTTGATACTATCAATCATGCCCTTTCTCACCACTGAGTTAGTCTCTTCCAGGACCTGGACAACCATCTCCAAGTACTGAACTTTGTTCTTCCACATATCAATACCATGCTCTCCTTCCAAGGTAACTTTATCCTTCCCCTTCGATGGACCAGCTTCCTGATTTTCCATCCCTTCCCCATTCTTCCCATCACCCATCTGCTTAGAACCCAGATTTCCTTCCCTCATTTTGGACAGACACTCAGCTAGGGTAATATCCTCCTCCTCTTCAATTGGGGGCATTTGTTTATCCTGGGATGGATTCCCATTGTGAAACAGGAGAAGAATGAGGCCCTCATGGATGGGAGACTCCACCTTACTCCATTAGAAATCCCTCACTGAGGTGGTTAGAGACATAAAAAGATAGAAGGGGATACTGAGCAACTTCTTATGTCTAAACATGTTCAGAAATGACAAGTGGTGGGTATATATCTTGTGATACTTACCCTCAAGAGTCAGATACTTCATGATGTGTAGGAAGACCTCTCTCCACACCCCAGGAATGTAGGTATGAGCAATACCATCGGTGAAGTAATGGAAAGTTTCCTTTCTGACAAAGAAAGTATTGATTTCATACTCTCTCTGATTCCTATCCTTGAATATTTTCAGACCTTCCATGTCCATACCAGTAGCATGGGCTATGGCTTCCTCTGATGTTTCTATTTCCATGCCATGAATCACCACTTTCCCTTCCTTCCATGCCAGTCCAAACTCCATAGTAAGTGAGGGATCATGCCCTTGGAGTCTGGTGATAAAGTTCCTGAAACCCCCAATTCAAAAAAGGTGCCACATAGACTTATCCTCCACAATACGCCCATGGCTGGATGGCTCGACTCTGGTTCTATCACCACCCATGGCAGCCAGACAATGCACAACACTTTGAGGTCTGTAATTTTTGAAATTAGACTTGTCTTTCCAAGAATAGCTTAAGCCAGACACACTTTTGCAATATTGGAAAATGAACCCATTATTCTCCCTCGTGCTGCTTAAGGTGAAGTGCTTACAACTTTTCATGATTGATAATATCATTAATATGCACAGGTATGACCTCACCTTTTTGCCACACCTTGTAATCATTATTTTGAACTCCCTCATTTTCCAATCTGTCCACACAAGCATTGCCTATGTGAGGGATATGAGTAATGATATGGGAATCAAAGTACTTAAGGTGTTCTTTAGTATCATTAATAATATTTCCCAAGATCCAATTATTGTGACTAGTCTTACTGATTGCATTTAAAATGAGAAGAGAGTCCCCCTCAATAAGGATATGTTTAATTCCTTTCTCCTTTGCAAGACTAACACCCCAGAGAAGAGCATGAGCTTCAGCCACATTGTTCTCTGAGTCCCCAAAGGACCAGCATAGGCTAAGATCCAATCCCCATTATGATCCCTAATTATGCCTCCTCCACCAGCCAGGCCAGGGTTACCTTTAGAAGCCCCATCAAAATTAAGTTTGACTTTTCCCCTTTCAGGTTTGGACCATTTAATTTTAGTGGATAGGAAACTGACTTGAGGTGGAATGAAGGTGAACTGTTTGAGCACTTCCTTTTCTCTACTAGAAAGCAACCCTTTTAGTCTTCACCTTAATGAGTTTGGAGTTCTCTTTAATTGAGGAAATCAGCCCAGCACTGACATTTCTGAATTGGCCTTCTGATTTCTGAAGATGAGAGCATTTCTTTCCTTCCATAAGCTCCAGAAGAAGTGTGGCAGGGCCATTTTCCAGGTAGCCATAAGAAAGGGATACCTAAAAGGGAAATCCCATTGTAACCAACATTCTTCAATGGACTTAGGACAGACCCATTGGACCTTGAAAATCCAACACCTTGGACAACACCACTTGAGAAAAGGGGCATGAGATGAGGAGGTGGTTGACACTTTCCTCCTCTTTTTTGCAAAGGACACACCTGTTGGGGAGGAGCATGCCACGTTTCCTCAAATTTTCCACAGTGAGGATTTTATTCTGAGTAGCCAACCATAGGAAAATGTTAACTTTAGGTAGAAGGTATTTTACCCAAAGTTTACTCCAGTAATATTTTTGGCTAGAATTCTTGAAGTTAAGGAGGTAAGCAGATTTAACAGAGAAATTTCCAGAATCCTCTTCCTTCCAAATAATAGAGTCCTCATTTTGTTGGAAGAGAGGAATATACATATTCTTTAACTTTGAGTTGAGGTCATCAAAAAATTGAGTGTCCCCAATGAAGTTGGGAGGGGGAAGCACCTTCTCCCAAAGAACAAGATTGTTGGAGAAGCTCCAATAGTCCTTAACCCAAACTTTACCATTGTCTTCAAAGAACTGTGCCACAGTTCTCCCAGGATCATCCTCCACAAGAGGTTTATCAGAGATCCAACAATCCCTCCAAAAGTGAATTCTATCACCTTTCCCAATGTTCCATTTAATACCCCTACTCAGGATCTCCCTAGAAGAGAGAAAATAATTCCAAAAAAAGGATCCCTTAGGGATATTGTCCTGCAAAAAGAAAGTCTCTATTCTGCCAGTATTCCTTAAATATTTCCTTTTGATGATATCAATCCATAGGCCCTCTTCCTTTATCACTCTCCAACCAGCTTTAGCCACAAGAGCTTCATTCATGAGTCTCATATTCTTTAATCCCAGCCCCCCACAATCCTTAGGCTTGGTCACTTTTTCCCAGGCCACAAGAGGAAATTTGAACTTCTCCTCAGCCCCAGCCCACAGGAACCTTTTTTGAATTTTTTCAAGAGCTTCCAAAATCTTACCCGGAAGCCAAAAAAGGGACATGACATAGATTGGAACACCTTGAAGAGAGCTTTGGAGGAGTTGAATTTTTCCAGCTTGAGATAGGAGAATCCCTTTCCAAGAAGACAACTTATTGGAAACTCTCTCGAGCAGAGTGTTCCAGATGGAATGATTCAGTTTTTTGTGAATGAGGGGCATTCCCAAATAGGAGTCAGGAAAATTCTTTATCTTACAGCCAAAAATGTGGGCCAGTCTCTCTTGGAAATGCTCTTCCACATTTATGAAGAAAATAACACTTTTGAGGAAGTTGACCAGCTGGCCAGAGACCTCCTCATACTCATTCAGAACCTCTTTGAAGATATAGGCTTCCTGTATAGATGCCTTCCCCATCAAGAAATTTTCATCCACAAATTGGTTGAGGTAGGTAGGCTGAAGGCCATTAGAAATTTTGAGACCTTGCAAGAGGTTAAGGGAAACCACCTGATTGCAGAGTCTACTTAAAGTTTCTGCCACAATCGTATAGAGGAAGGGAGAGAGGGGTCTCCCTATCTGAGACCTCTACCAGCTTGAAAGAAGCCTTCTAGTTTACCATTGATCATAACAGAGAAACTGGCAGAAGAAATGTAGACCATAACCATGTTGATGAAGAAGGCATCAAACCCCAACTTGGACAGAATGGCACGGAGGAGGGCCCATGAAACTCTGTCATATGCTTTGTGCATATCCAGCTTGACAAACATGGTGGATCTTCCTAAAATTTTGACAGAGTGAATGGCTTCTTGGATGACCACAATGTTGTCAAGAATTTGTCTCCCAGGAACAAAATCTCCTTGATTAGGAGAGATAAAATTGGACAACACTTTCCTGAGCCTGAAAGTGATAATTTTGGTAATCAATTTGTAGCTGGTGTTGCATAGACTGATGGGTCTAAAATATTTCACATCCTTGGCCCCTATCATCTTGGGAATAAGGACTAGGAAAGTGTTGTTGATCTGTTTGAGAATCTGACCATTACTGAAGAAAGTCTGGATCATCTCAATGACCTCATTCTTGACCACTTCCCAGAACTATTGGAAAAAGAAATCTGGGAACCCATCTGGTCCAGGAGATTTATCTGGTTCCATGTCAAAAATCGCATATCTGATTTCTTCCTCCCCAGGAATGAGCATGAGATCTCTATTTTCTTGATCTGAAATGACATTCTGGAAGAGTCTGAGGGCCTTCTCCCAAGATGTTCTATTTGGATCAGCCCCAGGGAGAAAGAGGTCCTTAAAATAATTGACAATAACTTCATTGATTTCTTTTTCATCTTCTGTGAGAGTACCATCATTTTTCCTGATCTCCTTGATCTTGAGATGATTTGTCTTGGAGGTGGCAGAGAAGTGGAAGAATTTAGTGTTTCTATCACCCTCCTTTAGCCATTTAACTCTAGATTTTTGCTTCCAGTAGACTTCCTCCTTGGCCAAGATATCATGGTATTCAATGAGGAGAGCTTTCTCTTGACTTTTAAGTGCTTGGTTGAGCCCATCTTCCTCCATCAGTTCCTCAATAGTCCTTAAGTCTTCCTCTATTCTTCTCTTAGACTGAAAAATGTTCCCAAAAATTTCCTTATTCCAAGTTTTCAGATTTTGTTTAACATGCTTCAACTTTAAACTTAATTTGTACATCGGTACCCCATGGACCATGATCCCCCACCACTCCTGAATTCTCAAGAGGATGTCAGGATGTTGGAGCCACATTTTTTCAAATCTGAAAGGTCTATATTTTTTAGGAATAGCCATACCCAGCTTGAGAATGATCGGGTTGTGGTCAGATCCAATTCTGGGCAAGGTGGAAAGAGAGTAGAGTTGATTAATCATGCAAGAATGGCTCACCACAAATCTGTCCAGTCTGATCTGTATAAGGTCCTATCCAGTTCTTCTGTTAGCCCAAGTAAATTTGGACCCTCCAAGCTCGAGGTCCACAAGATCATTATTAACTAAAAAATTAGCTAACTCATCCATGTTATCCGTATAGGAAATGGCTCCACCTTTTTTTCCCTAGGGGAAAGAGGGGTATTGAAGTCTCCTCCAACAATCCAATCACCATCTTTAAAAAGGGACCTCCCCTTAGAAATTTCTCTCCAAAGATTCCTTCTACCAATCACAGAGTTGGGGGCATAGATATTAGAAACAATCCAGGACTTGTTTGAAGTTAAATCAGTAAAACCCATGGTTAGGTGGTTGGACGATGACAGGAGCACCATGCCTTTAACCAAGAGGGGATTCCAGAGGGTGACAATGCCTCCTGAAGCCCCTTCTGAGCTTACCCCAGCCCAAAGGCCATCTTTCCAGACCATCTTTCCCACTTCTTTGAATCTTTCTGTACTCATCTTTGTTTCTTGTATCATCAAGATATCAGGTTTGTATTTGTTCCTAAAATCCTTTCAGGATTCTTTTCTTACTGGGGTTATTCAACCCTCTAATATTCCAAGAGAGTAAGATCATTTATTCTTTGATTGAGGAAACCTAAGTGGTTTCTGTATCCCTTTATCCATGTCTTTCTTAACCAAGGTCTCCCTCTTCTCCTTGTTAGATTTTCTCCCTTTAGGAGTTAAATATTTACCCACATCAGCTCTGAAATTACTTCTAGTAATAGGCTTGGACCCTGTTGCGGGAGTAACAGGGGAGGACACTGGATCAACAGAATCCAGAACAATACCTCCCATCAAGAGGTCAAAAGCATTAGAAGTCGAGATGCCTTCCTCCTGTCTTTGGCCAAAAGAGCTTTGTCCAATCATGGATAGATCTTCCAGAGAAAGACCCTGAGCCACTTTCAGTGCATAGTTCCCTTCTGAATCAGATAGATACTCAACTTCCTTCTATTTTAGATTTGGGGAAAATTCCTCTTCACACATCTTCTCATTTTCTGCTTTACCCCATTCAACCTTGTTCTTTGGATCATCTTCTTCAGCTTCAGCTTCAGCCTCAGCCACAATTTGTGTTTCAGTAGTTATAGTCTCCTTTGGAACCTCTTGATCCCTTCCAGGGTCCTTCCTGAAGGTTCTTCCATTTTCCCCACTTTCTCCATTCTGTGTTATCTTTATTAGGACCCGTAGAATGAGATCTTGGACCTGATTCCTGCTTCTTCTTCTGTGTTGGGAACTTTTGAGGATCATGCCCTACAGATTTGCATTTGTAACAAACAAAAGGGGACAGAGCATACTCAAATATTTGCACCCAATCCCCAAACTTTGAGATCAAAGTGATAGTTTCTTCCAGCACAACTTCTTCTTTCATATTAATGCAAAACCTCGCATGCGTAAGCCTGGTTCTAGATTTAGTAACAGGATCAATCACTATCGGGGTTCCCAGACTTTTGGCTATACCAATCAGGACCTCAGGTTCCCAGAACTCAAGAGGTAAGCCAGGGAGATTCACCCAGATAGGATATTCAGAGATGGTTTTTGCAAAGGGGTTGAAGGTTGGTTCCCATTGTTGCACCACCACATGGGATTTACCAATGAACCAAGGCCTTCTAGATAGAATTCTTAAGACATGGTCTTTACTAGGAAGAGAAATTAAGAAAAAACCATTCACATATGCAGTTACCTCAATAGATCCATTTTGCACCCATCTTCTCTTAGCCCAACTATGGAAGAAATCAATGTTGGGAAGAGATCCCAAGCATTTGGTGAATAAATCTCCTTCCATATTTTCCTTGGCTCACTCCAAGAGAGAGTCTGGTATTTTAAGAGCCAGAAGGCCCTTATCTTTAGAAGGCTCCAATCCTTCCAAGGCATTTTTGTCCAACTTTTTCCTGACCAATCTTTCCACCCATGTGGATTCCACCTGAAGGATTGGGAGGTGACCAATCCCCAATTGTGTTGAATGAGAAATTGGAGCATTGGGTGCATGCAACTCAACACCAAATAAAAAGTAGAGAGATAAGAAGAGATAGATACTGAAACAACATGTGAAGGGAGAACACTATGTATCAGTTTTTTTTGTAGCCCGGCTATCTTCCCCTTTGAAAGAGGATAGGAAAGACTACTTACAAAAAACTTAGTTACCCTAATACTTTCCATAACCCCATGGATCACATCATTGCAAAAAAATCTAGGCCAAAATTTGTATATATATAAAAAATTATAATAATGCCCTTCCCATGTGCTACACAACTGAGTAGGAGTGTATAATATGCTAAAATAATAATGGAGAAGGAGAACCATGCCCCTAAAACCATGTATTTTGTAACCATAATTGAGTATTGAAGTAAAGGAGTGAAATATTTATGCCCCATGTAAACCGCTATGGGTTGTGTCAACTGAGTTTGAAATTATACCAAAAAACATGTATCCATAATTGGAAATCTAAAACTGTAGAAAAATTTAGTGTAACTGCCCTCATGATAGAAACATATAGTAGATTTAGAAACATCCATACATTCTTGACTGTTATGTATGGTTTTGAACATATGTAATTTTTGTCCAATTTATATATCTAGAGATGTTTTTGAGGACTCATACCCTGCGAAAACTTGTGCTTGAACTTGGAAATTTACTTGTAGGTGTAAAATATACCATGATGAATGTGCTCTCTTTTGAGGTGCACTTGATAAATAATTTGAGAATGCAACTCAAAATAATAGATGTGTACCCATGTACCATATATTTAATAATCTATAGGAGAATGTGGAAGATTGAAGTGGTGGCCACCTTTGAGAACCTGTACCTACATAAAAGGGGGGTGTGAGTGGTGGAGACCATGATGTGTACAGAAACAATAAATAATAGGCAATAATAACAACACATGTCCAATAGAATAATTAGAGAGAGAGAGAGATAAAAGTAGTCAAGTGAGAAAACAAAAACAATAACATGCATAAAAGAGTCACATCAAGGCATAAAGTTGCAAACATGGGACACCCATGGTATCATAAGACAATCAAGGCACTTAGATTGCACACAAGAGAAGAAAACTTACACAATAAAGGCATAGAGCCATAAAAATGGGACACAAACCGTGTCACAAGACAAATAAGGAACTCAAGCTACATACAATGAAGCAAACAACAACACGTAACAAACAGGTATAACAAATAGTGATGTCAAACAGTGATAAAAACATCACAAGAAGTAGTAAAGAAGCACAAAAAGCAAGATATGTGAGTGCTACACATGACACACATGTTAGTTCTGATGGCTCAAAAGATAACATATACACCATATATATAATTAAACGTAATGAAGAAGTAAAAAGAAACTATAATGATACAATAAAACCTATATAGTGTGGATGGATTCCCCCAAGAGAGTAATGTAAGGAACTAAGCCAACTCCTATCATTGTATTAATACTTTACTATGTTTTGGAAGGAAATATTGTGCATATTCTTGTTATTTTTATCTTGTTATTGTTTCTTCAAATATGGCTAAATGAACTCTTTTATGAGTATTAACAATCTATTTGGAAAATCATATGTTGAGTTCATCACAGGAGTTAATTGCAAACGTAGCACATGACTCATTGGTGCACTGGCTTATAGGACTCACCTTTGCATTAGTGTAGGACTCGCCATGGAGTGCAGGACTCATCCAGATCATTAATTCAGATTTCCTTGAAAGAAGGAACTTGTGTAAAGGAGATAAACATCTCAGATGGCTGAACTATAAGTTGATACAAATGACAACATAATGACATGAGCATGAAAAGTGTGCCACTACCTCAACCTACCTTCATGCATATTATGAGATCCAATCACCCTAGTTTAACTCAGTTCTTGGAGATGTGATGAAGACCAACACTTATGGATTTATGATCACCATGATTCTCTGTAATCAATCTAAGATCTGAAATATCTTCCAACACCGATTGACTCTCTCAAAGGAGTCAATTATGGGCCTCCTCTGTAGTTAACAAATTAATTTGCAATAGCAAAGACTACTCCTTCCACAACTGTAATTCTTAAAATAGTTATTCATTGTTTTAGTCAACATCCAGTTAAGTAGATGATATTAATTTCAAATAAACTAGTTCTCTCCTAGAGGAACGAAGACTGCTCTTGTATAAAAGAGCTAATGTATTGAGATTGAAAGTTTGGTTCAATTAGTTTATCATTGTAAAAAGGTAATTCTTTTAATTCAATAAAATTAGAGATTCAGGGGGAAACTTTGTTGTGTAACTTTGGACAATAAACTTGATCAAAGGGAAGGAACAAGGGCCAATCCTCCCCAATGAGAAGGGATATTTTACTGTTATTTCCTTTCTCATTATTAACATGAATGCATTTAAGATTCAACATTGAATTATTTTAAATACCTTTAAATTTTGTCTTTAATATTCTTTTTCTTCCAATGCATTTCATTTTATAACTTTAGTTAGTTATTATTTAGTTAATTCCATTATTAAGTACGTGTTGAGAACAATTCCTACTGTTCCCTTTGTTGCAAACAACCATGGACACCACCCTGGACTGAAAAATATAATATAATTAAAGTATGAGTATCAATGATGCTCGTCACTTTTTGGCATCATTGCCTAGGATTTCAAGGTGTTATCAAAGGTTAAAGGTGCTAGCTAGAAGTGTTTCTTAGTTGTCTGGTAAGTTTCCATTCAGAAATTTTATTTCCATAACTCTTTTTCTTAGAAGTATATAAGATCTTGTAGTGACAACAAGAATCCTCTATGTTTTGGAGTATGTGGAACACAAACAATCAGGTTAAGCACTGATGGTTAGGGAACTATCCTTAGTATGATAGGATTTTATGTTTAGACCTAGAGACCGTAGAGGTAGATTCATTAGGATAAATTTTCAAAACCCCCCTCAAAACCAGCCTGTGGAACAACTTGTTGACCAAGGAAGGATGGTTGATGAAGTAGATAACCCCAATGGTGTAGAAAATGGAAACCCTCCAATTGGAAGAATGTTTACCTATCCCATACAACTGGATCCTAATGATCAGGCTCCTATGAAAAATATATCCCCCTCAATCTTACCAACCTTTTGGGGATTAGTCTCAGAAGACCCTGACCAATTCCTTTTTGAATTCAAGGTCTTGTGCCAAACTTATGATTACACTTCTGATTCCCAGAAGCTCAAGTTATTTCCCTCCACTTTAAAAGATACACTATGAGATGGTTTATGGGATTAAACCCTAACTCCATCCATAGTTGGGAGGAGATGGAAACAATTTTCTTGGACAAGTATCAAGACTACTGCAGAGTCTGGGACAGGAAGGAAGAACTTTTTAGAATTCAACAAAAGGAAGATGAGAGTGTGGAAGATTATCTTGATCGGTTCCTCTTCCTTCACAGGAGGTGTGGGACTGGTCTGGATATTAATCTACTCAAAACCTTATTCCTCAAAGGGTTGGATGAAGACACACATGAAGCCTTCAATCTTATGGGAAAGGGAGACATGAACAAACTAGAATTTACAGAAATCATTGACCTCTGTAGGAATTACTCCCGAACTCACCCCAAATTTTGTAGACAGAAAGGAAAAATGGCCAGTGGTGATATATCCAAACTAAGGGAAGAAATTAAAAATTTGAGAACATACCTTTTGGTTCAACTCAATACAACTATGGATAGGGAGAAAGCCAGAAATACAAATCCTTTGTTCATCTCTACTACTTCCCAAGATGTAGAGACAAACATGGACTTAAGGACTTCCCCTTAGACAAGACAACATATTTGTCTTCTTTGTGAACTAAAGCATGCCACAGACCAATGTGGGTTGCTTCCTTGCTGAAGAACCATCTAAAACAGAACACACAAGACGAATCTGAGTTGAACTATATGGCTCAGAGGCAAGGAGGAAATTTTCAGTCCAACCAAAATCAGTCCTACATGCCAAAATCACAATGGGTCCCAAATCAATGGAATGCACCATGGCCATATCCCCAACCTTGGGCTCAACAAGCCCCATAGGAGTGGAGCCCATAGTGGAATGCACCACCAAATTATTATCAACAACCCTGGGCTCCACATCCAAACATTCCACCATTTCAACAGTTTAATCCTCAGTACCAACAACAGTGGAATGTACCTCAAGGATCTGGGAAACAATATTATAATCAAAGAAGATCCCAAGGTCAACAAGCCTTGTTGACTGGACCTACAAATGCTGCCCCCATCCGATCAACCTGCCCAACCACAGATACCAACACAAACTGTGGAAAATCCCAAAAATGTGAGGCAGGGTAACCCAATGTACATTGTGGAATCAGATAAAAATCCCACAGTAAACTTTGTGGATTGTAAGAATATCTTGTTGTTCAGGGAAGGTTACCTCAAAACCTTCATCTCCTGTGATAGAAGAAATCCCTGAAGATACAAAAAATCCAGAAGAAACACAACCTAGTCCTGTTGTTGAGGAAACTCCTCAACCAAACATTGACATTCCTTTTCCATCCAGACTCTCAGAAAAACACAGTATTGTAGTTTCTGAACAACCAGAGTCAGAGTTAATTCAGGGACTGAGGAAATTGAGTATTGGCATTCCCCTGTTGCAAGCTCTTAAGGAAATTCCTGAATTAAACAAAACTATCAAAGAGCTTTGTTTTAAGACTCCAGGAAGAAGAAAGAACCAACCTAAAACCATCCATGTTGATGGGAAACTTGCTAGTATTCTAGAAGGGAATATGACCCCTCCTAAATATGGAGACCCTGGAAGTCCTATTGTTACAGTTTGCATAGGAGATGTCCAGATTCCTAATGTCCTAATTGACCTAGGAGCTGCTATCAATGTTATGACCACAGATACTCTGTCCACACTATCACTTCCTGAACCACAGTCAACCTCCATAGTCTTACAAATGGCAGATCAGTCTGTAAACAAGCCAAAGGGAATTATAGAGGATGTCACCATCACTATTGAATCCTGGGACTATTCGGTAGACTTCATGATCATAAAAATGAAGAATAGAAAGATTGGATACCCTATAATCCTAGGATGTCCTTGGTTAGCCACAACTTCTACCCTCATTGATTGTAGAACAGGGAATATGGTGATTACAAATGGACAAGATTCAAAAAAATTATCAATATACCCTGCTGCAAAACCTTTTGCTACAGACAATAAACAATGGTGTAAGGACAATTCAGATGATTCAGATGACATCATCTCTTCTCTAGCCATGGTCATAATTCAAGAACACTCAGATCAAATTCAATATGGTGACCATGAGCCTTGTGTTGGACACAGTATAAGTCCTGAGTCTTGCGCTAGATTCATTTCGAGTCTTGCACTCGAGTCCTGCGTTAGGTCTATTTCAAGTCTTGTGCTACAACTAATTGAAATAAGAGATGATTTTATGGATGAAAACAACCAACCTATCATATGTCCTTTTGCATGAAATATAGATCTGACCGAGTCCATCTTTCAAAACATCATTGTTGTTCACAGATTACTTCCACACAGGTGTCCATTGAATGCATTATTGAGAGAATATCCTGTTGTAGATTCTCTTCATCCAGGTACCAAACAACTACCTATTTTCCCAGGGAAGACATTGACAGTTAATAGTTGGCTGACTAGTCAGGAGGAGAATACCCTATTTGAACTTTTATGCTCTCATCCTCAAGATTTTTCTTGGGAATATAGTGACATGAAGGGTATTCATCCTGGTATTTGTACACACCATATCTACACCACTGATTCCAGACCAGTCAGGAAACCTCAAAGAAGGATAAACCCTGCTTTAAGAGACATTGTGAAAACTGAGATTGAAAAACTTCTGAAGGTAGGATTCATTTATCCAATATCAGATAGTCAAGTGGGTTTCTCCATTAGTCATAGTTCCTAAAAAAAGAATGGGAAATGGAGAGTTTGTGTGGATTATAGGGAATTAAATAAGGAAACTCATAGGGATTATTTTCCATTACCTTTTATTGATCAAGTCTTAGACAATTTATCTGGAAAAAGGTACTTTTCATTCCTTGATGGGTTCAGTGGGTACAATCAAATAACAGTGGCACCTGAGGATCAAGACAAAAAAACTTTCACCTACCCATGGGGAACATTTTCTTACAGGGTGTTACCTTTTGGTTTATGTAATGCTCCTGCCACTTTTCAAAGAGCCATGTTGGCAATATTTTCTGATCTCACCCATGACTGTGTAGAGATTTACATGGATGATTTCACATAGTTTATGGAGCAACATTCCAAGAGGCAGTTGACAATCTAGACAAAGTCCTTTCTCGGTGTGAAAAACATAAATTATCCTTAAACCATGAAAAATGTTTATTTATGATGGAACAAGGGATAGTCTTAGGCCATCATGTCTCTACTAGGGGAATCAAGGTGGACCCAGACAAGGTCAGTATCATTGTAAACTCCCATCTCCCACAAACCAAACAGAGGTAAGAATATTTCTTGGCCATGTTGGTTACTATAAAGGTTTATCTCATATTTTAGTAAGATAGCTTCTCCATTATTTTCTCTCCTAACTAAAGATTCTGAATTTGAATGGACAGAAGCATGCCAACAAGATTTTGATGCTATCAAAGGTAAGTTAATAAACACACCAGTGTTGAGAGGCCCAAATTGGAAGCTTCCCTTCCATATACAAACAGATGCCTCCAATGAAGCAGTAGGTGTTGTCCTTGGACAACAAGAGGAAGGAGAGCCTATGCATGTTATTTACTACATCAGTAAAAACCTCTCCCCTGCTGAAAGGAATTACACCACAATGGAGAAGGAATTTCTTGCAGTTGTATATGCAATCAACAAGTTTCACCATTATATTACAGGATATGAAGTGATTGTTCACACTGACCACTCTGCTATCAAATATCTAATGAACAAACCTTTAGTGCATGGTAGGATTGTAAGGTGGTTGTTGTTACTGCAGGAATTTAACATTAAAATCATTGACAAACCAGGTAAATCCAATGTGGTAGCTGATTTTCTTTCAAGACTTACCACTTTAGAAGAAGAAGAGCAGGTTATTGATGACTTTCCAGATGAACATTTGTTTGCAATTTCTACTACCTCTCCTTGGTATGCAGATATGGCTAATTACTTGGCTACAGGGAAGTTCCCAACCTTTTTCACACAAAAGAAAAGAAAACAATTAATTAAACAAAGTGTGATGTATACATGGTTAAATGGAATTCTTTTCAAATGTGGACCTGACCATGTTTTACGCAGGTGTGTAGCTGAGGATGAAGTATTTGACATACTTAGAGCATGTCATGATGAGCCATCAGGAGGGCATTATTCAGTTCAAAGGACCATTCACAAAGTTCTAGGAGCTGGTTACTATTGGCCTTCCTTGTTTAAGGATGTCAAAAAGTATGTATGGAGATGTGATCAATGCCAAAGGATGGGGAAACCAACATTTACATCTGAAATGCCACTCCAACCTCAAGTTGTCTTGGAACCATTTGAGAAGTGGGGATTGGATTTCATTGGACCAATTGACCCAACCTCTCAAGGGAAGGAGTACATCCTAGTTTGTACTGATTATGTCACCAAATGGGCTGAAGTGCAAGCACTACAATATGCAAAAGATGAGAAAGTTGCAGATTTCTTGTATGAGCATATCTTTCAAAGATTTGGAGCACCAAGATCTATTTTTTAGATCAAGGACCACAGTTCATGTCAGGGGTAATCAGTTCCTTTGTGGAAACATACCATCTGAGACACAAGAAGTCATCACCATACCACCCGTAGTCCAATGGTCAAGTGGAGGTTACTAACAGAGAATTGGAAAATATCTTAACAAAAAAGTGGATATCTCAAGGAAAAATTGGGTTCAAAAACTACCTGAAGCAGTATGGGCGTACAACACTACTTGGAAAACAACCACAAAGTTTACTCCCTATGAATTTTTCTATGGGAAGAATCCCATTCTCCCTATAGAACTCGAGATTCAAACCTTGAGAACAACTGTTGAGGTGGGAATTGAATTATCTGAGGCACAACAAGCAAGGATTGTTCAACTAAATGAGTTGGATGAAATGAGACTTCAAGCATTGCATCAAACTGAAATCATCCAACACCAGAGGGCAGGTATGGCATGAAAAACACATAAAGCCAAGGAAATTCCAAGAAGGGGATTGGGCTCTGTTATTTGATTCAAAGTACAAGGATTTCAAAGGGAAGCTACAGACAAGATGGATGGGCCCATATCAGATTGAATGAGTATTCGACAATGGGACCATCCAACTGATTCCAATTGATGGAGAGAAGAAAGTAATGTTGGTTAATGGGCATAGACTGAGGTTGTACCATAAACCAACATCCAAAGAAGAGTTTCAGAATGAACTTCAAGAAGATTCAGCTCTGAAGTGTTTGGACAAAGTCTCTTTGTCCAACACAACTTAGGACTGAGCTATTTGTCATCAAGGAATAAAGGGGATATGACTGAAAACTAGAAATGGTGGTCATCATCCTCTGGAGCATTGGATGAAAACCAACAATAGAGGCCATTGTTTCTAAAAAAAGAAAAAAAAAAAGGAAAATTTGAAAAAAATACAATAAATTCAGGTGACTGAAAACCAGAAATGGCGGTCACCACCCCTGAATCTTGTGACATGAAATAAATGAAGGACCATGTGTGGATGGAGGATCAAATCAACATGTAAATGGTGGCCAATGATGCAACAAGCTAAGTTAATGAGGTATGTGCAACTAATTCCCTTCTTAAATGTTGAAAAGTTTTAATTTATGAACCGTTAATTATTATTCTTGTGCAAATTTATTATCTCTCCCATTTCCCATAAATTCCCATGCTTCGCAAATCCCTAAAAAATCCGTAATCCACCTCCATAATAATCCACCACATGTGCCCAATAATATCATTATCACATTGGGATTTGATTAAACCTTTCCCAATTTGGTTATTTTAAAATTTGAACCATTTCTCTCCACTGTCACTTTCCAAATTTTGGTCTCTCTCACTCCTGCCACTACCCATTCACTCTTGTGCTACCATTCTTCTGCAAACCTTCACATTTCTAAATATTTGTTCCCTTTATCTTTCACTTACCTCTATTTTTCACTTATCAGTCATGGGACCTAGACTAAGGCATGAACCAACCAATTCAGTAGAACTGTTAGCCGATGCAAGGTCAGTAGAAATATTTGAAAAAGTGGGATGGCTGGACTTGTTGCTTTCTTATGAGGAATTCAACACAAAAATGATAGAAGAGTTCACTAAAAACATGGAGGAAGGGTACTCCATTGTGCAAGGTAAGAAAATTCCATTTACCCCACTGTAATTAGTCATCTTTCTGGTATACCTGAAGAAGGAAAAATAGTCAGTGATATGACATTATATGCTGAAATTATTAAAAGGTTTTCAGTTGGGAAAAAGGAAAAATTGGAATTGGTGGTAGACAACAAGGGAAAGCAAAAGGTATAAAAATAAATACTCTTCCTGAACCTTGGGTAGAATTGCTAAATGGGTAATTAAATATTTCACCTGTGAAGGACAATATGAGATCATTTTGGGCCCCATGTTGAGAATTTTGATACACCTTCACCATGGCCAAACAAAACCCAAGTATAAAATAAATTTTCCTCAATTTTTGTATGATTCTGTTGATTCGGCCACTGAAAAATTCCATTGGGGGGCCTCCTACCTAAAATTCCAAGGCCTAATTCATTTGATTTGCAAACACCAGTTTGTTAGGAAGAGGCATGGCCCTAAGAAATGGTTGAAATTCCAGAAGAAGTGTGCCCTAGAGTCTAGTTTGGTCCTAGAGAAAAATCCCTTTACTTCAGAAAGACCTAAGAAATTTCCTAGGACCTCTAGGCATGCTCAAGCCCTCAATGAAACACCAACTTAAACTGTTCCTTCTCAGGAAGAACAGGAAGCAGTGACCATTATGCAAACCCTACTCAAGACACCACTTGTGTCTCCTCATCAATCTGTGTCACCCTCTGTCCCTGCTATTGGAAATAAGTTGAGCACATTCCAACCACTATTGTAGATAATGGTAAAACCTATGGTGGAAGGAGAACCTAGTTCTCCCCCCTGACTCTGAAAAATTTATTGCACAAGTATTGTTCTTCTCTAAAATTTAGTTTGAGCTACAACTAGCCTAGGAGAGAATTACACATCTCCAACTCCTTCTTGAAGCCAAGGAAGCCAATTTCTCCCAGCTGGAGGCTGATAAAAATTAGAATATTTAATAGTTACATCTGACTGTAGAGAAGCAAGAAGAGGAAACTCTTCAACTCTAGCATGCCTTGGAAAGAAAGAGAACAACAAATTAACTCCCTTCAGGCCAAAACAGATGAGTTGAATGCATCCCTTGCAGTTTGCAAGAAAATAGGTAGGAAACAGAGCATGTGGTCACTGAAGAGATAAAACTCAGACAGACTTTGTTTTCCCTCAAATTATTATCTTGAAGGGAATGGTTAAATGGATGGAAGAATGTTATAGGCTTAGAGAAGTTGCTGATGAGAATAAGGATTTGAAGGAAGAAAACAAACTACTCAAAGAGAATGTTGTTACTGTTTTTGGTTATATGACCAAGTTCTTTCATGTAGGCCCCCTTCCAATTTTTATGCATTATTTTTGAAAGAACAATTTCTAAAATGGAAGATATCTAGAGCCTATGTTATGCAGGATATTGAGTTTGATGATGAAAAGCAATTTGTTGGTGCATATACATCAGGAAGTGATGTTGAAAAGAATTTGCTTTGTGAATTTTATGTTCACAAATTTCTTCTTCCTGAGAAGATTGAGATCCCCATAAATTTCTATGTGGGAGAAGTACAGTTAAGAGCATTTATTTCTACTCTCAAGCACCAGTTCGAATGGAGGGAACAGAGGGAAACATTTTTTCAAGAAGAATCTAATATAGGCCTCTTAATGAGGCATGATATTCCTGCCCCCATTTGGTTTTTCAACATATTTTGGTCTCAAGTATATTGTTTACAGTTAGTGGACAGATACAAATACATTCTTAAAACTTGTGTCAAAAATTTTAGGGAGAAAGTACTCCCAATGTTCAATGTAAACTTCCTTTCCTGTCAAGTAAGATATCAACTTCTTGCAGAACATTATAAGAAAAAGGAGGTAATTTCACCCACCAACCTCTGTTGGTCACTAAAAAGGGCCAAGGACCTCTGCAAAATCATTCTAGAGATGTAGGAGAAGTGGATTGGGATGCGGTATAGACCTCCATTGGTCATTGCACCAGTACCATGGTGGGATTCTACAGATGATCAGCCAGAGGGTAGTTATAACACTTGGAGGAAAATGTTATTGATTTCTTTGGGTTCTGTAATACTGGATTGGATGAAACCTAGAAAACATTTTCCAATGAATATAATTGTTCAAGGATAGTGGAACAACTGAATAGGTAGCAGGAGGACCTGCTAAATCTTAAGTCTGGGGGAGTGATGAACCCCTATTTTGTCATGTTTAAACCCATGTGAAACCCTGTATTATTTTGATATCATGTTGCATGATGTATAATATTGGTGGTTTATAATTAATACTTTACTATGTTTTGGAAGGAAATGTTGTGCATATTCTTGTTATCTTTATCTTGTTATTATTTCTTCAAATATGGCTAAATGAACTCTTTTATGAGTATTAACAATCTATTTGGAAAAGCATATGTTGATTCATCACAGGAGTTAATTGCAAACAGTGCAGGACTCGTTGGTGTACTGGCACAGGACTCACCTTATAGCATAGGACTCACCTTTGCATTAGCGCAGGACTCACCATGGAGTGCAGGACTCATCCAGATCATTAATTCAGACTTCCTTGAAATAAGGAACTTGTGCAGAGGAGATGAGTAACTCAGATGGCTGAACTATAAGTTGATACAATTGGCAGCACAATGACATGAGCATGAAATGTGTGCCACTGTCTCAACCTACCTTCATGTAGATTATGAGGTCCAGTCATCCCTAGTTTAACTCCAGTTTCTTGGAAACGTGATGAAGACAAACACTTATGGAGTTATGATCGCCATGATTCTCTGGAATCAATTTAAGATCTAAAATATCTTCCAACGCCTGATTGAATCCCTCAAAGGATTCAATTTGGGCCTCCTCTGTAGTTAGCAAGTTACAAGCATTGCATAGAAGACTCCTTCCATAACTGTAATTCTTAAAAATAGTTAGTCATTGTTTTAGTCAAGTGTCTAGTTAAGTAGATGATAGTAATTGCAAATAAACTAGTTCTCTCCTAAAGGAACTAGGACTTCTCTTGTATAAGAGAGCTAATGTATTAAGATTCAAGTCGGTTCAATTAGTTTATGATTGTAAAAGGAAATTCTTTCAATTCAATAAAATTATAGATTCAGGGGAAAACTTTGTTGTGTAACTTTGGACGCTAAACCTGATCGAAGGGAAGGAGCAAGGGCCACTCCTCCCCAACAAAAAGGGAGATTTTACTGTGTTTCCTTTCTGTTATAACACAACTATTTAAGATTCCAACATTGAATTATTTTTTGTACCATTAAGATTTTGTCTTTTATATTCTTTTCTTTCAATGCATTTCATTTTAATTGCAGTTAGTTATTATTTAGTTAACAAGGAAAGGGGTAGTGCAATAGCTACCTAATGAGAGCTCATGAGGAGGTGAATCAAGTTTGGGAGAAATGGGAGGCTCACTCCTTAATTGTGCTAAATAATTATGCTCATATGCGAGTGTTACAAAAATGATAATGCATGCCATAAAATTCCTAAGAGGAGAACTAGGTGGAATCAATCCAAGAGAAGAAATGTGTGACAAGATAGAACTATGAGGAGGAATAGATGAGTGAGATCCACTATGGAAAATGTGTGTACTAGAGGACCTATGAGGAGAAATAAACAAACAAGAGTCACTAGAGATAACACATGTGCTAGAAGACCTATGAGGAATTCTAGGAGGGTGAGAACCACTAGATACAATATGTAAAGCAGAAGGCCTAGATGGATACCTAGGAGGGTACAAAACCACTAGAGATAACATGTGAAGTGGAAGTCCGATTGGGATACATAGGAGTAGAAACTATAGAAGGGTGACGAGGCAACATAAGAAGAGGGGCCTCAAAAGGAATGCCTTGAATTTTGAAAACTTTTTGTTGGTGAATAAAGTTGAAACATTAGTGTATGATATACAAAATAACCCTTAGAGCATGTAACCAAGGCAATCCTAAACACATGTCACCTGAGATAAGTTAAGGCCACTAGAAATGAGACTTGTGTAGTAACAAATATGATAGAAATAGGTAGATAATATGTCCAAAGTTAGACTTAGAATCACATGTGATTTGCTTATTAATATAGCCAAGAGAATGAAGTAGCTTAAGAGTACATAAATTATGCTTCTTACGCTGATCAACCAAAACACTGTGTATAGGTGTTTGATTAATTGATGCACAAAAATATAAAGTATCTTAAACAAGAGTAACATACATATCAGAGTCATCAAACTAACAATAGGTGGAGAAAGTGGCATAGGAACAACGATGACAATCATTACACCTACTAGGTGATCATAAGAAGGTGGAGGTGGCACCACATGATAAAAATTGTGCACTTACAAAGTAGATTCATCAGTATTATGATTGGGAAGTGGATCATTTGATATTTTCAGCTTTGGATTATCATTAGAAGGCTTATAGGATTCAGTTGGCTCATCCCATTTAATTTCATTTATAAATAAGATCTTGTATAACATGTCAAAGCAGTACATAAAATAATGAGGTAACTAATGCATCTATGATAGTCACAATAAACATTATCATCAAAAATTTTACCACGAGGCTTGCTCACATCAACCTCAAGTGGTGGAGGGAGAGACACGAGATTGCACTCAAGTAATTATTTAAGCATAATGTGTGGAGCACAAGGTAGACACATAAATTGCCTTCACGTAAATTGTAATTGTAGTTTAGTAGGATGAGTTATGATATTAGCAATGTATTTAGTAGTAGTCATAATGTCATTAGTCTTTCCTTTAAATGTAGATTTGCTTGGTAATTTGGCATTAGATATGGTAGAATATCTAACAACATAATTAAGCTTAAGCATATTCATTAATTATGCCTCACATTCATTTAGTGTATGCCATAGATGATCAATGGAAGGAAACTTATAAAAAATAGATGACTCTTGCAAAGAAGAAATAAAGTTGTATGTGAAGAGATCTTGAAGTTCACTATCAAACATGATATTATTCATTTTAGTAAGCACGGTATTGTAGCATAAAACATAATCACTAATGTGATGATTACACCCTTGTCATATTTTAGACATTTGATCATAAGAAACTTTGTCCCAAATATTGATAGAAAATGATCAAGAAACTGATTTTCCAGAGTAGTAAAAGATCACACAGAATGTGTGGGGAGATTATAGAACCATTGTAAAGAAAATTCCTTGAGACTTATAGGGAATATATTTGTAAGTAAGATATTGTTAGATGCATAGTCAAAGCAAGCAATATGGAACGATCGAAGGTGTTCTGTAGGGTCACTCTTTCCATCATAAATAGGAATCTTATGAGCAATGAAATCAACAGGAAAGGGATAATAATACACTTTGTGTGCAAGAAATTTATGAGATATTTGAGTATAATACATAACATGATAAAAAGTTTACACACCTTGTTATAATTTTAAGATTTTAGCTTGTAAAGTATGAATAAAGGTTTCAAGAGCATACATGCTAGAAGAAGAAACATGTCCCTAATATGGTTGTATGTATGGATAGTGATAGTCATAGGAATGGACATAGAGACATTAGGTGTTGGAATATGAGTTGCCCCCATAGATGTAGGCACCATAAAGGTGGGAATAGTAGATGTTTGTATATGAGAAGAAGGTGGATACTTCTGTAGGCACTCAAATTTTGTAATTTGCACTTTGGTAACCCTTGATTTGGTTATACACTCTTGTTATGATAAATACAACTTCTCTATTCCCGCTTAGGTCCATTTTTTATTTTATTTATCCTTGCACACTGACATGTCGACACATCCTAAGAATACAATGCATAAAATCAATAAAGAGACATTAGTTTACCAACTCTAAACTTCATTTGCACATTCTCTTCTCTCGGTCGAGATCATACAATTTGGTCAGGACTGTACATCTAGTCATGACCTACTTGTACGACCATGGACCAATATGTCTTCCAACTATAATTTTAAATTGACATCTTTCATTGGGTCTTATACTTCATCTAGGTCATCCTTTCTTAGAAAAATCATATATAGAGCCCTATATAAGAAAGTAAACACTACCTCATTTGCTAACTTGGAGCTCTTAAGGAAATGCACTAGAGCACTCACTTCATATACACTTGCAAAATACATCAAGAACTCCCTGAATCTCAAAATTACATATCTGTAGTCATTAGGGAAGTGCCCACATCATCTTTGAAGCTACAAAATAGGTCAAGGCAGTTATATATCTCATCTACAAGCATCCAAACATTTTCTCTTCAAGTGTTTTAGCAAGAACCAAGTCAAAGCAATCATGGTCAAAGAAAATGCCAAATTTGATTGATTTATCTAGATATCATATGCAAGGTGGAGAATGATGTGTGGTTTGAGGCCTCTTCAGAGAGTAGTGCCAACGTTGGTGGTGCAGGGGGTTCCCACAACCCTTCTAATGTTTTTTTATAGTACTCTTCATCCATGGCTAGGGTTTTAGATGATGATCAATCCATTCAGAGAGTCTCATTACATGTGTGACAACTAGGGTTTAATAGAGACAAACAAATCTAGGAAGGTGAGAAACCAACAAAGTTATAGAGGTTCATCCAAAGAATTTTTAAGACCATACAAAAAGAGATAGACCATATGGTACAATCCTAACCCAAGGGAAATTATAGCTACAATTTCATTTGCAAATTTTATCCAAGTTTAAATCTCCCAGTTCCACTGTTGCACACAATCCTAGATCTCTCTAGAAATCATCTCGAATCAACTAAGTGCACCTATACATATATTTTTTCTTTCGATTACATATTAGGTTAATTGGTGCATCATTATTTCTTTCTATCTGATATGAGTTATAAATTTGAGTTAGTGTTTATATCGTAACATATTTGTATGATCAGTAATCAACTCTAATATATTCTACACCTAATTAAATTGACCTAAAATTTAATTAAGGGTTAAACATTTTGGGGAACCCGCTTTTGATCGAACCCTTCATCTAACCAAGGATCTTCTTAGCTCCCGTTATATTAGGCTTGTTGATCTCTAAACCCTATTTGACTTATGGTTTCTCAATATATGATCTTTATCATCAGTTTATGCTTCCTTTTTCTAATATTCATGGATTCTTCTATGAATTTTTCCATCACTCTCAATGAATATGTCAAGTGTTATCTTATTTTCCAAAATATCTTTATCAACCTTAGCCATCTATGCCTTCATCTTGACACATCTCTTGAGTATGTCATGGATACGGTGTGTAGACCATTTTCCTTCCAAGATGAGCCCATATCTTTCACCACTTATGAATTACCTCCTCAAGATATCAATTTCAACGGTCTCCTACTTTATGTGCAAGTCATTATTTGTAATACTTTTATCAAATGTGTTCTTATTAATAATGGTTTTGGCCTCAACATTTACAATATTTATTTTTTACACCATTTAGGTATTTCTACCATTGAGTTATCTTCTTCTTATATTAGTATTTGTGGCTTTGATAATGTACCGCATTAACCCCTCAACCATATCACATTGCACGTCACTTTAAGATCCTACACCCTACCCACCACGTGCCATGTTATGCCTAATGATCTCACTTATATTTTTCTCATAGGACATACTTGGATTCATGTTAAGCACACAATACCTTCTACACTATATAGTTACCTCAAGTTTTCTTACCAAGGCATCATTTTCACCATTAAGGTTGATCCTGCTCCTTTCAAATTTTGTGCTACTATGAACCCTAATGAGACCATTATTCCTCATGTTTGTGCCTACCCCCCTTCTCATCACACTTATGGAAAAGGATACCAATTTTTAATACAACATAGCTTTAATGGACATGGCCTTGGTTTTTATGACCAAGGCATTCAATAACCTCTTAACATAAAATCATAACAATCCAAAGAAGACCTTAGGTATTCTATGCACCTAAGGTGTAAACCTTTTCTATTTGCAAAATTCATACCAACCTCACATTAACTATTGATTGAAGTATTCACTATACAATTGACTTCACCCCTACATTTGGTTCACCACAAGATTATCAACACTAGTGCATCCATATGCCTTTTTTAATGAAGAATCCCTCCTAAAATATGTAGGTGCATATGAGGATCTTCCTCTCTTTTATCATAATAACATGGTTCCTCATATTCTATCACCATAGGTGTATTTTAGAGATGGGGGTTTTCCTAACATGACACCTAATACAATGGATACCATTCCTACTCACATATGTCGAAGATCAATCTACCATACTAAATGAAGAGAATTTATTTTTAACTTCTACACTAATGAGGAATATATCCTTATCCTCTTAGCTTTCACCCTTAGTGCCACTGAACGGGATGATATTCAATAAATTTTCTAATATTTCCCTAACCTCTTTGCTTAGAATTACAATAACATCCCTGACATCGAACCCTATGTTTCCATGCATAATATTGTATTGCACGACGATGCAAAACCAGTTCAATAAAAAATTGTAAAATGCACCCTAACATGGCTTTAATGGTCAAAAATAAATTAAGAGACTCCTAAATGTTAGGTTTATCCACATCATTGATTAACCCCAATGGATTTCTACTATAGTATATGTCACCAAGCCTAATGGCAAGCAGGGTTCATTTTAAGAGACCTCTTGGAAATCGAAGTTAGAGAATACCTGGCGAATATCCTCGGAACTGGTTTCGCGGGAAGGCGAATTTTTTAGGGGTTGTATGAAAAAATTTCGCCTGATTGTCAAGTGCTGCGACAGAAGGCTGCAGACATGCGACGGGAGATTTTGCTGTCGCACGTCAAAAAAATGCATTGACGCGCGTCAACAGACCTCAGTGACGCGCGTCAACAACCGTAATGACGCGCGTCACTGAGGTCTATTGATGCGCGTCACTGAGGATGCTGTCCGCGCGTCTGCAGCCTCCAACCTCTGCTTTCTCATTGAAAAATCTCGGCGTCGCTCATCAACAAAGTCTTTGTCACCGAGGATGCTGACGCACATCACAGAGGGTGCTGTTGCGCGTCACTGAGGGAGATGTCGCGCGTCACTGAGGGGGATGTCGCGCATCAATGAGGGGGATGTCACGCGTCAATAAGGGGGATGTCGCGCGTCACTGAGGGGGATGTCGCGCGTCACTGAGGGAGATGTCGCGCGCCACTGAGGGAGATGTCGCGCGTCACTGAGGGGGATGTCGCGCGTCACTGAGGGGGATGTCGCGCATCACTGAGGGGGATGTCGCGCGTCACTGAGGGGGATGTCGCGCGTCACTGAGGGGGATGTCGCGCGTCACTGAGGGGGATGTCACGCGTCACTGAGGGGGATGTCGCGCGTCACTGAGGGCGCTGTCGCGCGTCACTGAGGATGCTGTCGCACGTCTGTAGCCTCTGCCCTTTTCTTCCTCATCGAAAAAATCTCCATGTCGCTCATCAACAAACTCTTTTTCACGCATCTACTATGCGTCAATATCTGCAGTATCTCCTTGTCTACAAACCCTCCTTGTCGTGCGTCAATAACTTACCCCCTTGTCGCACGTCTATAATACAGGATATATCATATTATTGAAAAATGTGAAGTAGAAGTGTTCTACCTGGCGAATAATCTAGGTTTATATAGGGGATATTTTTCAAGGGTAGGCGAAGCCGACCCCTAAAAAAAATTAAAGTGTAATTTTTAGGCGAACAGGTCACTGACCCGTGCCAAAAAATTCGCCTTTTCAAAATTTTCAAAAATGGAATATTCGCCATATTACGAATATTCGCCACTAAAATTTTCCCTGATGGCAAGATCCATTATTGAATTGAATTTTGTGACCTCAATAAGGTTTTCACTAAGGATAGTTTTTTGCTTCCTTATATTATTATGATTGTGGAATCAACTGCAAAGTGTGACATGTTATCTTTTATGGATGGATTTTTTTGGATACATCCAAATTAAAATTAACCCTACATATTAAGAGAAAACATATTTCATAACCCACCAAGGTAAATTTTTCTACAACATTATGTATTTTAGGTTAAAGATTATTGGTGCTATTGTTTTCACCCTTTTTAAGTTTGATTAGGGTTTTACAACTATAATCAAACTAGGACTAAAATAAATGTTACCTAGGGTTATTTTGATTGATTAACTTCCAAAATTAACCATTCAATATTTGGATAACACATTAATACTTGCAACAAATGTACACAATACAATATAAAGTAAAAATACATGAGATTGAGTACATTTAACTAATCACAAGTGATTATTGGTTGATCTGGGTGTTCTGAATGCTAAAATAAGGGTTTTTGGACCTGACATGGCTTTAGAACTTGAATTGTGAGTTGAAGACCACCTAGGTTAGGACCATACAATAGGTTCATGAATGGTTGTATAGTTTTTCTCCCTTTTTATGGTTTTACACATGCTCAGAACTATTAATACTTGCAACAAATGTACACGATACAATATAAAGTAAAAAATACATGAGATTGAGTACATTTAACTAATCACAGGTGATTATTGGTTGATCTGGGTGTTTTGAATGCTAAAACAGGGGTTTCTGGACTTGACATGGCTTCAGAACTTGAATTGTGAGTTGAAGACCACCTAGGCTAGGACCATACAATAGGTTCATGAATGGTTGTATAGTTTTTCTCTATTTTCATGGTTTTACACCTGCTTAGAACTACAATATGTGAATTTATGGTTTTGTCACTTATCTGATCCTTTTTTTCTTTATCTGTAATTTAACCTCGATCACATTATGAGGGTATTTGAATACTCTTAAACTTCAAACCCTAACCATGTATGAAGTCCTACAAAATAATCATTAACTGGGTTGTGGGCACCCCCGTGCACTGATTAAGTCGGCACTACTTTGAAGAAGCCTTAAACCACATGTTGTTATCCACCTAGCATGTGATATATAACTATAACTCAATTAAAATTGACATCCTCTCTTTGAAAATTCTTTAATTGAGTTTCTCTCTTGTGTAATCTATTTGTGTGGGTGACTTTGAGTGATTTAAAATGTGGGAATTAGTTCCCTATACCTACTAGAAAGTTTCATATTTGTAGATAGTGTTTCCTTAGTGAATGTGCAAAGGTATTTTAAGAATGTAGGGAGATTTGGGTGCCTTTTGTGCAATATTTTGAAATAATAGTCCATAAGAGTGCTTGAGGGTGTTAAGTTCTAAATGAGGTGAGTTTCACTTGCGTATATATGCTTCCGAATGTGATTTACGTTATAAAGGACAATTGAGGAGGAGTAAGTAAACTAGAGAATAATGTGCACCTAAAATTTTGGGACCAAAGTGAACAAGGTCAAACTGTACATTAGGGTAAAGACCATACAAATGTTCATGCCCTACAGTATGTTTTTGACCCAAAAGGGATAGTCTGAAGTGTGAAGATTGGAAGCCGAGAAGTGGAGTTTCTTACTGGGTTTCATGCATTTAATTCTCAAAAAATGTCAAAAAATGAGTGTGTAAGATCAAGAAATCTAGACAAGAGACCTAAAGATGTATTAAATGAGAACAGGTAAAGTGAACTTGTTTGAGTAAGAGAGCAATGTCAAGAATAACAATTTCAAAGAGTATAATTACCAAATTTGAGTGTCTACAACTACTTACCAATGCATAACGGCTCACATATTTCATGAATATATCGACAATATTATCAAAGATAATGTTGATGACCTATTGGAAAAATTCACCAATCGTAATAATCATACTCAAGATCTATGTCTCATCTTTGAATGATTACAATTGTATAATGTTCACTTAATCCCACGTAAGTGTGTCTTTGGGGTTACCACAAGCAAGTTATTATGGTCCATTATCTCTATTCGGGGAATAAAGATTGACCCTACAAGATTCAAACTATTTTTGACATGGCACCACTACAAAATCTCAAGTAGTTATGGTATCTCCAAGGAAAAATTCAAGTCTTTGACATTTTTTGGGCCCAATTGATTGACAAAACACAACCTTTTACTTAAATTTTAAAGAAAGATATAACATGTACCTAAGATTACTTGCTCAACAACAATAATTTGAGGACATTAAACACTATTTACTCAATCTATCAGTGTTAGTCCCACATACACCCGACAAACCTTTTTACTCTACATTTTTGATATTGAACATGCCATTGGTGCATTGTTAGCACAATATGATGACAAAAATCATGAGCACACTATCTACTATATTAATCTCACATTACCTCCATATGAGCTCAATTATACCCTCATTGAGAATATTTGTCTTTCCTTAGTCTTTTCTACAACCAAGTTATACCATTATATGCTTATAAATGAATTACAAGTTATTACCAAGGTGGACCCTTTATGTTATTTGTTCATGCTCACACAACTTTCTAGTCATATTACATGCTAGGTAATGCTCCTAACTGAATTCAACCTCAAAATTATGGCTCAAAATCAATTAAAGGACAAGTCCTCACAAATCAACTTGTCGATGTCGCAATGTTTGGATCTTCCCCCATCAATGATAAATTTGAGACTAGTTCACTTCCTACAACATTGATTTTTAAGTTTGGACCATGTACTTTGATGGCTCCCAATTTGTCTTTATTAATTAACAAAGAGAGACTCTCCCCTTTGTATATTGATTAGGGTTATTTTACACCAATAACATCACCAAATATGAATCATTAATCCTACAATTGTATACTACTCATACATTTAATATTCAACATATACATTTTTTTTAGTTTCACAACTCATTGTCCATAAAGTACAATATATTTACAACACAAAAGAGGAACATTTGATTCCATATAACAAACTTGTTAAAGGTTTTCTAACAACATTCAACTCCTATTCCATTACTACCATACCCCTGAAAGATAATAGGTATGTTGATGTTATTGCTAGTGTTGTTTCCCTAGTCCCCTTTGGACATTACTAATGATTGTGCCACCTTCACTATTTGGAAACTACGTTAGGCATCTAGTGCTCCTATCACTATTGATACTCTCCATGTTTTAGTCACCACACACAATGAAAATTATCATGAATGGTTTACTAACATCTATAACTACCTTTATCGATAAAAACTTCTTGACAATGCTTCACCTCAAGAATGTCTTTGTTTACATCATGAAGCCACTCGCTATGTCCTCATAGGAGGTTATTTATTTAAACGATCTTTTGATTATTGCATATTGCATTGTTTAGGGACTTATGATGCCCAACCCGCTTTATTCCAATTACATGATAACAAATGCAGTGGCCACTTTAGTGGTAAGGTTATGTCTAAGAAATTATCACGATAAGGATATTATTGGCCCACCATAGAGAAAGATTTTCATGAATATGCTAAACATTGTGATCAACATCAATGACACAACAACCTCCATTATGTCACATCTCATGAATTGCAACCTATTGCACCCCTATGGCCATTTTCCATTTGGGGTTTTGATTTAGTTGGTAAGATTAACCCTAAATATTCACAGGGGAATGAGTTTATTATCAAGACCACAAAATATTACCCCTAGAATATACTACTAGAAATGAGATATGTCATTTTCTATTGATGTAAATCAACACACATTTTAGTCTCCCTTCTTCTATTGTTACAGAAAACAAACCTTTGTTTAAAAATTATATCGTCACAAAATTATGTGTGAAGTTTTGAATCAAACATACCTTTTCTACTCTTTATTACCCATAGAGAAATGGACAAGCTGAGGCCACTAACAAAACCATTGTTAAGATTCTCTATAAAATCATTGATAAATATGGCTCCGATCCATATAATCAGATCCTATATACCTTATGGGCTTACCATACTAGTGTTTGTAGACCTACCAATGGTACCCCTTTTCCCTTGTTTACAAGATCGAGGTTGTTTTCCCCTTGGCATTAGATATTCCTTCAATTCATATATCTCTAAAGGATATTATTAAAAAAGAGACTTAAATGCAACTGAGTGCAAGTGTTAGAACACTTGTGTATGTATCCAGTACACATAAAATGTGCTTATAATTAAAAAGTACATGCCCGTGAGTTTCAAGTATGTGATCCAGATCTTAGAAAACAAAAGAACATGAATGTAGAGACAACATTGAAAGGAAAATCCAAACCCAATTGGCTAGGCCCATATACTGTGACTATTTGGCTTGGCCATGGTGTTTATTGTTTATCTAAACTTTATGGAAAACCTATTAAGAACCATATGAATATAATGCATTTATGAAAATATTACACTTAATTCATTTTCTCCCATATGATTTTTTATTTGTAGTTTTCAAATACTTTGTTTGTGAAACTAACAGTTTATATGTAAATAGATCTGACTCCATCTTGGTTCTTTACAATTGTGATATTTGGGTGTTTTCTTGTATTTTATGGTTTCCCTGGTTTGTGGCAATATAGCCTATTCGCAGGCTTCTAAGGTTTGTAGCCAAGCATACTACATATACAATCCTAGAGATTGTTTATTGAAAGTTTATAAGGTGTTTTGCAGGCCCTTTAGCATTATTGTAGGCTCTTTGGAAGAGTTATACAACTCTCACATGTGTGTTATAGACCTCTGAAGGTGTTTTGATGTCCCATACAATTACTAAGTGAAGGTTTCAAACGACCATACATGCATTGAAGATCCATATTCAATCACTATTTTTTTGAGTCTCATGGCAGAGTTGTTCACTATACAAAGATCTGTGGAAATTTGAGGGCCACAACATGTGTTCAGAAATATAAAAATTTGTCTCAGCCTAACGACCTTGGCAGAACAACCTTCGGCTGTGGAGGGTGGCTAACGCCAACCCCCCTACAATCCCCGATGTATTTTGGCCTTTGGCCATGCCCGACGCATACGAATCAAAGGGATCAGATTTGGTTTCATCAAAACCCTTCTCCTCTTTTTGCTAAAACTATATTTTATTAAAAAAGTGCATTTCAAGTTTATTAAAAATTCATTTAAATAGGGATTATATACAAGAAATAATTATTGTAAAACTTTTGATTGGTAGCTCAATATCAAGTGCCATTTTTTACAGAAGTTAAATATTTTTCATTTTCCAAAGCATTAGACCTATTAATAATGTAAACACACTACTTTATAAAGTTCCACTTTTGGGGGGTTCTCGCAATGGATGATGAAGAAGACGATGATCACTTGGTTCATTTTCCGGAAATCTATTTTAAAGACCAGAGAATGGGGCCCGGTTTGGTAGGAGACCAAACCCCCCCATTATGGCTTGTTTGTTTCATTTCTTATTTATGCAATAAGCACATTTAGTGTATGTGTTTCTCTTGAGAAGAATTTTGTACATGTATTATAAATGGGTATCTAAAAAGGTGCCTATTTGTAGAACCCATATTAGGGATCACTTTATCTTCCTTATAGCAGTTGTGAATTCCCGTATTACTCTTTGAGCATGGCATGTTCACATAACTTCTCCATTCCTCTGTAGTGTCAACTTTTTCCTCTATTTTTTTGTGCCCTTTTGGTTAACCAATGGTTTTTAAAACAATATTGGACATATTTGATTGTGCAAATTATGTTTATTGGAGGGTGATATTTGGAGCAGGTTCTACTTGTTGGAGATTCTTTATTAGTGCCTCATCCAATTTTGGATTCCTATTGGGTTGTCTTATTATTCCAGTTTCATCTTTTTATGTACTTGGGTACCTAACATGGCCTTGTTTTCAGGACCTTATTCTTCTATCCACATCAATAACTTCATCATTTTTGGGGGGGCTTCTAGCCTTCTTCACTTCTTTGTTTCTTTCTTTTGGAGGGGATTTTTTTCCCACTGGGTTTTCTCCTTTTCTTCACTTTATGATATATTTTCATTATACGTGGGTACCTCATTAGGCCTTGTTTCCGAGATCCACTTTCCTTTTTCACTGCCCACCTAAGTTATGCTTATGGGGGGTGTTAGTGTATTATATTTATTTTCTTTGTATTTTTTAATTTACTTGGAGCTTTCCTACACTCATGGGATATGATTTCTTAGTTTTTGCAGTTGTGTTGAGTTAGCTTACTAGTTCTGTTGAGTTGGCCTACAAGTTGTGTGGAGTCAACTCTACTTCCAGGATCAGTTAGTGAGAGTTATTCCCCATTGATCTAGGAGGAGGTTACACATTCACCTCCTATATTCACATGACTTGTACCAATCCATCCTATGGACTATGAAGCATATGGAGCAATCCATTGCTACTAGGATTTGGGTAAAATAAAGACCTTATATAGAGACTGGTAAAGAAACCCTTAGAACACATGAAGTAATTCCCAAAGAAAATGGTAATGAATATTTGCAATAGTTATCTAATAACATACATCCTTATATAGAGACTGAGGTAATGGTTTCCAATTGTTGTTGTCAAGGATGTTAGGTTTATTAACATTTTACCTTACAAAATGGTCCTTGTTAATAGTGTAATTGGTATTGTAAAGAATTAATGTAAGAATTTTATAATATAATTTTTAATGTACTATATAGAAAACTAAATTTGGACATTGTTTGAAACTTAAATTTGACATACATAAATTTTATTGAAATTTACTCTTTAATATTGACATACACAAGATGAAACTACGTTGCATGGGTTACTTATACGTAATATTGTAGACAATTATTAATATTGGCCAATAAAATTAAATTGTTAAAAGGTTATCTATGATATAAAAACTTAAGAAACAATTAACACTCATAATTGAATCAAAGTATATAACACCACCATTAATAAAATAAATACTAAACTTAAACTCTATACCATCAAATAACCATACCTATTTAATTAGAGAGTTAAATACATTAATGAATTACTTTGACACAATATTAATGACCCTAAATATATACTAAGCTTAAAATGGAGGACATTGAACTTTCTTATTGAACTTTCCTTAGTGCGAGTAATATTTTTATACACAAGATGCAACTACGTCACATGGATTTCTTCTACTCAATATTGTAGACAATTATTAATAATAAACTTATATTGTTAAAAGACTATGTATGATATAAAAACCTAAGAAACAATTAACACTCATAATTGAATCAAAGTATATAACACCACCATTAATCAAATAAATACTAAACTTGAACTCTATACCATCAAATAAACATACCTATATAATTAGAGAGTAAAATACATTAATGAATTACTTTGACACAATATTAATGGCCCTAAATATATACTAAACTTAAATTGGAGGACATTGAAATTTCCCATTGAACTTTCCTTAGTGTGAGTAATATTTTTATAAATAGTTGTCTTCAATCCTCTCTCTTCAAGTGTGATTGATCACCTTTCAAAGTGTGATCGTAATTTGAAGTGTGAGTTCTCGCACTTCGAATGTACAAGTGATCACACTTAGAAATGTAAGTCCTTGACTCGCACAACAAAATGTGATCACTCGCATAGAAGTGTGATCACTCATTTGCACTTCGAAGTGTGATCAGCACTTAAAAGTGTGATCAATCATAGTTTGGAATTGTGATTACTCACACTTTGAAGTGTGATCACTAACATTTTAACCTTCATTCTATGTCAATATCTGAATGAATGTGTGTACGAGAAAAAATTAAGTCCCAGTTGCTGCTAGGCTAAACAACTTTTGAAAGCCATACACTACGTGTTTTATGGATAAAATGATATGCACATTAGTCGGATCTAAGATTCTAATATAATGTGTTATATGGTCAAATAGGAGCACTAATTACCTATGCAATATATAATGTAGGAGGAAAATTTATGATCAGAATAGAACTGGTTTTTTGAGGAATCATTAGTAACTTTATTTCATATGAAAATAGTCATCTAATAACATAAATCCTTATATAGAGACTGAGGTAATAGTTTCCAAGTGTTGTTGTCAAGGATGTTAGGTTCTAAAATAGATGACATCTACCTTAGATTATAATTTGGATAGGATTTTCAATGTCAATGTTTATTGATTTGAATAAGGTAGGCATAAATAGTCGTATATGTATGATGATAATAAAATTGATATGTGGCATAAATGACAACAATCACTTATGTAATGTCTTGAATGCTAGCCAAATTATCCATATGTTCAAGATTTAGATTAAAGGAGGTTTCAGAGATGTTCATATAAGATGTTTATTTTTATTTTCTCATTGTGATTTCAAGGATTTGTTTTAACCTTAGAATTGTTATTGATATTTCTCATTTTCAAATTCTCCATAGGTTCAAGATTTAAGTGTCCACGCTACTAATTTTCTCTTTTTATTTGTGGATACAATTGAAAATGAACTCTGTTTTTGAAGGATCACATGTGGATTTACTCTCCAAAGGTGTGAAAGTTGTGGAGGGACTAGTTTATCCATCTAGAACTACACTCCATTGTAGAGACATGGGTATAGCTTATTCATTATCACAATAAGTATTGTATTCAATGGAAGAGTGAGACTTCCATACACAATTGATGATTGTGACACACTGGAAGAAATTGAAAACAAGGGATACTTTATCCCATGGGAAAGGAAGCAAATGATTAAGCATGTGATTTCAGAAGTTTCACATGTGGGGTTGATGGCATACAAAACATCATTAGTAGTGACTCAGAGGATACATTTGATGAGGATGAGGGTTTGAATTCTGACAATGAAAGCCATTGTTTCACAACTCCTAAAGACAAGGATGAATTTTCTACAACCTACGTGGTGCTTAAAACATAAGTGTGCTATGAAAGAAGGTGACATAGTTGAATGGTTTATATCCCTGGTACATGAAAAACACATGATTTTGGGAGCAGTGTTGGGACCCACACAGTTTGGTGTTTTTGTGGAAAATATTATAACTACATGCAATGATTTCTATCCAAGTCTACAATGCAATAATGAAGTTATCTGGCCAATCAAAAATCTAGTGTATCTAAAAACAAGAACTGCACTTCATGTTAATGGAAATTATGAACTTGAGGAAACAACCATCACATCAAACAATGAATTCAATTTGAATTTCAAGGGGGTTACTGGAAATTTGATACATTTTTGTTCAAAAGAACACAATTTTTTTGAAGAAGTGACAATTACAAATGTTTGTGAAGGAGACATGGTACAGTTTAAAAATTGGATGGCAATACATTTGGGGTTCATATTGATAAAATAATTAGCCCTTTTTGCAAGGGTTTCTCCATATCAGAAAGATTTCTCATCCAATGGCTTGCTAGCCAATTGGCCCATCTAGATGGTTCTGTTATGGAAGTAAGGCTAAAATAAATTCCAGAAGAGTTGTTGGTAAAAATGTGGAGTGCATTCGAAGAGTCATTGCCTCAACTGGTATATCAAAATTCATTTGAATCCTCCAATTGTAGTAGTAATGAAAAGTTGATAAAAAGACCTTATAACTCCCACAAACACCAAAAGTTAAATACTACTCCATCTAGTACAAAAAAGGAAAAGGAAAATGAGAAGAAAACAAGAGAACAATTCTTGTCTGAAGTTGAGAAGAAACCTTGCTGCAAGGAAGGATGTCTCTCTAATCTATCTCTCAACACTTTCAATCATAGTTGGAATATAACTCTAGGGATGAATGAAACTACCATTAAAAAATTTGTACTTAATGCATTCACTACAAATGCTAGAAGTTGTGATGTAGGTCAAACTTCTTGAGAAAACTATAGATATATTGAAGTTATGTGGAAGGGATGTATGTCAGAATGCATGGTATAGATGTCAAGGAATCTAGAAGAGCACCTATTACAGATACAAAAAATCTTGGATGAATGGTGAGAGGAGGACAGTAAATGGAAATAAAGGAAAATACAAACAAATGCCAAGTAATGTCACAACTATTGCATTGATATCCAAAATGGTGGAGAGAAATTTTGATATATCACCACACATGTCTCATTTAGTGGGACAAGATGGTACTAAAGTAACAATGATACTATTGTTTGCATGTTATATTTATGCTTACATCCTAAAAAGTGTAACGAGGGCCTTTCACTATTGAACCTTCCTCCAACGTCATAGCCAAATCTCAAAAAATATGGAAAGAACATTTCTCCCATGGTTTCAATCACCAAGAATAACTTCTTTTCCAAATGTGACGAGTGCACAGAGCTTAAGAACACACATGCAACCACCTCATGTCTAGAAACACTGGCACAAGTAGATCAATGCCAAAAATGAAAAAATGATTACATTTAAAGTTTTCATGCAACTTATTATGCTCATAGAATACAATTAGAGGAACATCCTAATAGCTACTTGAGAATTGTGCATGACAAAATGGAAAATATGAAAATCGGCGTACCAAGGATGAAGAAAAGAAAAATCAATAAGCAATTTATTAACCACCCCATCACCTTGACTGGTATGCTAACACATGGGCACAAAACCAGGGGTTTTGGCATTATGGTCTCCCTTTTATTGAGCGAGGGAAAAAATTCACAATAACATCATTGGCATTGTGTATCAGGAACCTAGAAGAACCACTTACAAACAAGTATGGTGATTTATTATATAGTAGTGGGATGTCAAAACACCCATTACATGATGCATTATTACAAAATGATGTGTATGAAAAGTGCAAGGAATACAATTGCATGAAAAATGAGCAGGCTCATACAACTGATATTGTAAGCATATGTACAAGTTCATTTAGAAACCAACCACTAATTCTCTACTTGCAACTAGATAATGCTTCAAGTGAAAACAAAAATTGCACGTTGTTTCCATTTTCATCCATGTTAACAACTAGAAGGGTATTCAACAAAGTGTATGTGAGCTTCCTTCCATTGGGTCACACGCATGAGGATATAGATGGTATATTCAGGATATTATCAACATCATTGTGCAAATTGGAAACATTCTCTTTACCATGAATAATGGACGCTTATAGAACATGCTAAAAGGTAATAGTTAATCTAATATAGGAGGACTAAAACACTATAAACTATGCTAAAACAGTATGGAATGATTTTAAATAATTATATCAAATGAAATAAAACCCTAACTATGCAAAGATGTAAAAGGAAAGGACTTAGCTGATTGTTGGAGGCTGTTGTAGGTTGTCGCAGGTCTGACTGTATATTCTGGAAGTAGAAATGATCACTTAGGGGTCCCAAAAAGGTCAGATCTAGAAGATATAAGAGATTGACTGGAACTGTGCACCCAAGGAAGGTACTGGGGCACCCGAGGGGTGCCTGGTCTGTAGAATAGGTGCCCTGGTCTTTAAAAGCTCAGAATCTGATTTCACAGTGTTGCAAGATGCTCTGAAATATTTCTTGTCTGTCACACTGGATCTTGAACTGCATCGGGTGTGTGAAATAATGCAAGATGAAGGAATGACCTGCAAAAGACAAAGAAGTATCACAACCCTAAAAATAATATGCAGAATTAATGGGTTAGGTTGATCTCAGCTGCGACAATAGTGGGCTTACTAAACTGAGTTTTGCACTACATTTCAAACCCAAATGTAGTTTTATGTGTGTGTGTGCATGTCGTGCCCTAGGTGCTCTTGTGCCAGTCACACTTTGTGAAGTAGCAAGCAATAATAACTATAGAAAATGTAATAGCATGTGTGCATGAAATAGAATAGAATCCTCCCCCTATGTTGTGTGTGTTGATGCAAATCTCCTAGCCTTGATGCATGACACTATGTGGATGCAAGTGATGCAATGGATGCAACTCTAGATGGAGTGATAGTAGTATGTGATGCTAGGACCCTCATTATGGTCTCATAACTTTATATTTATAGGGTTCTCTTGCTCTAATTTCGTAATTAACCCCGACATGGCCGACTAGGAAAAAGATAAGGATGAAAAATGGCTAGAAGAGCCCAAAAAGAGGTGGGAAAGTAGAACATGGATCAGGGTGCCCCAGGTGGGACCAGGTGCCCAGTACCCCAGTATAGGCCTGGGTGCCCTGGTTTAGGCTAAAATGATGGGACAATTATGAAATAGGTGGGCATGCATAGGAAAATACGGGAATGATGAAATAAAAGGTAAAAATAAGATGGCCAAAAGGTGGGATTAATTAGTACTTTCTTCACTTGAGAACCCTCTAAATAGTAGTATAAGACCAGGCTAAATAATGCCTAAAGTGCATGATTTTGTGTCTACATTTTCCCCCCACTTTATGTTGGTGAGTGGAATGCTTGGTAACATAAAGTAGATAGAGATGCGTACCTGATATCCATGTAGAGTGTAGTAGAAGATGTGTCGATGGACTAGACTCAAGCGTGGAATGAAAAAAATAAAAATGTGGAGGAGCGTGGATTCTAAAGATGAAAAATGTGCATAAAAAGTGATGAGAGTGAACCTAGGGTGAAACGCATGTGTAGTTGTTACGGTGTGTAGTGTACCTACATGGTTAGTAAAGGCAAGTGTCATCGTGGTGTGTTGTAATTGTCATTGTTGTCATCGTCATCATTGTTGTTGTTGCCCCCAATTTGACTGCTTGTTTCTCATACAGTCAGACCTACAAGGAGAAAATGATCAAGTAGTCAAATATATATGTATGTAAAATGTTGTGTAAAATATGCATGTGTATAGAAATGTGTAAAGTATGCAAATGTAAAATACGTGAAAAGAAAAGTGTAAATGGAACATGTGCACCTGATCCATGTTGAGAAAAAGGGTGTAGAAGGATATCATGTACTGTCACGAGTTTTTTGGGTGATCTCATGCCACCCTGGCTGAAGAAGTATAGGGAGGAAATGCTTTGTGTCCTCCAACCTTTAACACTTCTGCTGAAATGTGTGAAGAGATCTTGTATTGTCCTAGTTTTTTGGGTGATCCGATGCCACTAGATGAAGTAGTGTAGAGAGGCACACCCACTGTAACCTCCAAGCCTGTAACTACTTCGCAGAAATGCCAAAGGACACCATGTCCTATAGAGGCCGTTGTGTATGGAGTTTGTAGACTGGTCTGAACTCACTCATTGTATGTAAACCCACAATGCCAAGGGTGGAAAGTGCATTGTACTGAACCGGTGTAAATATGTTGTGTTAGTATGTAAAACCCTCAATGATGCCCCCCTCTTTGGGGGCACATGTGACGTCACTGAAAGGAGAATGTGGCCCCAAAAGAGGACCTACCACACTCTGACCTATAGAACTCTACCCTACAGGGGGAAAGGGAAATCACTTGGTAGAAACCAAGGTGCACACAAAAGGGGATGGCTAGCCAAAACAAGTGTTAGTCTGAAAACACATGCATGCAATAAGACAAGTGTAAAATATGCAGACAATGTAGTAACTACCAAACAAAGTAGTGTAAACACGCAAGAAAACAAGTAGACCACACAAAGTGGGTTGCAAACATGGGACATCACTCACGATGTCGCAAGACATGCAAGGCCATCATGGCCACAAACAACAAACAAGTGTGCACACAAGCAAAGGGAAAATCCCATACATACAATGGCAAAAACAATGGCAGACAAGTAAGTAAAACAAACAAATAAGAGTCATGGAGACATAATCCTGAAACAAAACAAGTGTTGCACATGGAACACCCATTAGCATGTTAGAGATCAATAACCAATATGTCAAAGTGTGTATGAGCTAACAGTAATATAAGATGCTAAGTACAAAATGAAACAATAACACCTGGATAAGATGAATGTGGATGCCCCCAAGTGATGGAAGTAGTATAGGAAGGGTAGAAGGCAAGCATCCATGTCATGTGTAGAGTCTTGTATCTATGACCACACTAGACAAAGTCATGAATGTGCATGTGTGTATGATATAGATAATGACATATAAGAAATAGTCTAACATGTGTAGTAAAGTGATCATGCAAAACACTAGTAACAAGAGTAAATGCCCCCAAGACAATGCACTATGTTGTGGAATGGATAATGGATGCAAATGATGTAACCTAAGGTGTATACCACTACAAGATGATAGAATAGGTGATTTTGATTTAACCTAAATGTATGTCACTAACTGGAAATGAACATGGAGAAATGTTCATGGGAAATGTAAGGTGTATTTGATTGGTAAACCCTCGATGAGTGTGTAGTATGTAATGGTGAATGAAAGTGCATCATAGGGTGGTGATGAAAACTATAAAAGAAATGTATATAAACTTGTTGACCAATGTGATGATTTATCCCTAAGGTATATCACTAATGATGAAAGGATGAGTGTGATTTATCCCTAAGCGTAATCACTATAAGGATGTGTAGGGTGTGTACCTAAGGTGTAACCACTACAAAAGATGGAATGGGTGTGATTTAACCTAAGGTGTATGTCACTAGAAATGATAATATGTGAAGTAAGATAAAATGTAAAGCTAGTATACCACTAATATAATGATGATTTACCTATGTATGTATGTAGTATGTCATATAGATATGTATGGTGATGTGTAAACCCTGGTGTATAGCAGGATAAAGTATGTCATATATGGTAGGTGATGATTTACGTATGCATATGGATAGCCTAATAATGTATGATGTGGCAATGTAAATAAGGACCATATAATATAAATGTGTAGGTATGGATAGATAATGTAAAACTAGATGTAAATGTATGTAGGGATGAAATGTAAAACTAGACTCATAAGTAATGATGACTAGTGTAATATAGAAAATTTATGATATGAAAATGCACAATGTGTATAATGTGATGAAAGTGTGGTAAGATGTTATAATGAATGAATGTAATGCGTAGATGAGGACTAGTATAATGTATAAATGATTGTAGAATGAATGGTGTATGATGCACAATGTATGATGGAATGCAATGTATAATGCCTAAGGTGTGGTGTGTGGGGTTTAGTGTAATGGTAATCCCTCAATAGTCAAGTGTGAACCAAAGCACAAGAGTGCATCATCAGGTAATGATGGTGCTATGATGTGTGATATGCTATATGCTGATAGGAAAGGATAGTAAATGAAGAATGAATATATGATGTGAGACTATGTAATATGTGGAAACAGGAGGGGGGTGTGTGATTGTGTATGTCCCCCCCCCCAAAATGTATGTGATACAGGTAGCTAGGATATGCCATCAATTATATCATCATTGTCATGATCAAAACCAGCTGGAGCCGCATCAGAAACTTGGTAAGCTATAGAATGGGGAGGGTCGTATAGGGACCCATTATGACGGAGTGTATAGACATTCATCATGTATTCTTCATCCGTAAAAGTGATTGGTGGAAAACCATGAGCATGCCAACGTGAAATATTAGGAACATAGGTGGGAGAGGAATCATTAGTAATAGAGATAGTGCCAAAGGGCATGGGGAATGAGAGTGAAGAGTGGAGAGGATCTATTGTACCACCAATATAATCGAGCCAAGATTGTCCTAGTGTAAGTGGAGAATCACGATGGGTGTGTGCAACAAAGACTGTCAAATGAAAAACCCGTAAGCCATAAGCCGTTGTGATGTGGAAGTATCCATGATAAAGATGAGGTGAATGAAGGGGTGGTAGGATGTCATTGAGGGTCATACCAAACCTAGGCAAGTAGTCACATGTACATATAGTATCTAAACTAGTGAGATCGATAGGAATGTGTTCCCAAAATGACCTATTCATATATAATGTGCATGTAAAGGGAGGTCACGGAGTAACCTCTGGAAGAGAAAAAGATGAAATGGCATCAACACTGTGAACAAAATCCCTTATATAAGACCATAACATTAGTGGATGGAGGGTTTTTGAACCGGTATTCACCTGGGCCATCAGCTACAAAGGTTTCTTCAAAATAAGAATCATCTATGCTGAGAGGAGTAAAATCAAGTTGTCGTAATGACTCATCTGTGAGTTCTATTACATCAACCTCGTCATCAGACTCTTCAGAAGTATCAGTGTGTGCATCATTGGTTTGGGTGGCACTATCTAGGACATTGGTAGGTGATGTTGAAGTGGGAGGGGTAGAAGAAGTAGTGGATGGTAGAGGTGGAGTACTAGCAGGGACAAATATTGTAGGTGAAATGATAGCCGAAGTGTGAGTAGATATAGTAGGAGAAGTAATAGTAGGAGTGGTGGAGGAGGATGCACTAGATTGACCAACATCATATTTATCAAGACTAGCGTACAAAATATGTTGTGGAGGTGGAATGGGCATAGAGGTAACAAGATCAATGTGACAATATTTGAATGGTTCCAGATCAGCGGTAATAGTGTGTTCATAGCTGTCATGGAGGAATTTGACACATTGATGTACAATGGATGGCATGACTTGCATTGCGTGAATCCAAGGCCTACCTAAGAGGACATTGAATTGAAAAGAAGCATCAAGGATGTAGAATTCAGTGAGAACAGTTTTAGGTCCAACCCAAATATGTAAGGAGATAGTTCCTAAGCATGTGTGAGTGGAAGAGTCATAACCATGAATGAGGGTGGAGTTCTGAGAGATGAGACTGTCATTTATACCTAATTGCCATAAGAGAGAGTGGGCACAAAGGTTAACTACAGATCCATTATCAATGAGAACACACTTGATACAAGTAGTGCTAACAATGATGGTAATGAGCAATGGAGCACATGGGTTACTTTTTGCAAAGGAGGATATATCCTCATCAGTAAAAGAGATAGAACATTGTAAATTACAGGGAGACTGAATGAGATGTGCAAAATCCTTCATGGAATGATCACACTCAATGTGAATAGCACGAAGGGTAGCCTCTAATGTGGATCAACAATCTGGCACATTTTGTAGTAAGACATAGAGAGAGATCTTAGCCGGTGTATTTTTGAGTTGGTCAATAATGTCATAGCCCTTGGAAGCGGCTAATGGGGTTGTGGGGGTAATGGGTGGTGGAAGAGAAATGGGTGGAGTGGTTGATGGATTAAGGCAGGTGCAATGAGTAGTAACTACATTGATAGACGGATCAGACTTAGGCATGACAAAGTGGGGAGGGTGTTGAGTGCGTACACGCATAAAATCAATGGTGGTAGTAACTATATTGGTGACCTTAGTAGGTGTATAGGTAGGACAAGAAGATTGGGCCATAACTTGATAAGGAGATGACATGGTGCAAAGGAGGTGTTAAAACATGGGGTTCACCAAAATGATTAACTAAAATTAAACTAAACTATAAGAAATTATAATAATAGTTAATCTAATATAGGAGGACTAAAATGTTGTAAACTATGCTAAAACAATATGGAATGATTTTAAATAATTATATCAAATGAAATAAAACCCTAACTATGTAAAGATGTAAAAGGAAAGGACTTAGCTGATTGTTGGAGACTGTCACAGGTTGTCGCAGGTCTGACTGTAGATTCCAGGAGTAGAAACGATCACTCAGGGGTCCTGTAAAGGTCAGATCTGGAAGATATAAGGGGAGTGAAGTGCCCAGGAAGGTACTGGGGTGCCCCAGGGTGCCCTAGTTTGCAGAATAGGTGCCCTGGTCTCTGTAAAATCTCAGAATCTAATCTTGGCAGTGTCACAAGATGCTTTGAAATTTCTATTCTATCTATCACACTGGATCTGTCGAACTATGTCATGTATCTGAAATAATGCAAGATGAAGGAATGACCTGCAAAAGACAAAGAAGTATCAAAACCCTAAAAATAAAAGATGCAAAATGAATGGGTCAGACTGACCTCAGCTGCCACAATAGTGGGCTTACTAAACTGAGTGTTGCACTACATTTCAGACCCAAATGTAGTTCTGGTGTGTGTGTGTGTGTGCATGTCGTGCCCTAGGTGCTCTTGTGCCAGTCACACTTTGTGAAGTAGTGAGAAATAATAACTATAGAAAATGTAATAGCATGTGTGCATGAAATAGAATAGAATCCTCCCCCTATGTTGTGTGTGTTGATGTAGATCTCCTAGCCTTGATGCATGGAACTATGTGGATGCAAGTGATGTAATGGATGCAACTCTAGATGGAGTGATAGTAGTATGTGATGCTAGGACCCTCATTATGGTCTCATAACTTTATATTTATAGGGTTCTCTTGCTCTAATTTCGTAATTAACCCCGACATGGCCGACTAGGAAAAAGATAAGGATGAAAAATGGCTAGAAGAGGCCCAAAAAGAGGCGGGAAAGTAGAACATGGATGGGGCACCCCAGTACAGGCCTGAGCCCCTCGGTTTAGGCTAAAATGATGGGACAATTATGAAATAGGTGGGCATGCATAGGAAAATATGTGGGAATGATGAAATAAAAGGTAAAAATAAGATGGCCAAAAGGTGGGATTAATTAGTACTTTCTTCACTTGAGAACCCTCTAAATAGTAGTATAAGACCGGGCTAAATAATGCCTAAAACACATATCTCATGCTGAAGTTGCAACATTAGATAATACATTTTTGGTTTGCATGCATGTTTATACTATAAACAATCATGCTGACCAACCTCATTTTTTATCGTTCATAAATTGAGGGAAAATCAAACACAAGACATTTTTGAACTTGTTAAAAATGTTTGAAGGATATTACAGGCATGGATGATTTCACAATTTCAAAACAACATGTTGGCTGATGCATATGAAGCATTGGTAATGAAAGTTCATAGAAATTACTTATGTAAGGCTATAAAACCATGCTCATTTTTCTGGTTGATATCCTTGTGTGACCCATACAATGAATTTTTCATTAATGTTTTTGAAAAAGTACCTAACAATATCTAAATTTAAATATATTATCCATGTGATATGACTGATGTAGATGGTATTTATGCGGGAAAGGAAAATAATGTAATACTTTAGTATGTAGAACTTGCAAATTTTGATTGAAAGAATAAAAGCACGTATAATGTAAATAACCATGCAATTTTATGTGCTAAACCACACTCTCAAAGGAAACATAGCTATAGTACCCTAAATTTAGTATAAGACACTTGAGAATGTCAACAAATATGACTTTTTATGCACATTTAGACCTTACAATTAGTATTAATTCCTCTACATCAACCCTTTTTATAATCTCCATCCCCATAATCACTTACAATACACATAAGAATTTCCTAAACATTTATACTGACATCTCTCCATTAGCTCTTTTTGAGTTTGCATCTCCTAGGATGGTATTGTAGCAATGCAAATGATTTCGTATGTGATGTTATCTCTTTGAATAATATTATTTTTGATACTGTCTAGCTTTTTATTATACTCACTTGTAGCCTTCTAATGGCTAGTTCTTTAATTTTGATACCTTCATAAGTCGATCTAGGTGTGAATTTCAAGTGAACATTTGGGAAATAATTTAGCAAAAGGACTCATCTATAAGTAGATGCCCTAAAGGATCTTTAACATAACCTACACACATTAAGTTAAATGAATATCCCTTGGAGATATTTACAAGGACTCATTGTCATCTTAAATTTCTAAAGGAGTAACTATAGAGTAGACCATGAGTCAAATATGCAATACATATGTCAAAGTTGAATTTTCCTAAATATCTTGTGTCAGGTAAAGGATCATTATACATCGGATTGTCAAATTTCCTAATTGAATTCATATAGGTCTATAGGGGAACTTCATCTAGTTTAAACCCTCTTTGGAATAGTCATACGTAGGCAACACTTTGCCATCATGGAGGTGTGATGAGGTTATTCAAACCCAAAAAGGTAACCCCTTAGTAAAATTAGTGTGTTAGTTATGATATTAATATTGATATGTTAATAGGATATTTATGTGAGAACAAAGAAGAACCTCATTCTATATCATCACATTAAAAAACATCGAAACATATTCAAAATATAGAAGTAAATACAAAGGTAATATTGCACTAGAAACATCAAAACATTCAAATTCCTCTAGGTCAGGATTGTAGGCTCCATGATGATATTGTACATAATATAGATCCACAAACAGTATCATGGATATGATGTCCAAAAATCACAATTCCAACCCATACAAAATTTTAGGACACTATAATTTTATGATCTAGTGAAGAATTTATCTTGAGCCCATTTTGAGGCTCTATGCTCCTCTTGCACGTGTTCAAATTTTAGAAACATGTTAGATTGTTCCATTCCACCTTGCCTTGTAATTATTACTATTTTTAGACTATCCTTACATGTTTAAGAAGAAGAAGAAGAAGAATATTGTTGGCAAGTAAAATGTCTAAGGAATTTTAGCTTGACAATGTCACAGTAATTTTTTTTGAATTTCCAGAAGAAGTTGACTCAATATTGAGATCTGATTACATGTACTCATTTTTTTTTCTAGAAAGATAAGAACAAGCTCAAAATATTACAGTTTACATCCGCTTCAGATTCATATTTGTAGTCTATTGTTGGCATGAGTGTAGTTTAGAGTGAAATGTCATTGATGTAATATTTTAAAACAAAGTTTGATAGATTGAATGTATCTAGAAAAACCCAGATTCAAAATATTGACGAAATTTATTTAGGTTTGATTTAGTTGCAATAGTGGAAAAGGTTAAAATTTTGGCCTAAAAACCTAGTTTCTAGGTTTAAGAGCCTAGGAAATAAAAATGAGGGATTGAAAAAAGTGAAAAATGGTGACTTAATACATTTATGTAATTTTTTAATTGGATCATTTTCACTTGCACGCGAGTCCATAGTCAAGGGGTGCATTACGGTTGAGCTTCAACACTGTAGAAACATTGTGTAGACTGAGTTAAAGTGCTACATTTTCTAACTAAGTAGCATCACTTGGAGGAAGGAAGCAATGAGGAAGGAGGTTAAGCTATGTGACCTCATGGAAGCATGTAGGTGAAGGAGCCACATTAATGAATTTGTGGCATTTTTTTTCATGTGTTTAATTTTGATTTTGTATTGTAATAAGAACATGATTTATTCCTAAGGCCTTGTAATAAGTGAGCTCCTGGTGAGTGATATTTCTTATATTTTCCCTTGAATGTAAAAATGGGAGTGGGGAAACATGTATTCACCTGATTATGAAAGTGGTTGGTGGTCCACTAGAAAACCAATTTGAGAGTTTGTTATCTCTTAGAAAATCACATACAGGAGTGGTTAATGGTTCCACTTAGAAAACGTTTGGAGTTGCATGGTACTCTTTGAAAACCATCGTATATGTAGAACATTTCAGGTACTAGAAAGAACTCACCCATGTTCACACTAAGGGGGTGAATGTTAGGAAATTAGTGCTCACATTATTGTTTGTAATAGTTAAATGTAATATTCATATATTACATTAGTAAGTTAGTGTGTTAGTATGATATTTATATCATATTTGTGTGAGAAAAATAAAATTTGTAATATTATTAATGAGTTATTAATCAATTCATTATTAATACATCATTTTTAGTTGAGTGCAACGTTTTGATGCTCACAGATTCCCTAATATCTTCCTCATTATCCAACATGGTATCAAATCTTGGGGTGATTATAGGAATCATGTGTGCTCATAATATTTGCTTACTACTCTCTATCCATAGTTTTTATGCAAGCATTCTCCTATTGCATTGTGCTCACTCATCATTTAAAGGGTATTTGGTTGATTTATCAATTATTTTGCTGAGCTTTTATTTATACTACCTTGATTTTTGCTCGGTTGTTTTCACTGTGTTCACTCAAATTGTTGTTCCCAAATTTTATTCATCAAACTTAGATCGTTCAGCTCCTTCTTGGTTTGACACGGTGGTTATGGTAAGTTTAGCTCTCATTTTTGGTTTTTGCCTTGGCTCAGGGATCTATTTCTGGTTCAAACGTGTTGAATTTGGCTCTATTCATAGGTTTCCTTTAGCTACTCACATATCTATAGAGCTATGAATTATCCTTGCACTCGTTTCTTCTAAAAGTCGTGACTTGTGCCTTATGCATTGCTCCACTGGCATGTCGTTCTCTGCATTCAACGAATACAGCCAGCTATGTGTATTCGTCCTCCACTCATGCCTTTGCAATTGGATCACCAGCTTGACCCTTCCCAACTCGTGCTTTAGGGCTCCAGGCTACTCTGGTTCAAACTCGAGCTGTGTAATTCCATTAGGTTTTGCTCACCGGTTTGCTGATGCTCGTGCTTCACCGTTTACTTTTGGTTGAGATTCCTCGTTTGGTGCCCTTTTCGTGTTTGGAAAACTCTGTCAATGGTTTTTGGAGCTCCTCTGAATGCTGCCAACTCTGCATAGTGTTGATCAAAGAATACTTGACAGAACTCACACAAGAAGTCCGTGCAAGAAAACATGCCAGGTTTAAGGGCGCGGATAGACAGGAAGAACCCACGCACGGAGGGCAAGTTCAACATTCAGGACTTAGCCGATTTTGAGCATGAAGACCTATTTTTAGAAGATGGCATGTGGAACACACCAACAATGCAGAGATGTGTGTGCCACGCATTGTCTATCTTTAGAGGATCAGATCGAAGCATTTTGCATGGAGATGAGCTAAGAATAGGATTGTCACTTCAGTTAACTGTAAGAGGTCTATAGATAGCACACTTGCATGTGTGGCTATGCCTGTAAATGGTGCGTGGCTATTAATAGCATGTGGCCTATTTTTGGAATAGATAAGTGGTGAAGGGAAAGTCCCCACCCTATGTATATGATGTGAATCACATAGTAGTATATATAGAGATGAGAGAGATATATAGTAGTATATAGAGTGTAAGAGGTAGAGATAAAGATATATGTGCATATGACTGAATGGATCACTATATCAGATCCATGCGCGCATTGGTATAGAATGCCATTATTGTAAGGAGCTTCTGTGTTTATTAATAGATGGAAGTTATTGGCTAAATCTAAGTGTCATTCCTGTGTGTAATTGAGTAGTGCATGTTCTTGATTCAATCATGATTATTGTTTAAGCTTGTTCTTTCATAGATCTGAATATGGCATGCATTGTAGAATGATGGATTAGTTATGGATCTATATGTTTCTTCCTTCATCATGCTAACATCCTACTACAACAACCCTAAAGAGGGACCTGGTACCTTTGCGTGCTTTGGGTGAGCACTCAGTCTAGGCTGAGTGATGTGCAAGCACATCTAGGGTGTTATCTGGTAAATTCTAGGCTGCATCATTGGTTCCATTGTTGGGACCTCTTTTTCAGGATGGTTCGCAATGAAGACGTACTGGTTAACTCTAGCAAGTATTGAGGAGTGGATACATGATCTGGAGGAAGAATATGCATGATGGTTCAGCAGTGGATCTGAGTTTAACACATGCACTTGGGTAGAACAGAATCTGTATGACAACTTATATGAGATTTTTTTCACCATATTTCTAGTAGAATTATACGAGTGGTTGATTGCTTATGCATCTAAGTGGAATTGGAGGTATCACGCACTTGTCTGGACACAGGAAGAATTTCAGGCCCTTTATGATGCTGATCTGATCTGGACTCGTGCTGTGGATACGTGGTTTCATGGTGTTCTAAATAGTTATATTCTGGAATATTCAATTTCGACGTATTCTTTCCCAGAGGTAGCTGAATTCCAGTTTTTGTGGTATCCTAGAGGAGCATATTTGCAAGGTATTCCACTGGCGATCAAGATCTTGATGGTAACTTTGAACCTGGAGAGTAAACTGATGGCTAACTAAACCTCACCATGTGTGAGGGTAGGAACAGGTTTGGTGAAAGATGGCAGACCTAGTGACAGAAAGGAAGAGAGAGGAAAGGTGGCTTAAGTATAATGAGGGCGTGAGAGGGAGATAGAGAAGCAACAGTACCATTGTAGAAAGTATGGCATTGAGGAGAGAGATGGCTCATGAAGGATTTGAAGCTCACGTAGAAGATGTGGAGCTAGAGCATCAGGAACTCCCCCATCTTGGAAAGCATGACATAGACCCCCCTTGGCTTCACATAGAAGTGTGCCAACAAAGACTACCTGGGCCACGGGTGCGCATCTTAATCCACCTGGTGACCTAGCCCTTGCACTTGGTTTTCCAGTATCTAGTACGACAAGTAACCAACAAGCTAACTTGGGAAGTAGGAGAGCAGGAGTAAGTCAGGGAGCAAGTACATCAATGGCAGGATAGATGGCTTCAATGTTATTTGGAGGAACATTTTTAGGCACATCATCCACACAGAACGTGAGCACGCAGAATGTTGGATTCACCTCTGGAAGTGGAACTACCTCACAGACTGTAGGGGTTCAGTATAGTACTACTATTGGAGCATAGGGGAGTACATCTACAGGTCCTATTCCAGCTACAGGTGGAGGATCAGGAGGTATAGGTGGTTCTAGTTCTGGTGGATCTGGTGGTTCTAGAGGTAGAGGAAACACAGGAGGTTCTGGATCAGGTGGTCAAGGCCCGCAACAACCACAAAATATCTATATGGAGATGTCTCTTCATCTTCTAGAGTATAGAGGCATAGAGGATGTTGCTGAGCATGTGCACATGTGTGAAATATTATGGCATGTGAAAGGGATCATGGCTTCTGAGTGTAAGGAAAGTCAATTTGCTACTACATTACAGGGATGTGCACACAGCTGGTATAGGAAGTTTGACCCTGATCAAACTTGTGTGGATTATGCAGCATTGAAGGATGCTTTCTTGAAAGAGTTCCATATCCCTGAGTTTGAGCAGAAGAGTATAAGTGTGCTCAAGGATATTAAGCAAGGCACTACTGAGAGTGTATGTGAGTATGATGCCCATTTTAAAACACTCCTATCTAAGCTTTCTTATGATATTCATGCAAGCCAACATGCACAATGGTTTGTTGGAGGATTGATTACACCATTCAGAAGAGCACTGTCACATAAGACATACACTGATCCATGTGAAGCACTGGAAGAAAATTTACATGCTGAGGTAGTTGGGAGCATTGACACTGGTGTTAGTCCATTCTTGGAGGCACAAATTACAGCTATGGCAAAATAGTTAGAGAAGCTATCAGCAAATTCAGCCCATGAAACGTGCTCAAGGGATTTGGTGTACAGATTGTGAAGTGGAAGGTCACACCAAGGATAGTTTCCCTCACAGATCTATATGTTCATTGTTGTTAGACTGTGAAATCTTGTCATTTGAATCATGATGCTAGTCACTGTCCTTTGTTACAGCGCATGATAAGGAAGAATGTATCCTACTTTTGCAAGATTTGTAGGTCCATGACCCATGATACTGAGGATTTTTGATTGATTGGTCAGATCCATGATGCTATAGACATTGGGGTATGACAAACAAGTGTAATAGATAATTCTAAGGGTAAGAATGAGCACCAGGATTGGGATCATAATCAAATGCGCTATGACAGGAATGAGGGCCATTTTGAAGGAGGTCATGGAAGAGGATGTGGATATCATGGTGGATATGGAGGATGAGGCCGTGGTGGAGGAAGAGGTGAGTTCCCTCATGGAACATGTTATACATGTGGATCTCCTGACCACTATATAGGTGTGAATGTCCCCAGAATATTACATGTTCTTTCTGTGGAAAGAACCATAGCTATGAGGAGTCCTGGACTTATATGAGCATCTGAGTAAGCAACATAAGCAAGAAAACAAAGGTGTCAGGGATGGTTAGATCTAGTGCGTGGAGGAAAATCAGTGGATGCCCAAGATAGCACCAGAACTGAGGCATTAACAGTGAAGATTACTACATGAGCTGAAGTGGCACGCACAAGAGAGGCATTGCACCAGAAGCCTATGATCACCAAGGAGGAGGTTTTGCATGCAAGGTACCCAGATCCTACTCATCAGAAGGAAGTTTACCAGGATACCATGGAAGTGCTAAGGAATCTTCAGGGTGAGATACAATACTTAAAGGAGTAGAAGAAAGCATCAGAGACAGTCCAAACTGATATCGATGATCTGAGAGAAGTGTGTAAAATGTTGCGCCAGGAGAACATCATTCCACTATTAGGAAGTTGGTTAAAAGGGAACACTCATCGCGCAAGTATTGAGACTGATGATAGATCCCACATGCAAATCTTCCCCCTGATAGCATTGACTATGATAAGGAAATTACTCTGAATGTTGTTGTGGATGGATGGTTGTTGAGCAATATATTGATTGATACAGGTGCGGAAGTAAATGTGCTTACATTAGATGCATGGGTACAAATGGGGAGGCCTCCATTGCAGCCATCATCTAATGTGTTGTTTATGGAAAATAGGACTAAGGCCACTCCCATAGGAGTTTTGAAGGATGCATCTATAACCATACAATGGGCCAAATTCACTGGGGATTTTGAGGTATTAGCACTTGCAGAAGCAGACAGTTTTCCAGCCTTGCTTGGATGCCCTTGGTGTTATGCGAATAATGCTGATTTGAGATTCAATAAGGGGTATATCAGCTTTGAGAACAAAGAGGAAAGGGTTGTGATACCTTTGACAGATGGGAAGTCTACACCATATGTTGAGCCTCTAAGTGAGGAGGACTTAAACAGAATCTATGTACGTGTTATTCAGGACCCAGAGGTCAATGAGCCATCAAAGGAAGGCATCCTACAGTGGGAGGATTCTCATTCTATTAGTGATACTATGAGTATTTCTTGTGACAATTGGGCTCATGGTACATATGAACTAGTAGGGCGTGAGGTAAAAAGCGTGGTTGCGTGCAAGAATGGACTTCATTCTATTTGACGGATAGGTGGCACAGTACCTTGGTATACAGGAGCAGAAGATCTTCCTGTATTTTTGAAAGCCATGGAGGCACAGTGGATAGACCAGGTTAGGAGAAGAGACATGTTAGCATATGTCTTGCGTGTGAAAGCAACACACTGGTGGGTAATTCATATAGATAATCTTATAGAGTGGAAGGAGATCAGGAATCACCTTATCTACCAGGTTTGTAAGAAGCAATGCACCTACGTAGATTTGCACTTATAATGGTGATCAACCTGTTCAGCACCACATTCAACAGTGTGAGAGACTCTGGACAGCAGGACAGGAAGCATTACCACCTTCACTCTGGGTGCATAAATTGTACTCCACTCTACAAGGGTGCACACGTGCTTGGTATGTATATGCAGAACTACATCGAGAGACTGGAAACTGGAAAAATTTGACTGCAGGAATGATCCAGACCTTTGACTACTTTTCTTCCCAACCTCCAATAGAAGAGGCATTAAAATTTGTCAAGTGGTTAACCATGGGAGATAGTGCAAAGGCAGAGGAACTCATACAGGAATTATTTGGAGAGACAGAATCAGGCGCGTGTTTTGAAGAAGAAGGAGAAGACTCCATATTGCTTGAATGTGCTTGCCTTGAGAAAGAAAAAGGAAAGATGGTGTACATCGTGGATGATGAGGAAGTTGAAAACCTGGATATTGACCATTCACAGGGGGTGCGCGCGAGGTCTTGGATAGTGTAGATAAGGATACACGTGCATACCATGAACCAATGAAGACAAAGAAGGTCAATATAGGATCAGAGGCTGAGCCTAAGGAGGTCATAATTGGAGACTACTGGTCAGACTCAGAGGTGGCAAAGATCATTGAGTTACTCAGGGATTATCAGGACTTATTCCCTCGAGGGTATCATGAACTTAAAGGCATGCATGAATCACTTGGGGAAATGAAGATAAACTTAAGGATGGTGCATGCCCAGTGAGAAAGAGACCTTACATAGAATGAATACTAATTTGCGTGAAAAGGTAAAAGAAGAAATTGATAAAATGTTGAAATCTAGAATTATCAAGCCCCTTGATGAGTCAGAATGGGTTAGTCCAATGGTGATCAGTATCAAGAAGGATGGTAGAATTTGAATATGTGTGGACTACAGGGAGCTAAATGCTTGCATGTGTAACAGATCCATTCCCTACACCATTTACTGAGGAAATACTGAAGGAGTTGCAGGGCGTGAAATATATTCCTTCACAGATGGGTTTTCTGGGTATCATCAGGTTAGGATTGCTCAGGAGGATCAAGAAAAGACAACTTTTACTACTGAATGGGGTAGTTTTTCCTATACTGTGATGCCTTTTGGATTGAAAAATGTGCCTACTGTATTCTCGTGCATAGTTGTTCAGGCATTCAAAGATTTTATTCACAACTTCTTACAGGTCTACCTCGATGATTGGACAATATATGGGCTTGTTAAGGATCACTGTGACAATCTGTGCTTAATGTTTGAATGGTGCAGACAATTGAGTATCTCTTTGAACATCAAGAAGTGCATATTTGCTACACCTTTTGGAATACTATTGGGACACATAATCTGCAAGGAAGGATTACTTGTTGATCCAGCTAAGGTTACAGTCATTCTAGGGTTGGAAGCACCTACCAGTCAAAGTGAGGTGCATGGATTTTTAGGTCACACAGGATATTATAGAAAATTCATCAAGGGATATGCAAAAATTTCCACACCTTTGGAGGAGTTACTGAAAGGAAAAGGTACATTCTATTGGGGAGAATCGCAACATCACATGTTTGAAACATTGAAAGAGAAACTTACTACCGCACCTATCCTACATTTTCCTTCATGGGATAAACCATTTCATGTACATGTGGATGCCTCTGGCATGGCCATTGGTGCAATATTAGCTCAACATGGAGAAGGTATTGTAGATCATCCTATTTGTTTTGCTAGTAGGAAGCTGACTCCTACTGAACAGAATTATACAACTACAGAGTGCGAAGCTTTGTCAATGATCTATGCATTGCACAAGTTTTGACAGTATTTTCTAGCTACACCATTTGTATTCTATATGGATCACATGGCATTGAAGTATTTGGTGAACAAACCCATCTTACAAGGGTGCATATGCAGATGGGTACTCCTATTTCAAGAGTTTGATTTCACAGTTGTGGTGAAGCCAGGGAAAAGTAACTCTGGACCAGACCACTTGTCTAGAATCAACTCAGGAGAGGAAGCACAGACAATTGAAGAAACCATGCCAGATGCCCAGTTATATAGGTTACAGCACATGCCATCAGAATTAGAAGACATTGTTGTCTTTCTATGGACTGGTGTGGCACCAGAAGGAATGAAGGCATTAGAAAAGAAACAACTTGCTATACGTGCGGCACCATTTATGTTAATCAGTGGTGACCTCTACAAGTTAGGCAGAGATGAAGTATTATGCCGTTGTGTATTAGAACATGAGCATAAGGATATTATGGAAGAATCCCATGGTGGTATTGCAGGAGGCCATTATGCAGGTGATGCAACTTCTTAGAAGATCCTACTTGCTGGATTATGGTGGGAGACATTGTATAAAGACTGTAAAGAATATTGTAAGGTGTGTGACCATTGTCAGCACCTAGGAAAACTAGGACAAAGAGATGAGATGCCTTTGAGACCAATTACTAGTGCTGAACCATTTGAGAAATGGGCCATTGACTTTGTAGGACCTATTTCTCCAGCTGCGTGTAGGACTGGATCACGCTATATCATTACTTGCACATATTATCTCACACGGTGGGTAGAAGCAACACCTACGAAGGACTGTACAACAACTACAAAAACTAGGTTTCTATGGGAGAATGTTCTTACAAGATATGGATGTCCTTTAAGTTTGACAAGTGATAGGGGTACACACTTTTTAAATGAAACCATAAGGATCCTATTAGATGAGTTTATGGTTGCCCACCATAAGACTACACCTTACCACCCTCAGGAAAATGGAACTGCTGAGGCTTTCAACAAGATTTTGAGCCAGACATTGACAAAAATTTGTGATGTTGGAAGAAAGGATTGGGATGATAAAGTGTCAGTTGTTCTTTGGGCATATAGAACAACTTATAAGAGATTGAACAAAGCCACACCATTTCTGTTGGTGTTTGGCAGAAGCCATTCTTCCTATAGAATTTATGTTACCTTCTTTGTGCATTACACGCACTGGAGGTCTAGATGATGAGTATGATTTAGAAGAGCGTATTGAAAAGATGATTCAGTTGGATGAATACTGAGCCATAGCACGATGGAGTCAGAAGCAAGAAAAGGCCAGGTAGAAAGCATGGCATGACAGAAACATAAGGGATAAGAAGTTAGAGATTGGACAAATGGTACTTCTTTATGACTCTAAGTTCTTGCGCCATCCAGGAAAGCTCAAAGTACATTGGTTGGGGCCGTATGTCATCACTTACATACTTGAATCAGGTGCTTTCCAGTTAGAAGCACTTGATGGAACATGGCTACCCGGTTACTTTAACGGGAGTAGGCTGAAGCCCTACTATAAATAAGTCTTCTTGGTGTTTGTAATAAGGTAGTATTTCCATTTAGATTAGGTTTTCAATTCTGTATTTCCTTAATGTATTTCCTTCATTGTCACTATGCTTTTTCAATTTAGTTGTTGTTCTTGTGTAATAAGCGTGCTTGCGCGCATGAAGCTAATTACTATGTGAAGAATGTTTATGCGTAGAGGACTGCACATCCTTTTAGTGTGGGGTGGTTGTTAATATCTAGGTAAAAGATTGTGGGAATTGAAAGGTGAAAGGAATAATACTGCTACGCAAAAGGTGAAGAATTTTTATTGATTACACATCCTTTTAGTGTGCTTTAAGACTGTGGGAATTGAAAGGTGAAAGGAATAAGCTGCTATGGGTGTGCTTTAAGTCAAAAGAAGATTGCTTCTCAAAAGTGACCAAGGATGGAGATGAATGAAAGGACAGTATAACGTGAGGTAAGTAGAGGCCATGATAACTACCAGGAGAAGGTACAGTGATGAGGTACTCAGGCGCAAGGGCACACGCTGAAGAGAATTCTGTGACCAGAGGGTAGGAAGGTGCACTAGAAGGTTATAGCTGGGGCGTGAAGATGTACCACGTGGAATGAATGAATTTGGTCAATGAATGAGAGGATATTTGGTAGGTGAAGGAGCAATAAATGCATCAAAATTTGAAAAACTATATAAGGATGGGATGTGAATTCATTTTTACCATTGCGACTAAGAGTATTTGAAAGAAGCCAAGTGTGAAGAGCTGAGTGATCATTTTAAGGTGCGAGAGGTGTGTAACCAGTCGTGACGAAGAGATCTGTGCACAGAAAAATCTTGTCCCCAGTGGTGAAGGGTTTGAGTGAAGTGAGGTGACAGAGATGAGCTAGGGCATGTAATTTCACCTAGGGCATGTTGAATCAAACTAGGGTTTGCTTCACACCTTGCAGAATTTGAGTGGAAAGGATCTACAAAGGATTGCAAGGTAGAAATGGCACCCAAGAAAGTAGTTGCAGCAGGAGTGAAGGGAAAGAAGAAGGTGGTAGAAGAAGAAGAAGAAATGGCTCCAGAAAGTAATTTTTCTGAGATGCAATATCTAGAGGGGGTTATCATTGGCCAGGAGTGGGATTCTCACATAAGGAAAAGAAAAGTGAGTGAGTACAATCACCGTACCATAGAGAACAAGAAGGAGCTTGATGCGTTGTTGAACACGAAGACAAATAAATGCACGGTGGAAGATATGCCGGTGTATGATGATGCTGGTGAGAAGCTCTTGCAGAGGATAGGAGTTTACCAACTTTATGAGCTCCCTTATTTTGGGAAGTATGAGCCCTTGTACCAGTGGCTCATGAGTAGAGTGCATGAGGATTTTTTCTACTTTGCAGGATGTAGAGTCAGAATTTCAGCCGTGCTCATCTCCATGGTAATGGGGTTGAAAGGCACAGGAGATGATTTGTGAGATGATCTGACAGATAAAACCACAATATTGGAGACCAGAAAGGAGTTGGGATATACAAAGGGTCCGCGCGGTATGGACATCGACAAACTAAAGAAGTATCCAGTTGTACAAGTGGTTGCACATCTCATTACAAAGCTCAATGACCAGGAAAGGTGGTCACAAGTGAACACCATGTGGCTGCACATTGCCAAAAAGATGTCTAAAGGAGTAGTCTACAACATTTCATGGTATATTGCAGAGACAATCATTGAAGAAGTGCGCATGCAGGAGGAAAGATCAGCTTTGGAGTTGTTCTGTTATCACTAGTGTTCATGGAGATTAGAGTACCTGATGGACCAAAGGAGAAGGTATGGGAGTATCCAATGGAACACAAATCACCTACAGAGTGCTTCAAGAAGTACTTATGTGAGGGATCCATGACAGAGCAGGTTAAGCAATGGGATGAGAAGTGGTATGATAGGCTCTGTGTGGCTTTTGAGGAAGAATGGCGCATCCCCAAGGACTTTCCTTTGGTGGTTGGAAAGGTAGTTTAGTTTGTTGTATACCAGCATTTCTGTATAGCGTGGTTTGCCATGAAAGATGGAGCATGGAGTCCTTGGTGTAAGTTTCCATATGCATTCACAACAAGGTACTTCCAGGCATCAGTACATAGGTTTACAGATGCGCGGCGACTGACATTCAATGTGGATAAGGTAGATTGTGACTACCACACACTAAGGAAGAAATATGTGTATCCAGGGCGGGGTGCATATGTTGAAAGACTCATTTCTGATGTTTTGAGCATTAAACCAATAAGTTTGGTGGTGGGAGATATTGGAGCAGTGCTGGTGTATCTCCAACTAAAGCCAAAGATGGAGAATAACAAGTATGTGGAAGGTGAGTTCGCACTTCCAACACCACCAAAGGGAAAGCATACAATGGAGAACATCCCAACGCCTAAGCCCACAGAGCCAATTGAAGTGGAGGATGAGGAGGAGGAGTGTGAAGATAGTGGTGGTTTGGAGCATAGAGGTAGGAGACATCCTACAAATAAGGGTGAAGCTGAGCGTGCCACTACACCACCTCAGCCACAAGAGGGGGATGATGAGGACTTGAATGCAGTCCAATGGGAGCATAGATTTAAGAGGGTGTTTAGGAGAACAAGTACCTAAGGTGCTACTCCAAACATGGTGCACAGATCACCTAGACTCTCTCCACAGAAGGATGTAACCATGCAAAGAAGGAGGAAACTGAAGTTAAATGAGGAGGTGGAAGAGTCAGAGGAAAGCATGCCTAATTCTCCTACACTTCTAGAGAACATAGAAGAACAAAAGGGTGAGGAATCAAAGGAAAGAGGAGAGGAAGAAGAGGGACCAGAGGAGATAGCTGCAGAGACTGTTCAGGACATGGAGACACAAGTCCCAAATTTGGAAGCTAAAGTCCCTAAGCAGCAACGGTCTAGAAGAATGAGTGGAGAGCACATTCCACCAGCCATGGGGTATGCAGAGGATGCAGGTAAAATTGTCCACGCCCACTTCCAGAGCATGATAGCACAGAAGGATTTATTTGGCTGGGAGCTAATGGATGAGGATATGGTGACTGTGTGCACTCGAAAGTAACTATCATGGTCAATGCACACCCACATGGATGAGCCTGACTTTGATATATGTGAAGAGTCATGCATTTTGAGATGGCTGAAGAAGGCACCCCAAGCTAGACATATGACAGTAAATCCTACTATCATGTCAGATGAGTAGGTCAGCAACGCATTGGTGAAGGTTTCTACTGAAGTTGCTAGAAGAAACATGGACAAAGCTGCAATGATAAGAGCATTGTGTGAGGAGCTAAAGACAAAGGATGCAGAGATAGCGTGCATAACACAAGAGAGGGACTTAGCACAGAAGAAGAATGAAGTATTTATCAGCATCGCAGAGGAGATTGGAGACAATGTCATAAGAGCTAGGCCACACTTGGAGCCCAAGGTACCACAGATGTTTCCCTCAGTGATACATTATGTAGGAAAGTTGGTGGACATGGTACTTGAAGATGAACCTCTGTGCATGTCAGCGCCAAGGAATCCAAAACAAGAGGCAGAATGAGAGAAAGCCTCAGTGATGTGAAATATTGCATCCTATGAAGGGCTACTGCAAGTGCTACAAGAAGTATTGAAGAAAGCAGACTAGGCTTTGAACATCTGCACAGCTCCAGAGGTGCTTATCAACATAAAGACCCTGGAAGAAAACAATGAGGTCTAGAGAGCAATGAAGGATGAAACATTGGGCCACGTAGAAATATTGTCAATGGTTAAGCAGAAGCACGAGGCCCTGGCAGCAGCACAAGAGCCACACAAGACTCAGCTGGAAGAGCTTGGGAAGCTCATTGCGCAGAAGATGGATCTTCTAGAAGGAAGAATGACCTCAATGTCCAGCGTTGTGTTGGTTCTGCAAAATGAAAAAGGGGAGATTGCGAGGGATGAATTGGAGTCCATTGCTGTGGACATTCCAGAAAAAGTAGAACAAGCACTCGCTGAATGGTAGGCCTTGGAGGCTGAAATAAAGGAGGAGTATCCAGAGTTGATACTTCAAACTGATATAGAGGAGGCTGCCTCATAAAACTTCTTTATTCATCTACATTCTTTCATTCTTATTCTTTCCATTCTTCTATTCTTTACTTCAATTTTTGGAGATACCCATTGTCGGGGTGACAATGAGATTAGTGTGGGGTAATGTTGATTAGAGAACACTTGACAGAACTCACACAAGAAGTCCACGTGGGAAAACAGGCCAGGTTTAAGGGTGTGAATGGACAGGAAGAACCACATGTGTGGAGGGCAAGTTCAACATTCAGGACTTAGCCGATTTTGAGCATGAAGACCTATTTTTAGAAGATGGTGTGTGGAACACACCAACGATGTAGAGATGTGCGCGCCACACATTGTCTATCTTTAGAGGATCAGATCGAAGCATTTTACATGGAGATGAGCTAAGAATAGGATTGTCACTTCAGTTAACTATAAGAGGTCTATAGATAGCACACTTGCATGTGTGGCTATGCCTGTAAATGACGTGTGGCTATTAATAGCATGTGACCTATTTTTGGAATAGATAAGTGGTGAAGGGAAAGTCCCCACCCTATATATATGATGTGAATCACATAGTAGTATATATAGATATAGAGAGAGAGAGAGATATATAGGTATATGCAGAGTGTAAGAGGTAAGCATAAAGAGATATGTGCATATGACTGGATTACTGTATCAGATCCATGCGCGCATGGTATAGAATGCCATTATTGTAAGGAGCTTCTATGTGTTTATTAATAGATGGAAGTTATTGGCTGAATCTAAGTGTCATTCCTGTGTGTAATTGAGTAGTGCATGTTCTTGATTCAATCATGATTATTGTTTAAGCTTGTTCTTTCATAGATCTGAATATGGCATGCATTGTAGAATGATGGATTAGTTATGGATCTATATGTTTCTTCCTTCATCATGCTAACATCCTGCTACAGCAACCCTAAAGAGGGACCTGGTACCTTTGCGCGCTTCGGGTGAGTGCTCAGTCTAGGCTAAGTGATGTGCGGCTGCATTAAATATTCATCAGAAGCTTCATGTTCTAAGTCCTTAAAACCTACATTGACCGAGTCGTTCATATGACCTAGAAAAACCATTCACCACTTTAATACCTATGTTAGACAATGTTCTTTCTCAAGAAGGTCCTAAGTACCTAGGTTTGACTAATTACCCTCAATTTTCATGTAGAATAGTAAGGAAATAGAGTATGTTTGACTATGTTTTCAAAATTTCTTTCTCTAAGAACCTCATGTTTCTTATTTTAACCATGTATACCTCTTATTTATACCTCCATCCACCTTACCAACAAGTCTCATTAGATACTAAGGAGTATTATTTTCAACATTTTCATTTCCGCTAAACCTTTCAAATTCATCCTTCAAGATCCTCGGTCAACCATTTTAAGGAAACATTCACACTGGGAATAAAGATGTCTTGAACTTTGAAGAACCCCTTTTTTCATTTGTCTTGAACATTCATGAAATGATTTTTACACATAATAACCACCTCACACTAATTTCTTTCCCTTTTCACTAGAGGAATGTAATTCTAATGCTTGTTTTTACTCCCCTAAACCCTAACAAGGTTATAAAAACCCACAGAGATAATTATTTAGCTAGATCTATTTTTGTTACAACTTGGTTTTAAACCTTATCCAAAGCTGAAACTCATTCCACAAGGTCTTCTTTTCCTTCTATAGAGCCCTTACACCTTACTTGGAATTGTAACTACACCATATCCTTCCAAACCTTGTTTTACCAATGAGATCAAGTCTAATATGCATCTACAAAGTTAGGTAAAATTTATCTCTCCACTCCATTTTCTGGTCAACATCAAAGGAGGGATTCCATTAGAAATGGCATGAAATCATAGAGAATACAATGTCTTTTATATCCTTCAGTAGAGGAAGATAGCATAATTCCATAACTAAGAACTTATCACTTTTTCATAAACATGATGATAGAAATCTATGACAAGGCATGTCTTACAAATTCCACCTACAAGAATCCATCTACCATTTGAGCAAAAATTCCTTTTAATAATATTAATTCTTCCATCCTTGATATATTCATAACATTCAAGTCAAATGTCATTTACCAACCAATATCTGAATTCATCGTCAAATCAATAGACAATGTGAGTAAGTGAAAAATATGCTAGTAAGACCTAAGTCTTTCCCAATTTCCAATGAAAGTACATTACTGAACACCTCAAGATAAACCTCCTCATACATGATCTGAAATAATAATTCATCAAGCTTTTCCCCAGGAAAATACCATAATATTGTCACATTTCATTCAATGCAATCTGATCCACATTTCCAAGAAATCCAACTCATAATTACAAAGAAACTTGTTTTTTGAGTACACCTAAATGATTTACAGAGATCATTCTCTAAAAAGACCTCCTTGATCACATTATTCCACCTTAATCTAAACATCCCCACACCCCTTATATCATAACTAGACTCCTCTTATTCAAATACCTCCAAATTTTATGACCTAACGGAGGTAGTGTATCATCTAATTTATACCAATAACATTAAATATGCTCTGGACCTCAGTATTATAGCACCATTAATTTTCCCTACAAGATTAAGATGAAAATATGTTATTCACATAAAATAATTTCTTCTTAGAATCATTTATATTATTTCATGTTTCAACATCTAGTACTTAAACCCCTAAGTACAACCTAGAGCTTTTCAAATATTCAAAATGGTGAATTTTGGAGAAAAAATCCAAAATGACCACATTATAAACTAGAAAGGATGCAAATGAATTGGGATTGATACTAAACACTCTAAACATTATAAACCTATCTGAAACCA